>JARHVA010000128.1:4745000-5345000 GCA_037957365.1 Torreya grandis | reverse complement strand
ACTAATTTGATAGACTATAGAACCATTGTAATGCATAATCCTTTAGACTCCTTGGAAATATCTTGGTAAGTAGCTAATCATTGAGTACATAGTCCAAGAATGTTTCATGGAATACTCTCAAGGGTGTCTCTAGATCACCCTTTCCATCATAAATATTAAGCTTGGGTTGAACAAAACCTTATGTCAAGGGTGTCAAAGCATTATGACATGTTAATGGTGTATACATAAGATTAAAATAATCTAAAGCCTACATAGGTCTAGTGGTACCTTGATGAAGATGTTATACCTTGGATTGAAGAGATTTTATCTCATACACAAGGGCTATCACATTAGGAGATAGGGATGTACTAGTTATAGCTAGTAGCATAGAAGAAGGTTAGGCTACTATAGGGGGTTATTAAGACATATCTACCCCCGTATTATCATTCTCAATTAGATGATTTATGGAGATGGAAGACTCAACTTGCATAGCCTTTTTAATTTCCATGATAGATTGCAAAATTAGTGTATGATCTTTAGGTTGTTCCTTAAGTCTTTCTCTAAAATTTTGTAAAATCAAATCTTTGTTAATTACAACTTCATTATCAACAATGGGTGGAAGTGGATTATTAGTCCAACATGGTGTAACATGAGCATCAGTGTGTAGAAAATCATTGTTATTTTCATACTACTCTTTGTCAAAATTATCCTCATTAAAATTGGTGTAATCTGGATGTGTATAATCTATGAATGGAACTTGAGTTAGTTGTTTATCCATGGTATATGGTTGAGTTGTAGGAATCTAGGTGAATTCAAGAGAATTTCCACTAAGTCTTACACTTCATCTCAAAGGAAGAGATGTAAGAAAATTAGGTGGCATATAGAAAACAACTTGGATAATATTAGAAAATATTAAGTTGATATAATCTAAACAAGGAAGTGGAATATGCATAGAAAGGATACAGAGCTACCAATCATGTACGGTGATACCTCAAGAAGCAAATAGGTGATAGTATATGCAACTAAAGATTTTTCAAAAATATTTATGCAAAATACTATGAATTTTTTAATTTGAAATTGATTTTCTGAGTTTGATATGCAACTAAAAAATTTAGAAAATGATTTGAAATGTAATGGAAAGTAATTAGGAGTTTAGCTAATGCAACTAGAGATTATAGAATGAATTTTTAAAATTAGTATGATAATTTTAAAATTTTGGTATGAATTTATAGAATTTTTCTTAAAACATTTAGGAAAAATTAGAAAATATTTCTAAAATTAGCAATATAATTTTCCTAGTGTTTTGAATGTGTTTGTATGCAAAAATGACCTAGTATGTGAAAACTAGGGTTTTAACAAAATATGTGATATTTTTGCAATTAAATTATAGATTTATAATTTTTAAATGTAATAAAAATTAGAAAATTATGGAAAAAAATCAAAAATAAATATCCCTAGGGTTTTTGTGTGAAATTTGAAGTCAAGTTCACCAAATGTTTTATTGTTTTAAGAATAATAGAGGTTTATTCTTAGTTAAATAAATAGGTCTGAACAAAGTAAATTACTAAATAATATGCAGGTATTAAGCTACTAATTTGTGTAAATAGATTTGTATTTTTTCCTTTTCTAAATATAGTAAAAAATAAGAGAAAACTAACTTAGCTTATTCTAAAATATCTAAACTGAGACAAGGTCTGATACAAGAAGAGCAAGACTGAGAAACTATCAAAAACTAGATCTTAAGGTTTGTTTTTGGATTGGATAGGAGCGTCAAAAGTGAGACACCCTATTGTCTGGTGTTGTTATCTAAGTGGTCTGAGCTTTTTGGGTTCTATTTGGTAGGCCTATGTTACCTTGTCAGTGAAATATCAAAGCTTGGAATCCTATGGAGCTTATTGTGCATCTATTTTTAATCTTTAAAGCCCTAGGAGCTCTTTGTGTTTGAACTTGAATGGAAACTTAGAAAAGATAGAGAATGGGTTAGTGTGTAAAGGATATGATGGATGCACTTCACACTTCATGTGTGGGTACACTGCCTACATATCAATACTTCAAGGAGGGATCAAGCTAATGTAGTTATCCCATTGTAGTGTTTGGTGTAATTATGTATGATAAATGCAAATAGATGCAAAAGTAGATGTACTTAAAATGGCTAGGGACTGATGTAAATTTTTGATTAAGCTTGAAATGATCTTGGAAGGTTATATGCAAAGAATAAGGAAGAGTGATTGAGTGTACTTGCTTTTATTCTTGCTTCTCTCTTGTAAATGAGCGTCAACCCTTATAAATGGAATTTGAATGGCCTTTTATAGGGAAATTAATGATCATAGGTTAAATTAATTCATTTTAGTCTGATAAGAAAAAGGATAAGGATCTAAAATAATCTAACTGTTAGGACCAATTTCGCACTTGGACAACAATGCTAAAATCAGGACACCCTGAGTTTCAATGCTTCTATCCAAGTTTGGCATTGTTGTATAGAGGGAATGAGACTTTGGGGGATGAATTTGGGCCTGAAAAAGCTACTTGGGTCTGTAAGGGTTAAGTATAAAAAGCTATGAAATATTGGGACTCATTGAAAGAATAGAATGGAAGGGTTATGTAAGCAAGTAGGAAGACCTATGGATTGGGTGTCATTAGCCATGTTTAAGTCATCCAATTTCATACTTTATATGAATACATGAGCCTATAATTAATGGTTTTAGCATTTATTTCCTTAGGATTTTGGACTCACATTAAATGTGGACCCTTATTGGTGTCTATCATTTAATGTTTCCAACCACCTAGTGGATGGGTGATATTGGATTGAAAATCTATATGAAGCTAGCTAGAGGACTTAGAAATGGAGGGTGTGGATTAAGAGTTAGAGGATAGAATAAAGGACTAGACGCTTATTTATTTCAATTTCTTTTTTTCATAGTTATTTTCTCTTGTGATTAATGTTTTAGAAGGGCATTTTCTATAATTCCCCTGATGGAGGTGGACCCAAACATTATTTTTCAAGAAAATATTTATCAATTGAAAACTTTTGAAGACTGATGTTTATTATCTATGCATGTATATGGTGATTTTGTACATATTTATTCATAGATGAATACTTTTGACTCTTGCATCATCTTTGTTCATGGTTAAATTCTAATTGGACATACAACATATTGGTTGTATGAAGTTCATCTAAATCAAATGAGTTAGAATTATTCTAGCTACAAAATATGTTTACATCTTTCTCTTTTCCCTTCTCTTTTTCTCTTTTTTATAAATATGTTAGAGTAGGTTGAATAGATATGAAAGTTTTAATTTGCATTTTTATGAATATCTTGATTATTGATTAATGCATCAGTGAACCCTTTGTGCATAATGATCAATTATTGAATCAATTATATTTCCTTTACAAAGCAATAGATCTATAAGACCATTACCTATCATTTATATTAATATATAATTCAAGTGTGCCCCTTGAAATGGAACAATTTCACATCAATAACTAAGTTACCCTATAAGCCAAGACCTGAAAGTAACAAAACTTGGAGATATTTCATCTCTTTTTAAGAGAGGTTGGGTGGATTTCCACCATGCCTAAGTTGGTGTGACAAATAACCCATCAACAGATAGTATATTCCATATTTCATAAACATAATGCTTCTCCAAAGTAATTGAGTGTAATACATGTCATAATTTTACATGGTTATTTGGTGTAGAACATCTCTTTTTACCTAATAACCATGCTAAGTTGGGGGCATCTCTTCATTCTCTATGAACATTTCAACAAGTTGTATCTATCCACAACCTCTCTACCATATTGAGATATATATCATATAAGTGTTTTAATAAACACTCATATTTTACATTGTATTACATGAAAATGTTATTTGCTAACAATGACATTGATACATATGGTTAATGTAAAGTAATCTCATTTTCTTTATGCTTCTTCTTAACTTTACAACATAGTAAGATATAACTTTATTGATTATTATGTGTGGCTTTTAACCTTGTATGTGAAACATATACATGTATTTTTATATGTCATAATAATGACATTTGTGTATGTCCCTTTATATTTTGTGCTAATGTGACATTCACATGTCCCTTATATGTGGCCTTTGGGCCTTATGTGTGACATTCTATATAGATTGTGTGACATTATGTGACAATACTTATATGTCCATTGTTTATTAATATGGTGTCATGATTCATATCTTGCATTAATTTTATCAATTTTTTTTAACCTTGTGTCATGATACATATCATGCACATCTTGATCATGTGCTTTGATGTTATATCTATCTAACACATGTTTCATATGAAATTCAATGTTATATTTAATATTATGATGTAATATAATTCAAATTATATTTGATAATACATGATTACATATTTAAAAATTAACTTTTAATATAAGTGACTTACAAGATACATCTCCCATCTCAAAAGGGTCATCCTAATGCGCTTGTCTTCAGAACAAATCATCATAAGTAAATTTTAAATTTATGGCATTATACAATTTTTAGAATTACAACATAATTAAAAAAATTATATTATAGGGTCATTTGACATGCATGTGAACTCATTCCTATATTTACTCTTGTAGTAAAAATTCATAAACACATGATACATATGCATGGGTATTTGAAAAATAATTATAATTACAAGTTGTAAGTTTTAAATTGTTACAAAGTCCAATTGGCATTTTATATCAATTCAGTATAGTACATGGGGCATGATATTCATTCATGTTCATGTTACTAGTTTTCAAATTTCAAATTTTTCAAGTTAAAAAGTTTCAAATGTACAAAATTTCAATTATAATCTAGATTCACCTTTAGTGATGTGATTCATCTCCATTTTTCAAGCGATCCACATTAGATTATAATGACACTTAACCTATATTGTTTCACTTTAACATTCTATTGTAGCAATCCACATTTATTTGTTCCACCCCTTATATTATTTTATAGATTACTCTACACATTTAGATGAGAGCTGGAGCATACAATATTTCCAACTCAAGGGCTTTTTGTATATGCTTAAATCTAGATTTATTTATTAAACTAGTCTAGTACACCTAAAAAATATATCTTAGGGATCTACCCTTCAGTTTGACCTTCCTCATAGCCAAAATTATAGCACTCACCACCTTATAAGGTCTAATTACTTAATTCTTAGTCCAATCCTAATTATTATGATTATTTAGATCACTTTTAGTCATATAATGTTTAAAAGTTGATAAATATCTTTCGTAGTTAGTTACAAGACTTTAAAAACTCTCCTTCATCCTAGATAATAGTGTTCAGGGTAGGATAGTAGTGTCAACACTATTTTCCCTACTCCAACATAAGTTTTTTCACCTTAAAAACACTCAAATTTACAAATATTTTGAAGTATACAAGTTGGCCTAAGAATGTCATTAACCCTTCTATGAGGATAATTTAAAAATAGCTAGTATAAATACTTGTTAAATACAATTCATTTGGACATCTATTAATTACCAAAAAAGCACCTAAAAAATCTCAACTAATCAATCACATAACTAATTTATTTTTCCCTATTCATCTAATTTTCATATCAATCATATGATTAGTCACACTACATGTTTGAAGCACTCAAAAGATAGGGCATGAGACACATTTTTCAAGTTACTAGATATATCACTACATGCATTATCATATAATATATTTCACCCTTGTGCACACACATTCCCACACATAGGGAAGAACTACAAAAGTATAAGGCCCTCTTTGGATTATTTTATATGTAGATAATGCTCATTGATAGAGGGGTATTTGGGTCAACTCAACACTGTGAGCCCACTAACCCATTTTTGGTAAAGTAACCTAACCTAAGGTGGATAACAAGGGCTTTAAGCTATAAATCATCATTGATAACATATGTGTGAGATCTAAATACATCATAAGAAAGGTGATATAAATTTGGAAAGACTCAGGTAGTCACATCTTGACGCAATGAATATTTTGTACAAGATAGTTACCTTGGAATTTAGACAATAACCTCGATGCAAGTGTCCATAGGGAAATGCAAGTGTCTAGGCAACCAAAAACAATATTTATAAAATTTGATGATTATTTATTGAACATCAAACAACTTATTTCTACACCTTTACATATTAGATCTATCTGTGCATCATTACATAAGATAAGTATTGTTTCTTCTTTCTGATTGTGCAATAAAAATATTGTTTAGCATTATACTTTCTATACCTAGTATTTTTTTAATTCAGCATTGAAATTGAATATCATAATCTAAATTATTTAATTGGTCTACTTTAGGAATAGGTGATCTTACTCTTGAATATCCTATTCCTCTAACCCTTAATTTATAAAATGATTAAAACATTGGTGAACACGACCTCTAAGTCTTCTTATCACGTTCTAATGTACCATAGGGTTTTCAAAATAGATCCATTTTACAATTACTTAGAGGTTTCTTCTACTCATGTTGGTATCCTCTCTTTTTAATTTCAAATTCTGTACTGATATCTCAATTTTTATAATTTATTATTTTTATTAACTATTGACATACTAGGCGAACCATGTATTAGTTTTTAAATTAATTTTTGGATTTCATAAAATTAAATATTTTATTCAAAAAACTCTCTTATATCTCTAAAATAAATTCTTGATTTATCATGATTGTTGATTATTTATTGGAAATATTATAAGTTTTCTATTGCTAAACATTCCACATTATTTGGCCTATTTATAATTCATAAAACCTCAATTTTAAAATTACTTAGAGGTTGTTCATGATTTTTTTGATATAATAAGAAACCTTTTTTTATTTGTCAATATCATTTATGAAAATTTCAAATTATTCAATTTACTATTTTTAGTGCATCTCAAGATACAAGGCAAAAGGGATACCTAATATTTAGTTTTTTTATATTTGTTATATTTTATGATAATCCTTTCTTAGATTTTTAAAAACCTAGCCAGTCTCCTAAAATTGATACATTCTTATTGTCCAAAATCTTACTAAGTTTTCCTTGAAATTTTATCGAATCTCATATTTCTACATTTATTTTTTCCATATTTTATTTTTATGTGGGCATAGTATATGTGATTTTTTTTTCCTTTTTTCCATAGCCTTTGCGTTCTTTCCTTTGGTTTGTTTTAAAAATTTTAAATGGGTAAAAAGGAACCTCTTCCTCCTCTAACCCTAAGGAGGATGATAACTCTCATCCCTCTAATCAGGTTCATGTTATCACTACTCCAAGGGGTAAGGTGGCCCACCCTATTGTACCTATCCTTACTCAAACCTCTCCACCTTCCACATCCCCTATAGATCATGTGTGTATGCATATTAAATTTGAAGTACCTAGGTTTTGTGCTTATGAATCCCTAAAAGATAAAAACATCACTATGAACAAGTTAATAAAAGAATTACAAAATTAAAATTATTATTTAGTTCAAAGATCACATCATTGGAAAATCATATTACATACCTAAAGAATCCAAAATATGCTAGTGTTAATCATTTGTTCACATTTTCATCTAAAAATGTTATACCCAACATAGTTTCATATTCAAATAGAAATATACAATAAAATACATCTCAAACAAGTGATTAAAAAAGTGAAAAAAATGCCAATAAGACTCCAAGTGATATTTTAAGGGAAATACTTTGAAACAAAGTGATTCAACTACCTCCTCTACATACTATACGGAGATAAAAATACTATTGTGCATATCATAGAATGCATAGACATCATACATATTGTTGTTTTTATTTGAAGAATAAAATATAAATGATACTGGTGATCATATCATTAATACATCAATCAAGCAACCCACTCACATTATGATTATCTCTCCTAAAAAACAAGTGTAAAAAGAACAAGTATGGGTACCAAAAGAAAGTTCAAACTAAAAACAATTATAAATTCAATAATTAGAACAAAAAAAGATTCAAAAATAATGTTACAAAAATAGAATGAAAAAAAGTTTTAAAATAAAACTCAATATAATTAAACAAACATTCTAAAAAGGGGGTTTCTAACAAAATAATTTTCAAAGCAAGACATGCCTCCAAATCAAATGATATAAATATGGTTGTTAAGGATCCAAACATCATATCCATTTCATGCATAGAGGGGAAATACTATAAATTCTATGATTTCATCCTCAAATAAAGATGTCAAAACACAAATTACATCATTTCCTAGTATTCAAGAAAATATACACGACTCTTCTCTAGTATGTAATAAGATGCAACATTTTGATAATGATGAACATACTCAATCAAAAGAAACCTTCATGAAGGAAAATCCAATCTATGGTGCAATCAATTTTCCATGCATGGATACTCAAAATGGTATATTTCAAGTTTAGAAACAACATAATAACATAATTTTATTATATAATAATGATTACATTGATGATTATGATCCTAATGATTACAATGATGATCATAATCCTAATAATGCATAATATCGATATGATCTCAATGATATTGATTATGCAACACATGACCATGGCACATCTTATTCATGAATTGTTATTAATTTACCACTAATCACAAATTCTCATCCTAATCTTGAGATCATGGATAGCTTATATAAATTCTTTAAACAAAATCCAAATATTTCAAAAAAATCAAATATTCAATAAAATACAAAAACATTCAAATAATTAAAAAACACAAAATATTTAGCATTTCACATGTTTACTAGATTTCATATATGTTATATACTTTATGTGTTTCATAGGTACTTGAGTGTGATACAAATATATATTATACCCATTATATCTCAAGCATGCAAATGTTAGATCTTTCCTCTTCTAGCATGATTCACTACATTGGGGGCATCTTGCTTCTATATGATCGTGATTGACATAGGTTATATTGATTTATGATCATTTTCCATTATCTTAGAGAGATTATATATCTTACACATGCCTATATTCATATTGCTATCTTACATAGTGTATTTGATATGATATTCCACATGACATTTTGCTAACACATGTATGCAGGGACTAGTATCACATGATTACACTAGTTTTTTATCTGTCATTGCTTCATATATTTATAGTAGATTACTTGATTGTACTTCTTGATTTATTCTTTATCTTTCCTCTAAAAAATTTGAACATTTTATTTTTATTTTTTGTCATAATTTATTATGTGTTATTTATTTATTTGGTGTGTATAAATTTATACATGTCTTCCACTTGAGTGTGCAACATTTGAACATGCTCGTTGTTTGTGGTCTCCCTAGACCCATATTTGTGTGACATTTGAGTAAACTTACATGTTTTTTTTATTATTTTTTGATATTTTTATCTTATATACATTTCCATGATTCTTATCATGCATATTAGTGCTTGTTATGTATGCATACTTTGACCTTCATTGATATATCTACATCGACATGACACTATTATATGCTTCTTTACTACATGATTCATATATATATAACATAGTTATCTTATCCTTTTGAGATAAGGTGATTATCACTTTTTTTCAATCCCCTTATCTCATATTGGTAGGCATGTCATAGAAGACATGACTAAACATACATACAAATGACATAATGAGTATAAATTGATTCAAATTTCACAGTTTACATGATTCAAATATACATTTGAAACACAATTCTATGCATTGGGCACAAATTTAGGATAATGTTTTTCAGATTTGTGATATATATCATATACATGTTACATATAAAAGGTTTCATTTTGACATATACCTCAATTTTAGACATATTTAAGGTGTACTTACACCAAATTATAGATACACTTTCAAATTATACATACATTTATGCACTAACTTTACCAAGATGTAATATTTGGGATTTTATCTCATACAATAATTTGATATTTTTTATTAGTGTGATCAAGATTAGTCAGCCTTGATAGACTTGACATTATGATTATTACAGGTTGATATGGCTACACCATTTGACTTGAGCAAGATTGGTTGAATTGGCTAGAATAATTTACACTTGAGTTATGTAATTGATATTATGTGCTCTCTCTGGACTTGGCACAACTCATACTTATACAAAATTTAGGGAATGATAACCCTCCAATTCCCCTCTTCACATCTCTAAGGTTTAGATGTGAACCTCTTTCCAATGTTTTAGCTAGGAAGCATATTTACCAAGAAAAACTACCAAGGGAAAATATGGCTACATCGACACACAAGTGTATTATTTCTTTGCTCTATTTAAAGTATTTTATAATTATTTAATTTCAAATTATATGTATTTGTTACACCTGTAATATTCTCTTGATTTCATGTTATTCACATACAAAAAAATTAAGTGGGATCAAGAAAAGATAAGGTGTGTTGTACACACCATGGTATTTTTTTTCTTTTAACCTAGTATTTTTATCCTTATGCATTATAAGATTAAAGAGGGAGAAATGTATATGTTTAAATCTATATTTATATGTTAAACTAGTATTATACATTCAATAAATATATCTTAAGGATCCACCCTTTAGTTTGACCTTCCTCATATCCAAAAGACTCACACTCACCACCTCAATGGGTATAATTATTTACTTCTTATTCTAATCTTGATTATTCTAATTATCTAGATCAATTGTAACCATAAAACAAATAAAAGCTGATATATATCATTCAAAATTATTTATATAACTTCAAAAACTTTATTTCATCCTAAATAGTTGCATTCAACACATGATAGTAATTTCAATGTTATTGTTACTACTCTAACACAAGTGCCCTCACTTTACAAACACTCAAATTTTCAAATATTTAAAAGTGTATAGGTCAGCCTAAGAATGTCATTAACCCTTATATGAGGATAATTTCAAAATAGCTAGTATAAATATAAGTTAAATCCAGTTCATTTTGACATATAGTAATTACCAAGCAAATACCTACCTAAGATAAATTAATCAATCACATAACTAAGTTATTCCTCCCTATTCATATATATTTACATATCAAGCATAGGATAAATCTTAATACATGTCTAATGCACTTAAAAAATGGCCCATGATCCACATTTGTCAAGTTATAAGGTAGATCACTACATGTATTGTCATATAGTATATTACATCTGTGTGCACACACATTCCCATGTTAGAGTAGGCTATTTATGTTAGCTCATGTTCACCTAGGTACTTTGTTATTCCCACCCAATTATATGTGTATATTTTATTTATCTTATTTTATATATTATGAGATATTAAATATTTATCTCTTCTATATTATGAGGATAATTTCTACTTATTTTTATTATTTAGGGATAGTTATCTCTTAGTCATAGGTTTGATCTCTTAGTTATGATTGATCTCTAGCTAGATCTTTTAGTTATGATAGATCACTTAGCTTGATATCTTAGCTAGGGTTTATTTTCTTTGCCTATATATGTAAGGCTCATTCATTGTATTTACATGGAATGTATGGGTATGGATCTCTATATGGAAGCTTCGAATATATATATGATTTCTTATTGTATGATCTATTTGTGTATAATATACTGAGATATTATTTGACCAATGCATCAATGAATTTTAATGTGGAAATGGTTTATATATTTGACCTTGGATGAGATTTTTCTAAACTCTTTCATAATATCATAACAGTTTCCAACAACCATTACTTAGCTCTTTAACTTCTCCTTGTTAAACATCTACTATTTTCTTTCATGTTGTGCAAAACAAAATCTTTTTTTTTTTTTTTTTGGGGGGGGGGGGGGGGGTGGGGGGGGAAGCAGGTGTGGGGGGACTTCCTCTTTTTTATGTTTTTTGTTTCAGGTAAATTTTGGAGATTGAAAGAATAAATAAAATATCATCAATGTATCCATATTATCTAAGAAATATATGATCACCTCTAATTTCATCCCTATTGGATATCAAAGACAAGATCTACAATTTTTTTGCAAATCCATTTTTGGTTAAAAATGATTGTTCTTTTTCAAATTGTGAGAAAAGTGTAGATGATTTCTCAGACAATTCTTCTAGGTTTTTTTTCATCTTGTTTTCTAAATTCCATTATATTTTGAAATTTTGTATTTAATATAGAATTGCAAGAGTTATCATAGTTTTATTGATCAGTATTATTCTAAAAAAATATGACTTTTATTTATTTAATTATGAGAAAACTATAACTGATCACTCAAAATCATTTATGGGTTTTATGCACCTTGTACTCAAATTTTTAAAAAAATGAAATTTTAAATTTTTATAAAAATTTGAAAAAATTATTATAGTTTCATTGAGAAGTAATATTCAAAAATAAATCTTTATGTAGAGATTGTTTTTATAAAATAATATCCTTGGATGATTTTTTGATTGTTTTTTATTTAAAAAATATTTTATATTTGAGAGACATAAGGAGATATTGTATTTTTTAATTTCTTGGCCTGTACTTTTTTTCTGATCTCATTTGCCTAAGATCAAAGGGTGAGGCCCAGTTTGATAGGTGGCTAAACCCCTTCACAAGTAAACTATAGTCATATAAAATTTCTAAATTGGTATATTGAATGTGGCTTGTGACACCCAATCCATAATTTTTTTTACATGCTCTTATGACCCTTCTAAACACCTTTTACTTATTCCCAATCAACCCAAACCTTATAAACAATGATTCCACCTCACCCAAGATATATTTCCCAAGCTAATCTTATCCCCCTAGGTCCTGAACCTATAGGATAAGAGTGTCATACTTGGACTATAGCATCAGACCCTAGGATGTCTTATTTTTGGTGCTCTTGTCTAATTGTACTTTGAGCCCTAATGATCATCTTCATCTGACTCTTATCCTTCATCATGTTAGTCTAGTGCGAATACATCTAACCCATGACCAATAATTCCCTATAAAATCCCATCCAAAGGTTATTTACAAAGGGGAGGTGACATATCTTACAAAGAAAGTAAGAATACAAGCAAACTACTAAGGCAAACTTCCCTATTCTCTGCATACAGTTACCCAACATAGCTGCAAACATATTCAAACCCTCATACCAATCCCTAGCCACCTCAAGCACTCTCAATTTGATATTATTACATCTACATCACACTATTACATAATGCACATTAGGTGGGAGAACTACATATGGCTTGATCCCTATTCAAACTATTGGTATGTAGGTAACATGCCCACACAAGGGGTATTGATCACACGTTTAGTGAATCTTACACACACTAACCCCCATTTTTCATGTGATTCAAATTTTGTTTTATCAAGCATGATGGAGGGTTAGGGTTTTAAGATTAAATCATCTCTATAGAGAGATCCATAGACATTAAACATTTAATAATTTGTAGGCATACTCACACTAGAACAATGCAAAGAACCCAAAAAAGTTTAGGTCTCTATGACTAGTTCAGACAATAGCAATAGGAATGGACAATAACATTGGACACCAAAGTGTCCTATTTTTGGTACTACTATCCTTTCATCAAATGAAAGCTAGATTCTGATTTAAGACACTATCCAAGTCTTGCATAGCTAGTTTAAAGCTTTGTTTTAGCTATCTAAGTCCAATTTTAAGTTAAATCATATTTCCCCTCATGTATTGTTATTTTTAGAAAGGTTTAAAATATAGATAAATTATACAAATCAGAACTATAATTATTGCAATATTATTTATTGATTTATTAATCTAGACCTTTAACTAAAATATGAATAAAACTCCATTATTCCCAAAAAAATTAAATCATTTAGTCAACCTGACTTACTTCATTTGCACATAAAAACCCTAGAAACCCTAGGGAAATTCCTTCTAATTTTTCCAATATTCTTTTTTATTTTTCTTTAATATATAAATTAGAATATCTCATTTTAACTTTTTAAAATTCACAATAGTAATTTTAAAATTTCTTTCTTTCAAACCCTAGTTGCATATACTAGGTCCCCATGATTTTGAGGTATCACCTTACATGTTTGTGAGCTTCATATCCTTTTTATGCATATTCTAGTTTGTTGTTTAGATTATATTTATTTAATCTTCTCTTCCATTATTCTATTTATTTTCCTTATTCCACTTAAGCTCCTTACATCTCTTCCTTTGAGTTGAAATACAAGACCTAGTGGTAACCCTCATGAATTCACCTAGATTCCCTCAACCCATCCATATATCATGGATAAACAACCATCTCAACTTCCTGCTATAGATCTTACACATCTAGATTATACTATTTTCATTAAGATAATTTTTACAATGAGTAGTATGAGAATAAAACTGATGATACACACACTGATGTTCATGACCCATAACATCAATCTCTTGAGAATAAAAATGATGATACACACATTGATGTTCATGACCCACAACATCAAGCTCTTAATCCACTTCCACCTATTGTTGATAATCATGTGGTCATCAATAAAGATTTGATTCTACAAAGTTTTAGAGAAAGACTTAGGGAATAGCCCCAAGATCATGCCCTTATCTTGCAATCTATCATGGAAATTAAAAAGGCTAAGCAAGTTGAAAATGACACTATAGGGGCAACTATGTCTCAACAACCCCCTAAAATAGCCCAACCTTCCTATGAGGCACCATCAGTTATGACTAGTACATTTTTGTCTCCTAATGTGGATGGCCTTATGTAAGAGATAAAATTTCTTCAATCTAAGGTGATACATCTTGAGCAATGTGCCTCTAGACCAACACAGGCTTTAGATTATTTTGCTCTACTTCATACATCATTGGCACACCATATTACTTCTACACCTTTGCCACTAGGTTTTGTTCAACCCAAGCTCACTTTATATGATGGCAAGGGTGATCTAGAGCCACACTTGAGATATTTTCATGTAGTATGCTTAGAATATGTGCCAAATGACTGGTTACTAACCAATTCATTTCCTCAAAGTTTAAAGGATTATGCTTTACAATAGTTCTATAGTCCACCAAATTAGTCAGTCAATGCATTTGATCCTTTAATCGACATGTTCCTATCTCATTTTAGCATTAACATAGGTGACAAGGTTTCTTATGCCCAAGTTGCACAATAGAAACAAAGGTCAAATGAGCATCTCACATATTATGTTCTTAGATATAAGACCATCTTGGCTAAAATGAATAGCCCTATGGTCGATCAAGAATTACAAGATCTCTTTAAATAGAGTCTTCTACCAGCTTTACATGAGTCAATAATGTTCAAAAGGTTCTCTTCCTTCACTGAGTTATGGCATACACTAAAGGAAAAGGAAGTCAAATTACTTTCAATGGGAAAACTCAAGTACACAAGCATATCAAACATAACAAATAAGAGTAACAGTAAAGTCTCATACAAAGTAAAGGTTAATGATAGAAAAAGTCAAAATCAACCTATAGTTAATGTGGTTTTGGATCCCCCTCATCAAGTGGTTTTATTAGCACCTCCTTGATGAACCTTTATCAATTTACCAGTATCTCTAGTGAGAGTTTTATGGTAGATTTTGGAATGAAATGTCATCTCTCCCTCTTATTCAAGAAGTTGATACAACAAAGCCTATTCCACATGGATATGATTAAAATGAATTTTGAGATTTTCATAGGGCACTAGGCTACATAACAAATAGATGCATCAACTTGAAATACAAGATATAAGACTTGATAAATGGAAACCTTATTGATCTTAGCACTCTAGTTGAACCTCTTCAGGAAAAGCAAACACAAGACAAAGCTTTGAAAATTTTATCAAATCCTTTCTCATAACATTCTAAATAAGAAATAGGGGACACATCAAGTGTTCGCCATGCATATCATGCACATCCTCTACCATCTATATACCGAGCACCTTCAATTGAATCACATCCTTTGAGTAACATAATTGGTGTGTATAATTCTAAATCTCCAATTAGACCTTTGATCTCCTTCTTAGAGTAGGAGATAGTTAAGGATGATTCAGATTACCATGCACTCTTTATCAGATCATACATTAATTATCATTGTATTCATAGTGTTCTCATAGATAATGGATCTAGTGTGAAACTATGCACTATGGCATTACTTCAGCATGTGAGATATTCAGAGTAGGATATCACTCTAATGAACATATTTATTAATGGATTCAATGGACACATACATAGTTCATTGGGTGAGATCATACTTCCTCTACAGTTTGGTCCAACACATGTGGCCATATCATTCACTATTGTTCCTAGTTTAGGAGTCTTTGATATGCTGTTTGGTTGACCATGTATTCAAAAACTTTGTATAGTACTTTCTATAGTTCATAAATGTATGAAATTCATTCACACTAATTAGGTTGTTATAGTTGGTGGAGTTCCATATGAGTTACCACTCCCCACCTCAAATCCATATACTAATTTGCATTCAATAGTTTTAGATCCTCCACTAGTTGAAATTATTCCTCTAGTTCATATTTAGACACAATCAAGGTCTCCTTTGCCAGCATAGAGAGTTTATACACTTCCATGGAGGCCTCTCTTAGAATGACCACTACATCAACAATAGTTTCAGGACTCTAGATATTTTCTAGCTAAAGTGTTCACACCAAAGATAGTGTCACTAATGTCTCACTCATATACACATAGATCACACCTTTAGAGAGCTTCCTCTAATACAAAATGGGTCCCTAAGAGCCCCACAGTTGTAACCACTTCATAGAGTTATAGGAGGACCCCATATTTAGTTTCCACTATAGATATTTTAGAGAACTTACAACATACACACCTTTTAGAGTCACAATCTCAACCCTTCCATCATGTTTCATGATCATGCACAATCTCTCTCCTTGATACAAGATACCATGATATGGAGTCTCTTATGAGACTCATTAGTTAGTATTGATTCTTCTCAATTTTTCATGTACATATCTTCTTTTCAATTACATGTACATAGTTTCCTTATGCTTGCTTGTATATAGCTTATTTCAAAATCATACAACATTAAAATATTCTAAAATACCAAAAATAATATAACATTTCAAATACAAAAACATTAAAATAACTCAAAATATAAAAACATTCAAATAACTCAAACACACCAAAAATATTTCAACTGTATGCATTATCCATGCTTTACATTTCTACTACCATACTAGAGTTACATTTTATTGTTCTATGTTATTGTTTATTGATTTATCTACATTACCATGCTTCACTTGATCTTCTTTGAGTGTGTGCAATGACACCTAGATCCTTGATTACTTCACTCTACCCATTGAGGGGGCATCCTACTTTTACATTCAAGACACACATCAACATATCTACCCACTGGGGACATATTCTACATGACTACACCATCTAGGTTATGTCATTCCTACACCACACACTTTAGTTATCATGTGGATGTATATTACTTACTATTTTACACAATATTATTCTATCTACACTCACTAGTATATACCACTTGTGTATTTCTTAGCATCTAACTAGTATTGTACTACATGTCTTGCATACTTTCACTTCTTGCTTTGAGTAGTTAGATTTGATTGTATTTCTAGCATTTAAATGACTTATTTTCTTGATTTGAGTAGATAAATGTGATTGCATTTATCAATTCCTTTTTTTCTCTTATGTGTGCCTTAGGACATTTTCCAATGTCCTTTGCTTCTATTTTTGTATGTGTCTTAGGACATTTTCCAATGTCCTTTACTTGTACTCTTTTATGTGCTTATATCCCTCATTCCAACCTTCCTTATTATCAATTTTATGTGTATGTGTGAATTTAAACATGCCTT
Organism: Torreya grandis; assembly: GCA_037957365.1. Taxonomy (NCBI): domain Eukaryota; kingdom Viridiplantae; phylum Streptophyta; class Pinopsida; order Cupressales; family Taxaceae; genus Torreya; species Torreya grandis. The sequence continues at coordinate 5,327,382 of JARHVA010000128.1, read as the reverse complement.
GTATGATTTCTTTCTTATTTTGAGTGACATGTGTCCATGTCCCTTATTTTCTTGGCCCCTTGGCCACTTTTGTATGCTTCTTTCTTCTTGTCATGCATGCTTATTTTCTTGTTTGCTTCTCAATTGTTTGCAATGCCATGATCCACATCATACATTATCTTGACTTCTTGGTTGCCATGATGGACATCATGCTCCATCCCTCCTTGACAATTAACAACTAACTATATTTTTAGTTTTAGTTTAGTATACTACACATGTTATTACATTGTTACAGTTATCTAGGCATACCCCTACTAATCTAACAATCTCCAATACAAACTATGCTACATCTTGAGACATCTCTTTGATTATCATTACTATATCATGTTTTTCATAGCATATCATACTTACAGGGCTCTTTCTTCTGAGGAAAGTCATTACAAGTCTTCATTCCTACCCTCAAAAGAGGGGGAAACAAATAGGGGTTTTGTCACAGAGATCAGACCCTCTACCAATCAAAAATCAATTTTTAGAACACTCATAATAATATCTATAATTTAAACCAAGCAAAATAGACTAGAGAGATAGTGATGAATATAGAATAGTGATCAAAATTAGCAAAGGAAAAGAGCATCAGAATTAGACTATATCACTAGATATCAAAGTGTCCTATTTTTAGTGCTCCTATCTAAATAGAAAAAAACTTGTATTTTCCAAAAATAGACAAAAAAGTAAGTTCAATTATAGTTTTGTTAGCTATAGTTTAGTTCAAATTGGATAGTTTTAGTATAGTTTTCTTAGAGAATATAGATATAGGGGGCATAATATATGGCATGATAGCTCTCACTTCCATTTTTAGATTAGGTAGTTGGTGCAACTTCCAGATCAAAATCCATGTTATAGACATCAGTGATTAGGGGAAATCTATGTGGCACATTTGCCTTCTCTTATTTTCAAGTTCATTGTATTGCCTAGGTATTCTCAGTAGTTGCATGCCTTATTCCATCTATAGGTAATTGGAATCATTTCAAATTGGCTTTCATAGAACCCTAATCTCCAACTCTTGAAGTGGCCAATATCGGCCTAGTTTCTAGTACACATTCGACTATCCATTCCACCTTGTTAGATTATAGATCATTCATGGGATTTAAGAGCCATCTCATATCACACACATCTATACTGATATTAGTTCATAGCTTCACTTAGTGGGTAATCATGGAGCCAAAGGGCCAGCCTTTGTATTCTTGAGCCACTTATTTGGAGGGATTGGACACACAATCCAAACATTGATTAATACACACATGATCATATAGCTTCACTTAATGGGGGATGATGGAGCCAAAGGGCTAGTCTTTGTATTCTTGAGCCACTCTTAAGTAATTAATCACTAATCTCTATTCATGATATTAATCTTAGTATAGGACATACCCAACATCATTCAGCATCACACATCTCCATGGGTTTCACCCTTGTATGTCAATTTAGGTATGTTTTCTATTTTTTTTCATTTATCTTAGTATTCACTTTGTTGCATCACTAGAATAAAAGGAGGCAAATATAGTTATATAAAATGTCCAAAATGGTAGTTTGATTGTGGCTTGTGACACCCAATCCATAGGTCCTTTTTGCATGCTTTTATGACCCTTCTAAACACCTTTTTCTTATTCTTAGTCAACCTGAATCTTCTGAATGATGATTCCACCTCACCCAAGATATATTTCCTAGGCCAATCCTATCCTCTTAGGTCATGAACCTATAAGATAGGAGTGTCATACGTAGACTATAGCATTAGACCCTAGGGTGTCTTATTTTTAGTGTTTCTATCCAATTGCACTTTAAGCCCCAATGATCATTTTTATCTAATTCATATCTTTCATCATGTTAGCTTAGCATGAATACATCTAACCCATGACCAATAGTTACCTATAAAATCCTATCTATACGTCATTTATAAAATGGAGGTCATATATCTTACAAAGTAAGAAAGAATATAAGTAAATTACTAAGGCAAACTTCCTTATTCCCTACATACAGTCACCTAACATAGCTACAAACATATTCAAACTTTCATACTAATTCATAACCACCTCAATCACTCTCAATTTGACATTATTACATCTACATCACACTATTACACAAAGCACATTATGTGGGAGAACTACATATGGCTTGATCAATCTTCAAAATATTGGTATGTAGGTAGCGTGCCCACACAAAGGGTGTGGATCACACGTTCAGTGCATCTTACACACACTAACCCCCCCACCTTTTCAAGTGATTCAAATCCATTTCTATCAAGCAAGATGGAGGGTTAGGGTTTAAATATTAAGTCATATCTATAGACAGCTTTGTTGACATTCAACATTCAATATTTCATAAGCAAGCTCACACAGAAACAACACAAAGAACCCAGAAAGTTTAGGTCTTTGTGACTAGTTTGGACAACAACAGCAAGAGTGGATAATAGCACCAGACATAAAAGTGTCCTATTTTTGGAAATCCTATCCTTTCACTAAATGAAACCTAGATTTTGATTTATGACACTGTCCCAGTCTTGTATAGCCAATTACAAGCTCTATTTCAGTCATCTCAGTCTAGTTTTAAGCTAAGTCATATTTCTACTTATTTATTGTTATTTTTAGAAAGGTTTAAAAGATAGATAAATTATACAAATTAGGAATATAATTATTACAATATTATTTACTAATTATTAATTTAGACCCTTAACTAAAATAGGAATAAAAATCCATTATTTCCAAAAATGTTAAATCAAAAACAAACTTTCTCCTTCATTGATTTCACCATCTTGATTTCTCTCCATCATGGATGCATTTTCAACTGAGCTTGACATCCCTTTACAAGTTACCTCACATTTTATTGTCATGGATATTTTTATCCACTCTTATGCAAACATCTTTGTCCACTATTCTTATTTGATTTGGGATGGATTTTATATCACGTGTAATGGAGCCATCATTCTTTGTGAGGATTTTAATAGCATGGTTCCTCTATTATTCAGATCCCCTCAAAAAATTACCTTATTGCAGTCATGCTCATTTATCTATACACTTGTAGATGCGTTTTTGATAGATCTTGATGTCTTGCATTATTTTGGTATATTTTTTATGCCATTTTTATTTTTAACCCACACTTATCCCTTTTTTTGGAGCAACTCTCATGATTTGTGATGACTTATTTGACCAATCGACAGTCTCCTTGATTAGAACTATGCTTGTGTATACAATGTCTAAAGGATAGAATCAACTACAAATTATCCCCATAACATCTAAGAGATAAATATGTAATATATCATAATATTTAAAATAATATAAATGAAATATTCACACATAAGTGGGTGGGAATAATAAATTAACCCGGTGAACATGAGCTAAGATAAATAACCTACTCTAACACCCCAACTCAAGTGAAGTTAGGGGCCAAAAATAAAGTGGCATATCCATAATATATGTCTTGAAAACAAGGCCTAATCTGGTACTTGTGTACAATACATCCATGAATAATCTCTCATAAAGTGGAGAAAGGGATAAAACCTATAAGAAAATAAAACTCCCCCCAAAAAAGAGATAAATGAAGGAAGGAAATGGGTGTTGGAAACAAATCCTGATGAGGTATCCAAACAAAATAAAATATGCAATGTGAAGATAAGTATCCCTCTGAATGCCAATCCATCTATGCCAAGTCAAAGTAAGAATGGTGTTGAATATGAAGATTGAATACAAATATTGCACTCCATAATACTAGATAAAATAATGAACCTAAGGAAGCATTTTCGTGAACACTAGCCTCAATGCTAAACGAGGAGAAAATGACAATGAATGGCTCTAAATAAGTGGATTAAAAATGGTGAGAAGTGAACACAAAGACTAGTGGGGATGCCACATTGGTGTCACTACATAAATAGTCATCAAGAATGCTACTGAGACATAACAATCCTCATATGGATTCTACCAAATAAAGTGCTTGAATAATATACCCATGTACAAAGGATAAGTATAGAAAATATAGATAAAATCTCTCAAGAAGATGGCCTTGTCAGTGATGGAAGAGACTGGCAATTGAAATAGAAAAGGGTGCACAAACTAAGGTAAATTAGTTTGTAAAAGCAAATCCCTCTTGAAAATTTAAAATTTAGTGAAAGTATAATATATTTTATACACAAAAACACCAAATGAAAACAAGGAAGATGTTGTATACATCATAATATATCTAATCAAGGAGATCGTTGACTAGTCAAAGAAGTCATCACAAATCATGAGAGTTGTTCCAAAAAAAGGGAGCAATGTGGGCTAAAAATATAAGAGGTAGCAAAAATATACTCAAACAATGAAAGACATCGAGCTATATTGAAAATATGACTATAAGTGTACAAATAAATGATCATAAGTGTATTAAAGTGATATTGTGAGGGGATCTGAATAATGGAGGAACCATGCTAGTAAAATCCTTACTCAGCATCTTTTTTTAGAGGAAATTATTTTATTGTATTTTTTATTATAGGTAAATTTTGTAGATTAAAGTAGTAAATCAAATATCACCAATGCATCCATATTATTTGATAAATACATGATGACCTCAAATTTCATCCCATTTGGATCTCAAAGGCAAGATCTACAAGTTTTTTGCAAATCCATTTTTTGGTTTAAAATGATTATTCTTTTTAAGATTTTGGAAAAAGTATAGAGGATCTCTCAAAAACAAAATTGGGTTTTATGCACCTTGTTTTCTAATTTCCATAAAATTTTGAAATTTTTAATTTAATTAAGAATTGAAAAATGTATTATGGTGTTACTGAGCAGTACTACTTTTAAAATTTATGACTTTTCTTTATTTAATTATGAAAAAATTGTAGTTGATCACTGGAAACCATTTATGTTGTTTTTCACCTTATTTTTTAATTTCCATAACATTTTGAAATTTTTAATTTCATTAAGAATTGTAAAATTTATTGTAGTTTTATTGAGTAGTACTATTTTGAAAAAATATGAATTTCCTTTATTTAATTGTGAGAAAATTTTAACTGATCACTAAAAATCATTTCTCTTTGGATTATTGGATGTGCAAGAACCAACATCAATCAGACAGAAACCAATGTCAGTCAGGAAGAAACTGACATCGATCAGGTGGAACCGACGTCGGTCGGGAGCAAACCAACATCGACTAGAGATGACCGAGATCAGTCACTGACAGAAAGAAATTTGGGTGGACAGCAAGCTGTGAATGAGTCTCAAATGCCCATAAGGAGGTCTGAAAGGGTAAGTAAACCTCTAATTCATTATTCCCCTTATTTATACTACTTGTTGCTCACTGATGGTGGAGAACTAAAAAATTTTGATGAGGCAATGTAGGTAGAATCCAAGAAATAGTGGGAGCATGGCATGAATGAGGAAATTGATTCCTTGAAAGAGAACCAAACATGGGATTTGGTATAGTTGCCAGCCGGAAAGAAAGCACTGAAAAACAAATGGATATACAGGTTAAAGGAAGGAGAGAATGGACAAATGAGACATAAGGCCAAGTTGGTAGTAAAGGGATTTGCACATAAACTAGGTATTGATTTTGGTGAAATTTTTTCTCCTATAGTAAAGATGACTTCTATTTAGACTGTATTGTCTTTAGTTGCTATTGAGGATTTGCATCTTAAGCAGCTTGATGTTAAGATAGCATTCCTTCATGGAGATTTGAATGAAGAGATATATATGGATCAGTCAAAAGGTTTTGAGGTCAAAGGTAAGGAGAAACTTGTGTTCAGGTTGAAGAAAAGCTTATATGGTCTTAAGGAAGCTCCAAGACAATGGTATTTGAGGTTTGACAGGTTTATGACAGAGCATGGCTTTAGTAAATGTCAATCTGACCATTTTGTTTATTTTAATAGATTGGATAATGGTAGTTATATTATCCTATTATTGTATGTAGATGATATGCTTGTTGCAAGGTCACACATGGAGGATATTACTAAGCTTAAGGTAAAATTAGCTCACACATTTGCCATGAAGGATTTAGGAGTAGCAAAGAAAATCCTTGGCATGAGTATTAAGAGAGACAGGAAAAATCACAATTTGATTTTATCTCAAGAGGATTATGTGAACAAGGTGTTGGAGAGGTTCAATATGCAGGATGCAAAATTGGTAAGCACACCTATGGCTGGACACTTCAAGTTGAGCAAAGAACAGTGTCCTAAATCACATGATGAGGTTGAGTACATGAGTAGAGTTCCATATGCTTCAGTAGTTGGGAGCTTGATGTATGCAATGGTATGTACTAGACCTGATATTGCCCAAGCAGTGGGAGTTTTCAGCAAGTTTATGGCCACTGGAAAGCAGTTCAGTGGATTCTCAAATATCTGAGAGGGACCAGCAGTAGGCATTTATGTTATGGAGGCTCAAACACTTCTCTACATGGGTATGTAGATTCGGATATGGCAGGTGACTTGGATGGCAGGAGAAGCACCACAAGATATGTGTTCACTATTGGTGGAATGACAATTAGCTAGATTTCAAAGTTGCATAAGGTTGTTGCCTTGTCTACTATAGAGGCAGAATACATTGCAATCACAGAGGCTAGCAAGGAAATAATTTGGATGACTCAGTTCATGGAAGAGTTGGGAAAGGAGCAAAAGAGTTAAAAATTGTACAGTGATAGTCAAAGTGCAATTCATTTGGCAAATAATTCAGCCTTGCATTCAAGAACCAAACATATACAGCTTAAATACCACTTCATTAGATAGGTATTGGAGGATGGACAGTTGAAGCTAGAAAAGATCCATACAGATGAGAACCTTGCAGATATGTTAACAAAGCCAGTAATAAAGGAGAAGTTGAATCTTCATTCAAATTTTGTTGGTCTTCAAGATTGAACTTGAAGATGGTAAAACAAGCTAGAGGATGTTGTTATATAGGTACAGGTGTAGCTGTTTATCTCCAAGTGGGAGATTGTTGAGTTATGGAGCTAAAAGCTTCACTAGATGAAAAAATGCAGAGGTTGTTGGAGTTACACAGTCACTGACATAGGTTAGGACTGATCGATGTTGGTTAGGGATCGGCTGACATCAGTCATATGTAGATAGATAGAGACTGACGTTGGTCATCTGTGCATTCCCAAAATTCTAATTTTGAGGAGAACAGTCAGTTTGCATGAAAAGATTAACTGTTAGTCTTGAGTCTGCTTTTCTATTTTTGGTAGGACAGATTTGAACCTTTGATTAAGAGGTGCATCTAATGGTGTATAATACATGGCTCATGAATCCTAGTTGTATATAATAGGGTTAGATCCTCATAGCATTGTAAGCAAGAAAAAGGTAGACAATTCAAGGATTGAATTGGTTGTAATTGAGAGAGAGAGAGAGAGAGAACTTTTGAGGGAAAGAGATCTGTACATCTGAGAGGTGTGAGAAGAGAGAGATATTTCTTCATTTTATTTACTTTTGGAAGAGTGTTAATACAAGATTGGATGTTTCTTGTATCTCCTATTCTTTGTTGTTTTTGATTTCTAGTTACTTATTATTTCTGGTTTAATTCCGTGTTTAGTTGCTTATACAAAAGTAATCAATTGTGTTGTAAGATCCTAACACATGCCATATTCATCCCTATTTATATATTAATCATAGAATCAATATTTTCACAAGTATGAATCATTCTAATAGTAATTCATGAGCCATATTTTCCAAGTAACAATCTAGGTCACTACATGTCTTTGCTTATCACACATAATATCCTTGTGCACTCAAAAGCCAACATATACAGAATAAATACATAAGTATGAAGCCATCTTATAAGTATTTTTTATGTTGGAAATGACCATTTTCAAAGGGGTCTTTGAGGTAAATTGACACCGCGATCCTACTAACCCATTTCCCATAATCACTCCAAGGGTGAAGAGCTAAGGTTTGATTATTTGATAAAAAATGAGAATTTATGCACATGATCCAAAGACATTAGAATAAAGGTGATATAAAACACAAAACACTCCAGTCAGTCATAAGTAGATCCAATCAATATTCCTTATAGGACACTTATGTCAAAGTTAGACATCTGCATCGATAAAACTATCTAGATCCAATGTAAGTGTCTGAGCCCACAAAAAGAATATTTCTAAAATATGAAGACTACTCTAGGATAATCTTCTAGTCCACTTCCATCATGTTTTAGATTAGACCTGCATGTGCATAATAAACTAGCTAAGTATCATTTGTTTCCAATTCATTGTATTATCTATCAGTTATTGTACTTTACTATTTTTATCAATCTCTATTGTATAAATTTATAATATTGTTTATCTAAGATTTTATATTAATTGGATTGCTTACTAGATTAGTTCACCACCTTAGTGTAAAATATAGTCTAACCTAATTAACCCTATATACCATGCATATCAAAATTTTAGAGATAAAAATTTGGTGAACCCAACCTCTATTTTCTTTATGCAAACCCTAGCTTGACCTAGGGTATTCATCTTCAAGAGGTTTTTCAATACTATTTTTTCCTAGATTTATTATATTATATATATGCAACCTAGGCATAGCCCTAGATTACATGGTGTTTCTATTTAACACTTCAATCTTCCCCTTGTACCACCTAATATGGCTCAAACCATTGAAGTATCAAATCATATGCCTAATGAAAGTGCCAATACTAAAATTAAACAACACAATAAATAGGTTATCATAGAAGATGATTATGATCGTGAAAATAATGAATCTAATGAAAAAAATGAACAAATAATCAAGATAAAATTTAATCCCTTCATATGTTTCAAGAGTGTATCCATCAAAACCCTCAATATCTAGATTAGATCTTAAAAACCATAATGCAAACTAAAAAATCAAAAATCATAGATGAACAAATAGGTCCATCTATTGATCATGTTATTAGAGATATGGGACATCATCATATTATTGTAACCTTATCCTTGATCACATCATTGATTTAAGCATTTAATTTGGGCTTAGGTTATGTGTTTACACCATTGTTCCCTGAAACAAATACTATTATTGCTATAACCTCCATGGGAAACATTGGCACTTCAACCCAATTACTAGTTTCCATGCCTATATCAACTTAAACTATGGGTACACCTCCTTTGGTGACTTATAAAACTTCCAATATTATCAATAAAAATGTGAAATATCTTGTCCAAACCATAAAAAAATTTCAAGCTAAGGTTACTAATATTGATAAAAATTAAATGAAGTCACCTTATGCTCTTGATTCATAAGAGGTGTTGCACAACCCTCTTGCACTTAAGATATCTTTATATCCCATGCCAACTAGTTTTTTGGTACCTAAGTTCACATTTTATGATGAAAAGGGTGATCCTAAACATCTCTAAACCTTTCTATGTGGCATGCCTTGATTATGCCTCTAATTATAAACTTTTGGCTAAATTATTTCCAAGTATCCTCAAGGACTATACTCTAAGGTGGTTTTATGATTTACCAATTCAATCAATAAAAGCATTCAAACATCTTGCAAATAAATTTTTGGCATACTTATCTATCAACATTACTAAAAAGGTATCTTATGTCAAAATTTCAAAAATCAAACAAGGAACCAATGAACCTATCAATGAATATGTCTTGAGGTAGAAGATAATGGTGGCCAAAATGACAAATCAAATGGAAAATAAAGATCTTCAAGACATCTTCAAGAAAAGTTTGCTTTCCCCATTACATGAGTCCGCTATTTTTAAAAGGTTCAATTTTTTTTTATGACTTATGTCATATTATTAGATATAATGAAATGACACTTATTTCATTGAACAAGCTTAAGTATATAATAAACACACTGACTACATCCACTACCAAGTTTCATATCAAACCAAGCTACAAGGTAAAACCTATAGAACCTAAAAATGAAACAACTAAAACTATTAATGTAGTGTCACAATAACCTAATTAGCTTATTTTATCTAATGCACCAAGGAGATAATTTACACAATTACATGAGTCTCCAACTTTGCTACTTAATAAGCTTGTATATTGTCATCTCATATCTCTCCCTCCTCCCATAAAGGTTGATATGAGTATACATCTACCTCATGGATATGATGCTAATGATTATTGTAGCTATCACTAGGGCCCTGGGCATTCTAATAACCAATGTTATACCTTGAATCATAAGATTCAAGAACTTATTGATAACTGACTTATTACATTTGATGATCCACCCAAATATTCAATGTCACAACCTAGTGACCATTAGAACCAAAATATGTTTAGTGATCTATTAAAAGATCATTCTCAAATAATCTAGAAGTGAAAATGACATATAATGCACATCCTCCTCCACTATATTATGGGAACCCAATATATGGGATTAATGGTACCTATACATGGCATATACCCCTCCAAAAGTTTTATGGTTTGGACAAGATATTGCAAATTCATTATTTATTATTTATTCAAACATGCCTTGATCACCAGCCTATTCAAAGTGTTATAATTGATAATTATGATAGTGAAAATGATTTCACCATGACATTAATTTCACATTTTTTAAATACACATGATGATTTACACCCTTCAAATAAAGTGGTCAGAGTATTCGATAGGACCTCACAACAGGTTCTTGGTGAGACTGACTTACTTTTATAGGTTGGCCCAACACATGTGGTCACTATATTTTTAGTTATATCATACATGTAATTCTTTAATATGTTATTGGGATGACCTTTGATACATAAACTTTGTGAATTACCTTCCATAGCGGATGGGTGTATTAAATACATTCATACTAACAAAGTAATCATAGTTCCTAGAATTCTATATCAACATCCACTTAAATAAAAACAATTTATTCCAAGTAAACTAATTATAAAACCTACTAAGGGTAATCCTCCATGAAAAGGTAATAAATAGGAAATCCCCTTTCCTAGGCATCCCATACTTGAGAGACCATTGCATCATACATACATAATGGATTCCATGAAATTTTCATATACTACTACACATCATACTTAATTACCCATAAAAACTAAACACGATCCTCTTATTGCTACTTAAAATAAACTATAGAGCACAAAATTATGGGTTATATGAACCCCTACTCCTTTTATTACCTCTTTGATACCATAAAGTTTGATGACACATACATAGAGCATTATAGAGCCCACAATGCTAGATATTACACTTATACATGCTCCTCAGCCATACCACCAGTTTGATATAGCATATCCAATGTTTAGATCACTTAAAAATGAGCATCCCTTAGATGGGATAATTGGATATACTTTGTATTTTTTTTTTAAATCCTAAAAAAATCAAATATTCCAAAAATACAAAAACATTCAAATAACTCAAAAATTACCAATACCTTTCAACATGTTCCTAGTTGTACTATTAATTATACATATGTTATTTTTTCAATTTTAGTAGATAGCATATCATTCATTTCCTATACACACATATGTTTCACACTTCATTTGAGTGTGGCAAATGTATACCCAGATACATGATATATGCACCTATAGATGTTGGGTCTTCCATCCACTCATGTCCTAAATAAGGTTGGGACATCTATTTCCTTGATCATGATACACCCACATTATATTATTTTATGCTCACTTTTCATTATTATGTTTGAGATTACATACTTATACATGCCTATATTCATGCTTATACTTTTCATAGTGAACTTGATATGTTATTTACTTAACATTGATTTCTATCACATATTTGTATGAACTAGTATGCTAGGCTCATGTTAGTTGCTTATATTTTCCCTAATTTTCTATTTTTGCACTTCCTTGAGTGTGTTACTTGATTTTTACTATCTTTCATTTTATTGCATGTTTGAAATTTTTAATATGCACAATTGATTATGTCTCCCATTCCTTTGTTTTCTTATTTATACATTTTAATATGTTGATCTATGTTGTATGTGGATGTTTGAATATGTCAATCTATGCTTTGTGGACATTTGACTGAGTCATGTCCCTTCAATTGTATGGAATTTAAACATGCCCCTTGTATGAGGTCTATTTGGACCATTTTCCTTTTACTTTATTTTTGAGTGATCTTGTGTGTGTGATTGATTTCTTGATGATCTTGTATTGTTACTCTATAGACATTTCCATGATATATGTTATGAATCTTAGGACTTGATTTGATCACATATTGTGAGATTCATTGATATATATACTTTGACATATTATCCCTACATTCTACATGATCTATACACATCTTATATACTTATATTATCCTTTAAAGGTAAGGTAACTACTAGATTCAACTTCCCCTCACCTTAAAAGGGGGCATATTTCAGTGGGGGCATGTTATAGAAATATGTTCTCCACATTTGCATCGATAATCAGTCTTTTGAGATTACAATGAGTGCATGTTATGGAAACATGTTCTCCACATTTACAACAAATCTCAAATTCTCTAGATTCAATGGGCGAATGGTATATAAACATGTCCTCCACACTTGAACCAATTTCTAATTTACTAGATTTTACAGTTATATGATTCAAATATAAATTTATGACATCATTTTATACATTGGTACTTTTATTATACCAATATTTCAATGTTGTACATATATGAGGTGCATATTCCATGCAAAGGGAAACTAAAATTACAAAATCACAATCAATTTCTATATTTCAAATACTATTGTGGATTGTTATTATACATAGGATGGACTATTATGGATTGTTATCAAGCCAATCTACTGCAATAGTTGGTTCACCTTTAAAAGGTTTAGTTGATCTAAAATTATAAGTTAAATTTTATTAAATCATATAAATTCACCATACTTGTAGTTTGGATTTGATTAAATCATCCATCCTCGTCATATATATAGTGTGACTTGATTAAATCACTTACACTCACCAATTTATGCACATATTTGGGTTGCATGATTGAGATGAAACAAGTTTAATGGTTGCATTGTAACTCACCTTTACACCAACGTTGGAAGCACAAGTCCACAAATATCTCTATATATATGCACTTGTAGATTCATAATTCTCCTAATCTCATATTCAATGCTTTATAATGAGGCATCCTTTCCAATCAAATTTCCAAAATTTAAGATGGCTGCATTGACACACAAATATACTCCCAACATTGCCATTTATACTTTAAATCATTTCAAATTACTTAAATTTTGGATTTCATACACTGATTATATATTATAATGTGCTCTCATTTTTAGATCAATCGCTATCAAATCACTCAATTTGGGCTCACGCAAAGGAAAGGTGTGTTATACACACCTAGGTATGTATTTATTTCCTTTAAACCATCAATTTCATTACTAAATTAAGAATGAAAATGTATATACTATATTCTAATTTATATAATATTTTAGTCTTATACACTTGAAAAATACCTATCATGGGCATACCTTTTAGTTATAGACCTTCCCATTATCGAAAGACTCGTGTTCACTATCTCCTTGTGCCTGATTTATTATATCTTAGTCTAACCATTTGTGTTCTAATGACCATGCCTTTTATATTATGTAAAAATCTCTAAACCTAATTATTATCCTTCACTACAAGTTTTTGACATGTACCTATTTTTTTAGATTCATATACACTTACATCCCAGATAAACACCTACATCAATGCAAGTATCTACTTTTACTACAAAGTTTCTAGTGCCCAAAATTTATCTAATTTATAAAAATAAATGTGTCATAAAGGTCAGCCTAAGTGATTTAGTGTGAGATATTTCTAAATGGGATTGGTATATATATAAGATCAACCCCCATTCATTCCTCACCTAGAAAATATCTGGAAATCACATACAACTCATAAGGCCATATACCAAGAAGCACTCAATCAATAATTCAAGTGAGCAAACCTACTTTATTCATCCCTATTTCTATATCAGTCATAGAATCAGTATTTTCATAGGTCTAAAGCATTCAAATATAAATTCACGAGCCATATTTTCTAAGTTACAAACTAGGTCACTGCATGTCTTTATTTATCATACTTACATTCTTATGCACACATAACCCAACACATATGGGATAAATACACAAGTCTAAGGCCCTCTTCAAATTATTGGATATATAATCAATGTCCATTGATAGAGGGGTCTTTGGGTAGCTCAACACTATGAGCCCATTAACTAATTTTTCCCATAGTCACTCCAAGGGTGAAGAACTAAGGTTTGAACATTTGATAAAGAGTGACACCTTATACACACAATATAAATACATCATAAGAAAGGCTAATAAAAACCCAAAAAGTTCCAATTGGTCACTTCCAAATCTAGTTAGTATTTTGTACAGGACACTTATATCAAGGTCAGACACCTGCATCAATGCAATTGACCAAATTTGATGCAAGCATCTAAGGCCGTAAAAAGAATATTTCTACAATATAACAATTTTTTTGGGATCATCTTCTAGCTTATTCTAGATTAGACCTACATGGGCACAATAAATAAGCTAAGTATCATTTTTTTTCTAATTCATTACAATATATATCAATAGTTTTACTTTACTATTTTTAATAATCTTAGTTGTATAAATTCAAAATATTATTTATCTGAGTTTTTCTATTAATTGGTCAACTCATTATATTAGTTCACCACCCTTATTTACAATTTAATCTAACCCTTTTAACCCTAGATACCACACATATCTAAAATTTAGGGTTAAACACATGTAAAAATAAATATCCATTATACACTTATTAGGAGCACTATAGTTTTTAGACAATGTTATAATATTATGTAATTATAATTATTATAAATTTATTATAATAATATGATCTTAAGTAATATCATAATATATTATAATAATTACTACATTACAATATAATATACTTATATTATAGTAAAATTAGAAACAAAACATCTCCTTCCCATATAGCATATTTCAACGTAATATGAAGAATCACACAACATCATTTCCACCATCACCTCTTAAAATAAATATCAAATTGTCATTTCTTAATGCTTATGAATAAAATGTTAGATGAGGTCAAAAGTCATGCATTTCAAGTGTGTTGTAACTACCAATTTATATTCTCACTTTACAATTCTCCACTTTACCAAAACATAAACTTTAATCATGTTAGGGTATGAATCATGGGAATTATATGTTGGTTTTGTTTATTTTAAAATATCTTTGCTATGTATATATAGTAAAATATACAACAATATTGGTTTTTGGCAAAAAAATTAATAGTTGAAAATAAAAAATTATAATTATGTTGAGGAGATGATTGATTATTTATTTAGCTAATGATGATTTTGTGTTTCAACATATACAATAAAATTAAGGGTTTGGTGTAGAGTGATTATTTAGGTAATGTGAGAAAGGGATGATGGTAAAAAAATATGGTTGGAAGAATTAAATAGTATAAGTTACACTAAGTGATCAAATAAATATGCATGCTTAATAGATCTTTTTTTTTATAAATGGTTTTTTAATAATAATATGTAAGCTGTGTTATGAATGGCTTGAAGCATACAAAAACTAGAAAACATTGAGGAAATTTACCCAAACCTATTAGTGATTTTCACAAAGAATGAAATTATGAAACAATATCAACAAATGTCAATCAATGGCTATATCTCTCATCATCAACTTCAGTGGGATAATTTGGTAAATTGTGATTACCATTATGACCACATTGATCATCAAGGGTTGACCTTCATTATTTTACCAAGAGTGTGCTCATTGTTTGACCTTTGTATCAACCCTTAATTTACATTTAATTGATATTCAATAATGAAAGATAATATATATGTAAATTTTATAAGAGCAGAGGAAGCAAGACTCAGTGTAATACCTCTTCCACAACGTTTACAATAAATGTAGTTTTTTCTTAATAAATACACAAAAATGCATTTCACAAAATTTATTTCATGCTTTACTACTCCTTCCTTGCTTCACACTCATAAGCACTTAATCAAATAAAATTAAAAGATAAATACAAATCCCTCATGGTATCAAATATATCAAGGTGAGTTGGGTGGTGATGGCAAAGGGAAATGACATGGTATTTCAATTTCAAATTATATTTATTTATATATGACTAGTAATATATTCTATTTGTATAATATAATTTTAATAATATATGTTTACTAAATAATAATTATATTATATATAATATTTTAAATAAAAAATTATTATATATAGTTATATATAATATACTAATATTATAATAAAAATTATATTATTATTAAATATTTTATTACATATATTACTACATATAATATTGATTTTATATCATTCTACGTTTAAAAAAATTCATAATTGGGAGACGCAAAACTAATATTTTAGGCAATTGTCACATTAATGAATATTTTTATGTTTGAGGTGATAGTGGAAAATGAGGTTGTGTGTTTCTTCATATGATGCAGTAATGCATTGTGTGAGGAGGAGGTGCTTTGTTTCAAGATGATTTTTAAAAGTGATGATTATGCATTTTATCACAATCTTCATATTATTCATAAAGTTTTAAAGGCAATTCAAGATTGTACACAATCTTTAAATTTTTTATGTTGTTGTTCACAAGCCCTATCCAATGAAATGAAATAGAAATGAAAGATATTTTTATAAAATTGGAGAGTTGTGTAGCTTACAAAATTATTACTAATCCATGTCCAAGTAATTTGTAAATGGCATACCAATCCATAGACTTCACGAAATTCAGTGTGCATCATAAGCAATTTCTACTTGGCTTGGATGATGGAGAAAGTTGGCACAGTAGGGTTGATGAGGAGGTGATTTGGGAGAAGGGTCATGGGATAGTAGGTGGTGGGGACTTTGTGGAAGGGATGTTAGAGCATGTTGGGGGAGAGTGGGCCTATCCCTCTTGACTTTTATCCTATGTATCAAGAGTACATTCACTATATGACCTATATATCAACTCTTCATTTATATTTGATAGCTATGCAATAATGAAATATAAAATATACATAAATCTTATAATGTTAGAGGAAACAAGACTCAATGTAATACATTTTCCATAATATTTACAACAAATATATATTTTATTAATAAATATACATGTTATTCATTTTTTTGCTCATTCCAACTCACTTGCTTCACACTCATAAGCACTTAATTAAAAAAATTCAAAATATAAAGACACATCCTTTCTGGCATTCTTTGCACCACCAAGGCAAATTCTAGTAATAGTCCATTAAATAGGATTTTTTGGTGTAACTAGATAAATAAAAATAATAATAAGTAACCATAAATATACAATATGAAAATTACAAGTATCAGTATTTTCCATCAAATTGTAAATAAAAATATTTTGGGATAGACATCAATATTGAATACGATGCCTATATTCTTTAAATTTTTATTTTTTAAATTAATTATGTTGGTGTGAAGAGGGTTATTTTTTGTCTAGATTCACCATTAGGTGTTAATAGGGTTATTTTCCTAACCATTCCCATTGGTTGATTTCTTTCACACCTCATCTAGTTAAGTTTACTTAGGTATTTTATATATTTGTCTCACCTCACAAGATCATGACACTTGTCACAATCTTGTGCAAGGTTGGTGAGAGGTTTGTCACACCTCACAAGATCATGAGACTTGTCATAATCTTATGCAAGGTTGGTGAGAGGTTTGTCACACCTCATAGGATCATGACACTTGTCACAATCTTGTACAGCATTGGTGAGAGGTATTTAGTATAATACCCCCTACGTAAGCTTGTTTTGTTACATCAATTGAATGAATGATTCATGCATTGTCTTGAGTTCAGTATTCATTCTCATTCCCTTATCTACATGATTTCCTAGGCCTTTTAGATTCTTGCACAAATATTACATGGTATCAAATCGGTTTAAGGTACCTAGGCTAGCCTAGTAGGGATTATAATCTGAGAATTTCTTTCATATTGTATATGCTCTTCTCTTGCATCTGTAAGGGTGGTCTTGAGAATCAAAAAGACATGAGAAAAATAATCAGATTATGGGGGGGAGATTCCTTTTGAGTGTTTCAATTTTAGGTTCCTTTTTGGTGTTGAAGAAGCACGTTGGAACTCACCATCACATTGGATCACTCCTAGTTTGTTCCAATTGAGCATTGGAGGATCTATCATCATGTAGTTTATGCAACATTTTTGCATGCATATGGAAAATTGAAAGAGCAAAGTTTGAAGGTTTTTTCCAAAATACATTTTTTTTCCTTCAAATTGTAATTTTTTTTTTAAATCCTCCTCTAAATCTCTACTTCTCAAATTTTGATTTTCATGAATTATTGTAATTTTTTATTTTAATTATTTTTTTACCAAAAAATCAAAAATTATATTTCTATTATTGTCAAAAAAAAAACTAAAATTAAAAAAAGGGAAAAAAAAAATTAAAACTATTTTTTGATTTTTAAAAAAAACAAATATCAAAAAAAAAGTTAAAAAAAAACAAATATCAAAATAAAAGTTTTTAAAAACTGAAAAAAAAAAGAATAAACAAAAAAGTTTGTTTTGCCCAAACAAAAAAAAAAAAACGCACACACACATGAATTTTTTCAAAGGCCCACATCCTACTCACACAGGGCATGCCCTTTGAGGAAAGGCTTCCCCCACCTCCCCACGTCGTGGGTCTGTGGTGTGAGGCAATGCCTCCACCTAGGTTTTGGCCATTTTTTATATGTTTTTTTTCAACCAAAAAAATAAAAGTCTTTTTTTTATTTTTTTTTCAAACCTCTGCGTATTCCACCACATAAAAAAATATGACAACTAATTACCAGCGCTTTGCAAATTTTAGGTTGCAAGAAACAAAAGAAGAAAAATGAACCCAAAATTCTTGATTTTTTCAAATTTTAGGTCTGCAAATTTTGGGTTTGTTGATTGTAAAAATTGAGTATTGTTATTCAAGCACAACAAACATTCACATTTTTCAGGCTTGGCAAGGATTCAAAACTCGCTAGTGATTGAAATTGACTGAAATTTTGGTTTTAACCACATGGAAAATGATTTTTTAAAAAAATTGGGTCAAATTTGGTGGCTTCTCTAAATTTGGTAGATCACTTCTAAATCTGGCATAATTTTTTCTAAAGTTGATGGTATTTTAAAATTAATGATAGTTTCGCTAAATTTGGTGACATGGTAGTTGGACCCCCTCTCCGTTGGCATTCTTGAATTTGCAGCTCAACTTTAAATGACCATATCTTGATCACAAGACCTCTAATTTCTAGGCAATTTTTTTTATTTTGGCTATTTTTTTCCCTCTACATGATAGTGTAGATAGTTTATACATTTGATCAACGATTTTTTAGTAGTTGGTACTTTTTCACATGATTTGTAGGCATGTCATCCATTTTGGACCTCTCAGGACTCTGTTTGGGCTAATCTGAAATCTATTTTGAGTGAATTTTTTTTTGAAAGTGCATATTTTTTCATGTACTTCACAGATATGGTATTAGTTTATATCATTATCTTGTAAAATTTTCATTTAATTATTCTCACCTTCTTTTGGTAAAGTGTACACCAATTGTAATTTACCACTTAACCATTGTTGCAAGTGGAATTTGTAACCGCACTCATTATAAAGTGCCAAAAATCTTTTTGCTTAGGGGGGATTCTTGATTTAGTAGATTTTGAGGGGTTGTGTTGGTGTCTTGATCTCCACATTGAGTGTGTGTTTTCATTCCTTTTCCATGGGTAATCCTACTTTTCCTTTGTTAACTCCATATAATTACAATACATGGAAGTCACATACATGGAGTGCACTAATGGGGAAAGGATACACCCACTACATTGAGGGTACATTTCTAGAACCCACAAATCCTAAGGAAAAGACTGCATGGTTAATTGAACACACTAAAACTCTTGGATATCTATGCACATTCAATTCCTTAGATATATTATTTCACATTGATCAGTGTAAAAATCCTAAAGAGGCATGGGATATCCTTAATAAATTATATGGTAAAATGGATAAGGTTAGAGAGTATTAAATTGATAATGAACTCTTTAATCTTGATCCATCTTCTTTTGACAATATTCAAGACTATGTCACTAAGGTAAATGAACTCCACACACAACTCAAGGAATGTGGAATTAATAAAAAGGATGTTCAAGTAATTTTTAATGTGCTTAGCAAGCTTCATACTAAATATGTTGTATTTGTATCTAGCTTTCATATTCATTGACTGATAATGGGCCAAGCCTATGTTATGCCCACATTTGAGTCATTTACTGAAATGATAATGCTTGAGAAAACTAAGTTGCTCACTATGGGTCTTTTCAGTCCCTCTAAGTCACATGCATTAATGGCAAGACCTCCTCAACATTTAAAAGGTCCTAAGAAGTAGAAACAACAAATGCCAAAGCCACGAAAAGTACCTCCACATTCATCACATCCATCATCAGCAGCATCAACATCCTACAAGAAGCAAAGGATTTTCAGAAGAAGGGATGACTAACTTGCTCATATTGCAAGAAATATGGTCATGATGAGCATCATTGTCATGATAAACAAGTTGATGAATTGAAGCATTTGCTCAAGAAAAATAACATCAATTTTCCATCATCTTATACAAAGGAGTCCTCTCCTCTTACTTATTCACAATCCAAGAAAGGGAAAGCTCAATCACTTGTCATAGTAGGCAAGTCTTCTCAATAATGGATACTTGACTCTAGGGCCACACATCATATGGGTTCTAATAAAGAATAGCTTTCTTCATTGGAACCTTGTTCATTACCTCACATTCTCCCATGAGATGATACACCGGTGGAAGTTATTGGGAAAAGATCAATTTTAATGCAATAAGGCACCTTTTTTAATGTACTTTGTGTTTTAGATGTATGTGCCAACCTTCTCCTAGTATACTAGGTCACACATCTTGGGAATGGTAAGAAAGTTGAGTTTTTTCCTAATTTAGTAGAAATTTGGGATCTTGAGGATAATGCCTTAGTTGCACTGGGAAAAGCTTATCATGAGTCTTGGTTATATGTATTCTCCCATTTTTTACCTCATTCCCCTTATATTATTTTGGTCACTCATACATATTCAATGAGCAAACTATGGCATGAGTGGTTTGGCCATCTCAACTACCACTATCTTCAACAGCTTACACAAAGGATATGATTCAGGGACTCCCTCCCATTCCTTTTTCCAATGGCATATGTACAATTTTTCTAATCGATAAGCATCCAGAGGAGAAGTTTGACAAAGGATCATCTTGGAGGGCTCCACAAGTCCTTGAATTGGTTCACAATGATCTTATGGGTCCATTTCCCATATTATCTTTTAAAAAAACCTGTTATGTCATCACTTTCATTGATGACTATTCATGGTTTACTTGGGTCTACTTTCCTCATTAGAAGAGTGAAGTCCTCAACTAGGTTCTAGAGTTCAAGGCTCGTGCTAAAAAACAATCTAAAAAATCTCTAAAAATTATCCAAACTGATAATGGCTGAGAATATGTGAATCATCACCTTAAGAATTTTTGTGCACTTGAAGGGATCACCATTCAACATTTCATTGTGTACACACCCCAACAAAATAGTGTTGTTGAATGAAATAATCATACCTTGAAGGAAATGGCAACTTACATGATACATGCTCACTCTCTTAGTCCAAAATTTTGGGTTGAAGCTATTAATTGTGCCACAAACATTAAAAACTACATTCCTCATAAATCCTTGAAAGGTGTGACTCCTTTTGGAGCATGGTGTGGTTACAAACCTATTTTAGGAAATTTTTGAGTCTTTAGATCCCCTGCATTAGCATGCATTCCTTTTAAAAAATGGAAGGCTTTTCAACAATAGAGTCAACATTGCCTTTTTTTTATCTATCCTGATGGTGTCAAGGGATATCAAATTTTGATCCAAAGACAAAGGAGCTTTTCATTGATAGGAGTGTTAAACTTGAGGAGATAATTTTTCCCTTGGCCTCTAACATTCCATCTCCTCCATCCACATTGGAATATGATGATAGTGATTCAGATGATTCAACATCACCTCCACTTGGGCCATCTTTAACAGCTACTACAACCCCATCTTCATCATCACCTCAATGGGTTTGATAGACTCTTCAGTCAGTAGGTATATTTGTTTGGGATCCTTCAGACACTCGAAGGACTTGATCACAACATCATCATCTTCTACATGTATACATTGCCCTTGCTTCTAACCTACAATAATTTTGTGAAGCATCTACTCATGTTGAGTGGGACTCAGCAATAGAGGAAGAATATAGTTCCTTGATGAGGAACAACACTTGGGATTTATTCCCCCTTCCACAGGGAAGGAAGATGGATCATTGTAAGTGAATCTACCAAACCAAATATGTAGCAAATGGAACAATTGATAAGTTCAAATCACACCTTGTTTCCAAAGGTTTCTCACAAGTCCTTGGTGTTGACTATATTGAGACCTTTGCACCTATTGCTAAGATGAACTCCATTCATTTGAATCTTGTTACAGTTACAACTCATGATTGATTTGTACATCAAGTGGATGTGAAGAGTGCATTTTTTCATGGGAATCTTCAAGAAGAAATTTACATGGAGCAACCACAAGGGTTCATTGAGGATTCTTCCTTGCTCTATCACTTATGAAAGTCTCTCTATGGCCTAAAATAAGCCCCTCAATCTTGGTATGCCAAGATGGACTCATTTATTCTATCGACTGGCTTCTCACATTGTCACTTGGATCCCACTATCTACAATCTAAGATAAAATGACTCCCATTTACTTTTGGTCCTCTATGTTGATGACTTAATTCTTAATGGGAGTTCTTCATCCATCATTGACAGAGTCAAATATGCTTTGCATGAATGATTTGTTATGACTAACTTGGGCCTTTTGTATTATTTTCTTAGGATTGAGATCACTTAGTCTTATTCTGGGATCACACTTACACAACCCAAGTATGCTCTTGATCTTCTTGCTCAATTTAATATGGTTGATTGTAAGCCTGCACTAACTCCCTTCATGTCTAGAGTTAAACTTGAGGTGAAGTGTTCCACTCCACTAATTAATGCCACTTTGTATCATGAAATTGTTATAAGTCTCATCTATTTGATGCACACTCACCCTGACATTTATTTTGTAGTTGGCATGGTCTCTCACTTTATGCAAGAGCCACATGAGATACATTGGAAAGTAGCCAAATAGATTCTCCACTACATTAAGGGTACTCACATTTTTGGGATTAACAATAGAGCAGGCATGGATATTGAATTGATCATATATACATATTTTTATGGGCTAACGATTCTGAGGATCATAAGTCCACATATAGCTACAACTTTTACCTTGTTTCTAGCCTCATTAGCTAGCAGAGTAAGAAGCAACATGTTATTACTCTATCTTTGACTAAAGCTAAGTATCTAGGGGTTGTTAATGCTACTATTGAGGCTATTTGGATTTATAATATTCTATCTGCGTTTGACATCACCATTCCATGGCCATCTATCATTCTTTGCGGTAATCAAAGTACCATTCAGATCTAGAAGAACCCAGTTCATCATTAGAGGATGAAACACATCGAGATCCATATGCACGACACTAGGGAGCTAATTCAAGAGCAAGTCATTGACCTACATTATTGTCCTAAGATAGAGCAAGTTGTAGATATCTTCACCAAACCTTTCACTAAGATTAAGTTGCATCATTTTCAAACTCTCTTGGGGGTGCAGGACACTACTTCTGGGGGGGTCACTTGACCTTCCTTCATCATCCTCTCATGGGGGGGGAGTTTTTTTTCCTATGAGTTTTCTCCTTCTCTTATGTTTTTAGGGGATTAGTGTGTACATGGGTACCTCATCAAGCCTTGTTTTTGGGACCCATTTCTTATTTTTTTCATTATTGAATAAAACCCCAAGTTGTAATTAAGAGGGGTGTTGGTGTGAATAGGGTTATTTCCTATCTAGTTTCACCATCAAGTGTAACCAGGGTTATTTCTCTAACTGGTTCCACTAGTTGATTCCTTTCACACCTTATCTAGTTAAGGCTACTTAGGTGTTTTATATATTTGTCTCACCTCACAAGATCATGACACTTGTCACAATCTTATGCAGGGTTGGTGAGAGGTTTGTCACACCTCACAGGATCATGACACTTGTCACAATATTGTGTAGGGTTGGTGAGAGGTATTTAGTATAAATACCCCCTATGTAAGCTTGTTTTGTTACATCAATTGAATGAATGATTCATTTTTTTTCTGGAGTTCATTATTCATTCTTATTGCCTTATCTACATGCTTCCCTAGGCCTTTTAGATTCTTGCATAAATCTTACAAATTATATGATCAAAGAGAGAGTATTTCCACAATCCATAAAGTATATGATGAGATTTCTATTAAACCATGTGAATTTTTTAATCAATGTGTCTCATACCACACTCCATGAACCATCAAGAGAATATAGAAATGATTCTATGTTATTTACCCTAATGATGGGTCACTGAGTATGATCAAAAACATTGTTTACTAAAAAATCACATGGTTTTACTAGAAATCTCATCATATAATTAATTATATGCTCTATCCACCATCTCAAAATATTTTTAGTAATGCATGAATATTATGAGGCCAAATAAATCAATCTTGTAATTAATAAAATAAAAAATAAGGAAATTAAATCCTTATTTGAAAAAAGAAAATGAGGGAAATGTCTCCATCTGGATGATATATATTGCATATGGACCATAAAATAGAACCATGCATCAATGGAAATATCCAAAACATATTTTACAATAAAAATTAGATTATCATATACCTATTTTTAGACCTTAAGAGTTTGCCTTTCCAATTAGGTACATTCTTTAACAGCTCCATAGTATACTAACAATTGTATGGACCCTACTAAAAACTTAGCCCACCTAGGTCCTATTACAATCATCAAATAACAAAATAATACCATTACATACACATCCTTCAATAAAATCATGTTGATGAAAAATGATCTTAAAGCTCTTGTTACAAGAGCATAAAACACACAGTATAGAACCTAAATAAGTTGGGTACCTTACTCAAAATTTTATACTTGACATCTCGAAACCTTAATTATATGTTTAATACACTCGGGTGAGATGATTAAGATGGTTACATATTCCCTAAACTAT
Organism: Torreya grandis; assembly: GCA_037957365.1. Lineage (NCBI taxonomy): Eukaryota > Viridiplantae > Streptophyta > Pinopsida > Cupressales > Taxaceae > Torreya > Torreya grandis. Next base: position 5,302,387 of record JARHVA010000128.1, on the reverse strand, counting down.
CATTAATGAGGACTTATCCCACTCTATGGTTGTACCCACTATCCAAAAAATAAAACCCAAAACTGTAATGGGTCTAACAAACTATAGAATTAGTAATCTAATAGCATAAGCATGGAGTAAGTGCAAAAAAAATATGGGTCCCATTTATGGATTGATAATTGTCATTCAATTAAATAGTAATATAAAAATATTACAACAAATTGGTATTGATCAACTATTAGAGCTCATATCGAGCTCTTGCAACCCATTTGTTTTCAACTTATACAACTGATATGTGTTTGCTAACTCCTTGAGCTTGTTATATTTCTCTCTATGTTTCTACAACTTTCTTATACACTTTTATTGCCTCGCTGACAACTACCTTAAATGAGGAATGGCTTACAATACAAATATGTAGGTCTAGTTGAAAAGAGGCATGTCCTATCATGTTATTCATGGTTGAAAATCCATCTTTCTAGTTGTCTCATAACAATCACATAATATATAGCACTGTCTAGTAACATTTTACTATGTTGGTTGAGTATTGCTCATAAATTCCTACAATTTATCTTGCCGTGGTTCCACTAAGATTGATTTGCATCATTCTTCCCCTATTAAGAAGAATTTTAAACCCCCTAATTCATATTTTTTAAACAAAATATTTTGGTTGGGTGATGGAAGATTTCATTTTACCCTTGGATGTTTTTGCATCAAGACACCCCAAGTAAACATTTGTAATAATAGTTCTCAAAATTTGGACTAGATGGTAGAACCATCCTTTTAACTTGAATATTAATGCCATGGTGTACCCTTCCACCATGTGAGGTACTTTTTCAACTTGGACTTCCTTTTATTACCTTTTATCTAGCCTCTTTTTGTCTCTTAAATTGTCCTCATAGATATTCTCACTCTACTTTTTGTATTATCTACTACTTAGGCATGACTTATCCATCTCCTCCAATAAGATTTTTCTTTACTCCACTATGTTTTTTTGGATTGAACACCCCATTTCCCAGACACCTCCACCAAAATCCACTCTGTATTTTCTCATTATATGTCTAACCTATTAGTGGACCCTCAAACCAACCACCATCACCTATTTGCAGCTCCTCTATTCGCATTGTTACTATAGCCACTATTGTCATTTTTGTCTCCATGTCATGGGATAGAATTTGATTCCCCATTTTATTTTAAATTATTATCTTTAACCTAATCCTCATCTCTCTTCATTTTGATACCTTCATTATAGCTTCAAGCTTAATTGTAGCATCATAATTTACAAGAGCTTTAAAAAAATCTTCTAACCCCTTTTCTCTTTCATGTTTAATGACATTTAATATCTCATCCTATTTTATTTAAAAGGCTTCGTTATATGTCTTCTTTCCATTTTTTTTACTACATACAAGATAAAAACAATGTCATGGGAACTAAGAGTTCTCAATATCATCTTTTGCAATGATGCCTTATCTACATTCTCATCTTCCTCTTTATATTTTTGAGCTGATACTAAAATCAACTACTCCTTTTTATTTTCTTCCCTTTTCTCCTTAATATTGGGATGTTTGAGCCCTATTTTTTTAGTTTTTTACTCATAAGAGTCTTATCTTATATCTCTTTTGTACTTACATGCATGGATAGTGAAAATAACCTTGCACTCTTCTCCTCATTCTCACCTTCTTTTTTAAATACATGGGTTGATGTTAATATCAGTGGTTATTGCTTCTTTTCTTCATAAATTTCTTTAAGTGTGTAAGTGTGGACTTATTGAATCATCTTCATCTTCATCTTTATGCCTTTTAAAAGGCATATCTCAATTGCACCACTATTTATGCCATCATTATCTTCCACTTTATCATTTTCTATCAAGATATCTTCCTTCCTAGTTGTGCTTCAAGTTTATCAAGTTTTGGTTACTCATAAGAAATCTTGATTTTGAATTATCTTCCTTTGTTTCACATATTTTCACACTTAAAACATTTTCAAATAAATAATTATGGGAATTAATTAATCCCTCTATGAACATCATCTCCTATTTAAGCATGAGATGATCTTCTCTATCAAACATGGGATCTCCATAATATCCCATATGTTTCTCCTCTTTAGAGACTTCCTCAAGATTCCAAATGACTCCTTGCTCACCTCCCTTGTCATGTATGGGGTCTCTAAATATATCCATTTTTTTTTTCTTGCTTCATCTCTAATGTGGGATACTTCCACATCTATAATATCTTAGGCAATCTCTAGTGATAGGTTGCATTCTTCTTCTACTTCTTGTCTTTACTAAGGTAGTCTTTACTCTAACTCCTTCATTTCAACCTTATCTTCATCTCTTCACAACCTTTCCCTTATCCATTATAACCATATATGTTTTCTCCCTCATCATGGTAGCAATACTCTACCCCTTCATCCTCTTCATATCCTTCATCTTCATACATGAATAAACCATCTTCATTCTCACATTTTTCATCTTCCTAGAACTCTATCATTGCTTCAAACCATTCTTATTCCAGGGTGGATATCATGACTTGCACCCTTTCTAGTTCATCTTTAATATTTTAAAGATCCCACTTGGGTAAGATAAACCTACACCTTTTCTCTCTCATTTATTCATCTGTTATTCTTGCTTGCATGGTCAACATTGGGTTCTTAAACCCTGTCATTAAGGCTTGTTCAAATCCTCTCTCAATTTTTACTCCTCAAAACAACTCTTGGTTATTTATATAGTAACTCCATTCTTTGATTATAAATATTCCTTTTAGGATAAAATTTTAATTTTGATTTGTATTTCCCTTAATTCTAAAAATTCATTCAAATACTAGAACAATACATGCAATACCAAATACCAAAAACTCAAGAGTGTTATATTTATTTCAATCAATTACATACATATAAAACATTCTAAAAATAATTATGAAAGATACAAATAACATAATATAATTATAATATTAGATTTTCCTAATTTTTCCACCAAACCCTAACCTGGAATAGCATAAAGGCAAAATCTTTCCTTGAAACCCTAGATATAAATATCTTGAAACAATAAAACAACACTAAAATTCATAAAGATTAGATTTTTCTTGAAAACCCTAGCTCAAAATAACTCTATAATAGTACAACAACATCAAACCCTAGTTACAGTAGCATGGTAATGTTCAAAATGGTACAATAACCCTTAAAAACTAGTGACCATCTCAGTAAAGTCAAACCCTAATGCAAAAAATTCAATGGCCAATTATGATAGGCCTAAAAAGTTAATGGCCAATTATGGAAGGCTTTAAAAATTTAACACCTAATTATTAGAAGGTAGATATAATGGTCAAAATGTAGGTATATTATTACAACCAAACCCTAGGTGTAATAATTTGCCCTGGAAGTGTAACACCCTTACCCTAGGGGAAATGATTTACCCTAGAAGTGTGATGCCTATCCCTTTGGAAATATAAGAACCATGTTTTATTACTCTAAAATCCTTTTAAAAAATTCTAAAAATTGTTACTCACTTTCAGCCAACACTAATATGAAAATCTTTTGTTTTTTCATGTAATTGCAACCCATAGATGGAGTCACCTCTAAAAGTTGGAGGGTTTTCATCCTCAAACCCATTTGGAATGGAGGGTTTCCATCCTCAAAATTAGAAGTTGAATCAATTTTGAATCCAATCATGAATAATGATTCATCTTTTTCATCCCAACTCTTCTTTTTATAATTTCATTTTTCATTCCAAAAACCCTAAAATTATTATAAAACACTTTTACATAATTATTATCTTTTTGTCCCACTTAATAAATATTACTTTTGTCCCCCTCTATAATTATAATACATAAGTTTCCTTTTTATGTTATAAAATAAAAGTGACTTAGGACAACTTAAAGTATTATCATTAATTATTTTCATAATTAAATATTTTGAAAAGGGGACATGACAGTCTACCCTTCCTAAAACTACTTGTCCTCAAGCAATTGCAATCTCAACTACTCAGACTCTCTCCAATTGACCATCTCTATAATATATAGATCCAAATTCATCCTTGAGAACTCCATGTTTTGAATTCCTCATGGATAAGCTACTGGCATGAGTCCAAAACTTCCTTTTCACATAATTTTAATGTTATATAACCTCCACTCTATTACATTATTTCCACTATATATTTTGTCTAATGCAAAAAAATCTCATCCATGTGTAGGTGACCATCAATCAATGACCCCAGTGACATTATAGCAACCTGAGAAACTTTAATAATTGTATGTACAACACCAAATATGTAGTAGCTAAAATATCTTCCTTTACCATTTTTCCAATAAAATCTAACGCTAGGGGTTGAATAAAATCCATGAGATAAAAAACCAATCTACTCCATATAACATGCATTTGTAATTGTATGCACCTAAATCTGCTCATCTTAATAATCCTATTAAACCCAATAATTTGGCCAAAAACAATACCCTTAAGCAATTAGTTAAAATATTAATTTCCTACACAATATTCCCTACACCCCATAAACCTTTCCATGCCCTTATAACCAATTCATTGCCCCATTAACCTACTAACTAGCCTACTTAGCCACTAATCCACCCACTAGCCCACTTGCCAGTTTAAAATTCATATTTATTAAACTAACCCCTAGCTACCCTACCACCCTAGCCTCTCCTACATCCCTATGAATCCTAAGCCTCATTTAATACCCATATAATCCCTCATTATCCCCTAAACTAATAAAGAAACCTGTAAAACTAGGGAAGTTCCTCTACGATTCTAGAAGTCTCTAAACTAGAGACTTCTAAATAATTTAAAATTCACTAAAAATACCCTCCACCATCATATAAAATCCAAGCTTGGTCCATAGCCAAATTAAATTGGAAATCAATAATCCCTCATTATACTCTCATTCCAAAGCATCCTCATATTCTTGTTAATCCATTCAACAATCTAAGTAAGCCATTAGAGTCATTTTGAGGTTGAAATTAAGCAACCCACACTCAATCAATTTGGCATTCAAATATGCTTGAAGATATTAAAGAGAATTCCTAAGGGAAAAAATTATGGTAAGATTTTACTCTCAATTGACTGATTGTTTCTTTATTCAATCCTTTTGATTTTATTGTGTTGTTGGGTTTAAATTACTAAATCTAGTATTTTTTAATAAATAACTCAAAATACAATAATACAGTAATCTTTGAAAATGATGCATACCTATTATTTAAAGTAATTGGCTCCATTCAAGACTTGATTTATTCACATGCATCTAGTAATGCTCCTCCATACATGTCAGAACTAGCTGAAGTTATTGTAGGTGATGCATTTGGTACCTTATCTAAACTTATTTCTAAAATGAAGACACCACTAATAGGAATGGTAAAAGTTGAAGTAGTAATTTTATCAACCTTGGTATACCTTGTCCCATTTCAAAAAAAAACTACAACTCAATAATCTTTCCACCATAGTCCACTTTTTCCCCCTCTGTTAAATTTTTAAATCTTTACATGAGAGCCTCCAACTCTTTGGCCTTGTGATTCCTAAGTCAAAGTGCAATTTTCCATTTACTAGAAGTATGTTGCTCTTCATGAATTTGAAAAATAGCATCAATGTAGTGTGTAAGGTGGAAAACATGTTAGACAATTTCTATCAATCCTTTTTTGCTCATTAGTATCATCTTTTACTTTAGCAATGTCAACTACGCACTTCAAGTATTATTTTAAGATATTTGTGAACTGTGGGACCAAATTTATGTAAGACATTTACCTTGAACCCTAAAAATATTTGCTTCTTCAATCCTTCCTAATGGGCATACTATTTAATTTTTTTTTTAATTTTCCATCTTAACACAACTAAGATATAATTCATGCATAGTTGTTATAGCTTGATTGAATTTGCCACTCTTATGGAAAAGGGTAGAAAACTCAAGAATATGTTCTAGAATACATTATTTTCAATCCAATATCTGAAATACTATCCACCTATATTAAAAATATATCTATTAGAGTCAAGTGTAATTGCATTTGTTTCAATATATATTGCCAATCTGCATTTAGCCAGTTTAATACTTGATCGACATAGGTCATAAATTTTGATGCAAACAACTCCTCATCATTTATGATAGGTCTAATATCTCTCCTACCAAGTAAATAATTTGTTTTAAAAAATCCTTCAAAATTGGGAACTAATTTGGTAACTAATTCATCAATAAAAATAATTCTTGCATGTGGCTTCTTGCTCAATACCAATACTTTTTTGCAATCATCAATCTTATTTGATTCATTGAAGCCTAAATGTATGTTGATGGATTTTTATGAGTATGTAATTCCTAAAACATATATTAATAATTATTTATCATACTCAATCTCACTAAAATCATCTACCTCCATGTGTTCATTCACCTCATAATATGACTTAATACACTTTTGATAAACTCATTCTATAAGAACTTCTATAGTAATTTGTAGTCCTTTTGCCCTTGTTCCAGTCATGTGATGATCCTTTTGTTACTTTATAGTAAATTTTGAATGGTATATCACATAGAGATTGTGATCTACTCAAGAGAGGATGGTTAGTATGATGTTAGATCCAAAATAAAAATAAAATGAAATAAACACACTAATAGCATAACATCTCTAGGCCTAGACACTAGGGAGAGCTTAGTTAACAAAAGAAAATGACAAACACAACTAGAAAGCAAGGAATAAAAACACAATTTTTCCTTCACCTTCCTTGGATGCTCCAAATGCCTTTGTAGTGGTGGCTTGCTCAACCTATGCTCATGAAGTCCTTGGAAATGGAAGCTTGGTTGCCTCCATCTCTCCTTGGCACCTTTGGCTTATGGTTTGGCTTGGCTTGGAATCAATTTAGCATGGTAACACTATTTGCAATGACTCTTTGAAGATATTTTTGCATTATAACCTTGCACCAAAATAGCTTAGAAATGATAGTCATGGCCTCTCTATTTATATATTTTTGGATTTAATCAAAATCAACCTAAAGCGTCCATCTCAAGATTGAGATGTGTGGTTGAGGATTAATTAAATTTTTGGAATTAATTTTTTTATTATCTTCATCATGACATTGTAATAAGGGTAAATTAAGAGGCATAGAGGGTATCATGGAAGGCATTGATGAGGCATGGAGGGCATGAATCCTAATATTTGTGGCATTTATGGCCTAGGGATGCCTTCCCAAGAAATGAGGTCATTTAGTGATGCAGATATTCAATATTCATTTATAAAAATAAGTTATTCAACAAGTTTCCATGGATTTCTTAATTATGCCTTGATTTGGGTTAATTAGCTCTTAAGCATTCTTAAGTACTTTGTGCACAAATTACTTAAATTAATCAGAATGCCTTGTTATTGGTCTAAAATTTAATTGGATTCAAATTGGAAGCCCATGTCAGATGCATTGGAACCATATTCCCATTTAGAATTTTACAAAAAAAAAATAACAAAGGCATGCATCTTGTGCTAGAGATTTGATAAGAAAGAGCAATCTAGAGCACCTACGTGCAAAATTAGCATTTTGACTCAAAATGAACTGATCAAAGTTAGTTGTCCCTTAAATTACATTGCCCCATTTAGGGATACCCTGGCCAAAATCAGCACTTGAATATGTCATTTTCACATTATTTATCATGTTTTAGTGTTTTTAAGCCAAATTGTGCATTTTGGATGGAAATTGGTCAAAACCCTGATTGGGGGTTATCAATGGCCAGTTTTAGGTGTCTACAGTTTACCTTTGTTTGAGAAGATGTTACAAACTATAGGTAAAGTAATATATTCTTAAATAATGAGAGATAGTCTGTATGCTAAAAAGAAGATGATGGTTGAAGAACAAAGCTTCAAAAGGTGTTTGGGAAGCCTATGATGATGCCCCCTTGAGGGAGTGTCCATCACATTTTGTTGATGGATGGTCCCTCAAAATGAAACAAGAAGAAAGGTGGAATTAATTTGTGGCTGATATCAATCCAAATAAGAAAATGCTTGCATGCATTGATGTAAAAAGGAGGTTGATTTTCCCAAAGATAGTTATAATCAGGAATAAAAATTAAAATAATGATTTACCCATAGGTGGTTATAATCATTAAGAGGACCCAGATTAGCTAAAGATGATTATGCCCCAATTAGGGTTGATGAGTAAGCATAACTCAAGGTATAACCTGGAATATAGATTAAAGATGAGTGGATGTAAAGTGATGAAAGAGATGGATAAATGAAAAAGATTAATCAATGTGAATGATTCAGTTGTACCTACTAACAAGGATATGCTCATCCTGATTAAAAATGATACAACTAGAATGGTCAATGGGTTGATTTGATCAAGATGGGTGAAAAGATTTGCCAAGGTGCTAAGGAGAAACTTCTATAGATCCATCAATTATAGACCTTCGTGAAGCTAATTTTTATTATAGCATGTGATGGTAGGCTTCATGATAGAACACCATAAAGACTTGTCTAAAATATGCATAAGGAGTGACTCTCGATCCAATAAATACTTGAAAATAATACACCAATGATAAAAACCATGATGACAATGTTGACATATGAATATGGATAGACTCAAGAATAATGTGCTTGAAGAATCACCCAATGAACACATCTAGACCGAGTCAAAGAAATAGTGCTAAAAACAAACAAATAGGCAAGAGAATAAACAAACCAACAAACAAACATAAAAATAAACAAACAAACAACTTGAAATAAACAAACAAATAGAAATCTTGAAAATAAAAGAAAAAGAAAGCATCCTAACAATGACAATGCCCTAATAAGGCAAATCAAGGATAACTGACTAGGCTTAGATAGGAATAATGTTTTTAGATTTTGAAATATTATGAATGTTTTTGAAATTTTGAGGTATCTTAACTCATTATATAATGACAAGATACCTACTCACAAAATGGTGAGAGTGTTTATCTTAGGTTGACTGAGCTAACCTCAACAAGTATTGAACATTGCCTACATAGTCTCAGAGTAGGACCTCAAGTCACTGTATTTTTACTCACACAAAAGGTAGGGAAAAACCAACTAGATCCCAACAAGTTCTCAAATCTATAAAATGGCTAGTCAAATGAAAATAGTGATGGCAAAGTGATGGATCAATGCATGGTAAACAAGTGTTGCCCCTAGTTTTCCCATAGGTGGTTATAATTAGGAGATAATGACATAGGTCAATGATACTAATTTGCCTATAGGCAGTTATAATTTGTAACAAGACTGGTGAAATACTAATTTTCCCATAGGTGGTTATAATCAGGCTCACATAAATAAACTTGATAAGATGAAAGATATCTTTCCAAATAAACTATCACACTACTTTCATAGACTATCATTGAAACATGGATTGGATTGATTATTGAAACTTGATTATAATCATCTCACAAAAAGTGTAGGAAGAACCAACGGAACCAAGATCACAATAGGATTAGGTAGGATGACTAAAAACAGGCTTTGTTCTAGATAGGAATGGAATGATAGGATGGTATGGTCTTGCTTAGGATAATGATGTTCTAGATAGATTTAATAAAATGGTATGGAAATGAAATGGTATGGTACATATTTTTTTCCTGGGTGTGGTTTTTGATTCTATTATTCTTGTTGATGGGGAGATGCACATCCTAATCAAAAAATGATACAAATAGAATACTCGATCATGTTAATTGTTAGCCCACACCTCACCTAAATAATTGCTTTATCAAAACTGGCCTATAGATTTGGATTTCAAGAATGTTGTTGTGATCTTCATTGGTCATTGATTTTGATTCCTTGAAACATCTAGACAAGGTATCTTTGTAGCCTTTGCAAAGGAAAGTGTAGACATGGATGGTAAACAAGAACAAATAATGAATGGTAGGTTTGATTTTAAAATGGAATGGTAGATGATAATGTAATGTATAATGGTGGGGAAACAAATGAAGATCAAGACTTTCAGTCACATGTAATGTTGTTGATGTTGAATTTGAAATAATTTTGGTTATGGTGGGGCTGAAGAATTATTCTCTTGATAAGACCACCAGATTTTTTTGTTGTTTAATCTTAAGAGTAGCTACCATCTGATTAGGCTATTGAAAAGAAGCTATTTTGATTTGATCTTTGATTTTATCTTCATCAAGTAGTGAAAAACTTTTGTGCTCAGCTATTTGTGCCTCAAAAAGGTTTTCACCAATGAATTTGTCTTGATTGTCTTGTAGCACCTTCAAGAAGGTTTCACTAATGAACATTGGCTTTTGACTTTTATTATCTTCTAGTGCTTCCAAAAAGGTTTCAATAGAAGATGTTGAATTCTGACTTCGATTGTCCCTTAGCACCTCTGAAAAGGTTTCACTAAGAGAGTATTTTTATGCTATATGATTGTTGTCTTGGCCTCCTTAATCTTCTTCAACCACTATGTCCTCATAGATATAGTTCAACAAAGTGTGATTTTATAGATCCCAATCGATACTTGTGGGAGATGGAATGTCAATAATATGGTATTTTGGTTGATGTTAATGGCTTGTGAAATGGTAACGGAATGGGGAGAGGCTGCACAATCCTCATAGAAGATACTAGAAGAAATTGTGTTGATGTTGAAGTAATCATCCTCAAAAACTATAGAAGTATCACAAATGAATTCAAATTGATTTATGAGGCATGCATAACCAATATTATAACATCCACGAACATATTTTTCTTCTAAATCTGATTCTAACTCAAAGGACTCTAAATTTAATGTTGAGACTGATGTTGATTTTGATTTTGATGCTAAATTTGATGTCAATTCAAGAATACAACCTGACTCTAAATTTGATTCTTCATCTAATGGGTACTTTGTTATAATGATGTCTTATTGAATATTTAGTTTTGGACAAGTAACAGCCTATGATGGCATAATGGGCTCCATAAAAATTGGTTTGTCAAAGTGAGACTCCTCTAAGATGGGAAATAGGTCAAGATACAACTCCTCAAAGACTAGATTATCAATAGGAGGCTCTTGGAAAATAGGCACATGGTTGAGGTAATGATTTCCCAAAGATGGTTATAATCATTAAGAAGTGACTCAGCAAAGACTAGCTCATCAGTGTGACACTCCTCGATAATTGGTATAGGATCAATAGGCAATTTATCATATGTTGACTTATCATAAATGGTTGATTCAACAAAAATATCTCAAACTGGTTGGTTTTCTTGGCCTTGGTTTCTAATGAGTTGGAAAATACCAGTTTAGAACATAGCTTGGTCTTCGAAGGATTGGATCGGTTGAGTTTGGATGGTATTGGTTCTGGATAAGGAATGGCTTATGGTTGGATAATGGTAGGGAATTGAGGAGCATGATTACTCACATAAAATGAAGGATGAAGTCTTTAAATGGTAATGATAAGGTGTTATGGGGCTTGATTGCTCACATAAGTCAAAGGACTAGGTCTTGAAATAATGAAGGGGCATTGTGGAGCCTGATTGTTTACACAAACCAAAGGATGAGGTCTTGGTATGAGAATGGTGTGACATTGTAGTCTTGGAAGAATAATGGTATGATGTGGCGTAGCATGATTACTCACATAAGGCAAAGCATCTAAGTCTTCCTCATAAACCATATCATCCCAATTGTGAGTTGACTCATAAGCTAGTTCTTGACTATGTTCCATGTACTGATTATTGAAAAGAAGGTATGGATTTGTATCCCAAATAGCATTATCTATAGTTGTGTCTTCAAAGTCCTCTTCACAAGCCTCTTCATACCAATCAAGGTCTCAAGTTGGATCGTAAGTTGTTTTGTGACTTTATTCCCATGAATGATTAATATGAGTCAGATAAAAATTTGTCTCACAAACCATATTAGCATCATTGGTGTCTTGACTAAACCATAAAAGTAATTTTGTGTGGCTATTCTATCATAAGTCTAATTTTAAGTGACTCTACCATAAGTGTAGCTAGACATATCCATGTAAATGATGAAATCTCCAAAATAAAAAGGCCTAGAGTTCCACAAACTCTGAAAAACTATGTCCAAAGCATAAATGGTTCAAGCTTGGTCTAACTTGGTCAAAGGGTGGAGTTGTATCTCCAATATGGTCTAAAAGTGGAGCTATATCTCCAAAATGATTAGTGCTAAGACTTGGCATAAAAGAATCTAACATCAAACATCTAATGTCAAATTTCATATGCACAAAAGGTCAAGTGTCTAAATAAAAACTAGCATGTCAAAGGTTTAGGTTAAAGTGTTCCAAACAAGGTCTAAACTAGGAAAGGAAAAAGTTGATTTACTAGGTCTTTTGTCTAAATGTAGAGTCAAAAGCTAGGCTCAAATAAATACGCATGATGTGATTTGATTTAATCTAAAAATTTTGGAAACAACTTTGACATAGACCCAACACACAAAATCAAACATAAACATGATCATTTGGCTTAAGGCATAAGACAAAAGCCTCTTTAAGAAAGGTTGTGTTCTCCCAAATAAAGGCACAAACAATGATGAGGATAGGCTTTAAATAAACAAACCATCAATAGTTTTCAAATTTGGGTAATCGATTAACTGAAGTTATGCAACCCAAAATAGAAATATCTATGTATCAGCCCCATGAATTAAGGTCTAAATAGAAATCAATCAATGTTTAAATCTAAACTTAACAAGGCTAATTAAATACTCAACATTAAAAACTAGTATTTGAACAAATAATTTAGACAAGATTGGACAGTATGACGGCACAAGACAATGGTCCAATGGTATGCATGACATGGCACACACACAAACAAGTTTTAAAAATTTCAAGGCACAAGTGTGGTGTAAAATAGCTATCATAATGCCTCTTTAGACAAAAGAGTGACATATAGACAAATTGGTTTTGACATGGCTTATTCACAAACAAATAAGTTTTAGTCTCGAAAACACACCAAATGATAAAATGATCAAAATACTCTAATTATAACCATCCAAATCTTAGCAAGGGTATGGCATGTGGGGTTGCCTAAACTATCAAGTTTCAAATATTTCTAGGGGAATCAATTGCATAATGACTTTCACATCAAATGATGTAAAAGACAAGCACAGAAATTGGATGACCATGGTATTGGCTAGTTGTAAAAAGGTCTAGTCCTTTTTAAAACCACTACATTATGTTGTTTGTTTAGTGTAGTGCGATGTCCAAATGCAGATACATCCCGTGTGCAACTCCAAAAGAGCCAAATGAAGTCAATGCCAGGAGATGAAACTCCAAGTCAAAGCTTCCCTAAAGAAATTGTGGGAGGTGATGAAGTCCCCCTCGCAAGACAAGTTTGCATAAAAATATATAAAGCATGAAATACAAATACTTTAGGGTCATTTTTAAGGTCACCCAAACTTTGATGAGTTTTTTTGGAGTGCTTTAGACAACATTATTTCTAATCCTTGGACTAGGCTACTTGCAATAGGAATGGCGTTTTTAATTCCAAGGGTTCCCTATAGGGGACAAATGAAAGAGCACACATGCAACATTCCTCTTTTTGCCAAACAAAAATTTGATTAAACAACTATTAAAAACAAGAATTGACAAGTGTGTTCAATTTTAAACCCAAAATGAAATATTTGGTGGTGTTGATTTGACCCCTTGGTCTTAGTTACAAACTTTGAAAACATTTACTAAAACATCTAAGTCCTTTGTTAAACACCAAAATAAGGTCCAAATTGATTTTTAAGCATGAAAAGGTGATTTAAACATGTTTTAAACAAATATCAAATTTGGTCCTATAGAAAAATTGTTAGCGTGTCCTTTAGCTTTAAAGCTCTTTTTAGCTTGAAACAATGAACTTTGAAAAAGTAGCTCTCAGGTCTGTGTTTTTGGAAAAACACAGTGATCGATGTTGGTTATTATCACCGACAATGGTTACCTTGGCTAAATAAAATCTAATTGATGTCATTTTTGCTAACTGATGTTGGCTAAGCCATGTAACCGATGTTGGTCTTACTTGCTGATGTCAGTTACTATGTAAACCTGTGGCAACCAAAAATGACAAAATAAAGTTAGAAAATCAATTTGTAAGAGTTTTAAATGTCCAAATAAATATTTTAGAGTTACAAAGTGATCTTCTTCATGTGTAAGATGTGTTTAGCCCCACTGGGTGTGTGATTATGTGATCTAGGAATTTCACTCAAGAGAGGATGGTTAGTATGGTGTTAGTTCCAAAATGAAAACAAAATGAAATAAACACACTAATAGCATAACATCTCTAGACCTAGACACTAGGGAGAGCTTAGTTAACAAAATTAAAAGATAAACACAACTAAAAATCAAGGAATGAAAACACAAGAACTACTTCACCTTCTTTGGATGCTCTAAATGCCTTTGTAGTGGTGGCTTGCTCAGCTTGTGCTCATGAAATCCTTAGCAATGGAAGCTTGGCTAGCTCCATCTCTCCTTGGCACCTTTGGCTTGTGGCTTGGCTTGGAATCAATTTAGCATGGTAACACTATTTGAAATGACTCCTTGAATATGCTTTTGCATTATAAATTTGCACCAAAATATCTTAGAAATGATGTTCATGGCCTCTCTATTTATAGATTTGTGGATTTAATCAATATCAACCTGAATCGTCCATCTCAAGATTGAGGTGTATGGTTGAGGATTGATTCAATTTTTGGAATTAAGTTTTTAATTATCCTCATCATGAAATTTGAAGAAGGGGTAATTAATAGGCATGGAGGGCATCATGAAAGGCATTGATGAGGCATGGAGGGCATGAATCCTGATATTTATGGTTATTATGGCCTAGGGATGCCTTCCCAAGAAATGAGATCACTTGATGATACAAATATTCAATATTCATTTCTAAAAACAATTTATTTAACAAGTTTCCATGAAATTATCAATTAGGCCTTGATTTGGGTTAATTATCTCTTAAGCATGCTTAAGCACTTTGTGCACAAATTACTCAAATTGATCAGAATGCCTTATTACTGGTCCAAAATTTGATTGGATTGAAATTGAAAGCCCATCTCAGATGCATTGGAACCATATTCCCATTTAGAATTTTAAAAACAATAGATAACAAAGGCATTCATCTTGTGTAAGAGATTTGATAGGAAAGAGCAATCCATAGCACCTAGGTGCAAAATTGGCATTTTGACTCGAAATGAACTGATCAAAGTTAGCTAGCCCATAAATTGCATTACCCCATTTAGGGATACCCTAGCCAAAATCGGCACTTGAATATGTCAGTTTCACATTATTTAGCATGTTTTAGTGTTTTAGGCCAAATTGTGCATTTTGGGTAGAAATTGGTCAAAAGCCTGATTGGGGAATTCGATGGCCAGTTTTAGGTGTCTAAAAATATTTCTCATGTTTTTCAATCTCATTCACCTCCTCCTCTATATACTAGCATGATATGATATGCATGCCATGTATTTCCCTTAGTTGGCTCTAAAACAAATTTTGTTACTAATCTTTGATGTTTTATAAAATCTAGGGCAACCTTGAGTATGTCCTCTCTTCATTGATCAACTATTAATGGATGAATGCACTTAAATAGTTTATGTCAATCTAGTTTGAAATTGGTACATATTCACTAATCTATGAAAAAGAGTTCCTCTCACAAAAAAATTTGGCTTGTCCTCATACAGAACTCTTCAAAATAGATTATTTTGCAAAATAAGTCCTCAAAATGTTCAGGTCTCTTTGCTTGGATTCCTAAGAAAAGATTATAACACAATTTGTAAAGGGGTTATTCATCTACATTTTAGCCCTATATTTCATTACTCAAATTACAAATCAGTTTTCTTCCTTGTTTATCCTCTTGGAATGCAGTATTGAAGATCTTCATGTCATTTTTTAAGGACTCAAAGGATATATTATTGATTTTCAAAATAATTTTGTCAATTATTTCTTTGATTTTATACTCTAACAATTCTTCCAAATCTTGCATAGTGACAAGAAGCTCAGAATTTGACTCTTGAGTCCTTTGTAATTTAAAACCCATATTTATGTTTATCTATTTTTCATAACCTAACTCTTACCTGAGCTCTTATATGGCACACCTGGCATCAATTATTTCATTTTCAACAATTTTATTTGTAACTTTATGTTTTTAATTGCTTTTTCCTAAAGCCTTAAATTTATCAAAATATGATTTGATGTTTTTATGCTCTATTTTAAGAGAACAAATTTATTTTGCAAACTCTTTCCCCTACTTAATCTCCTTTACAAGTTGTTTCTTTAATGTTTCCATTTCCATGGCTAGTTTTTTTTTAGGCATGTATTCTTAAATTATTGATGCTTGATCTTTGTTAGGCCATCATCTATAGTGTATAACTTGGATCCAAGGAGTGATCTATGAATTGCGAGCATTGATCTTCCACAACTTTGTTAGAATGCACAACATACTCTATATGATTCCTCATGAACTTCCTTTATATCCAAATGCATGGGATGAATAATTCACTAGAAATAGTAATATTGAAATTATCAAATCCTTTATCCTTCTTGTATTTCAAAATATCACCCAATTCTCATACGCAAAAATAATTTTAAACTTGAATTAAAAAATCTATATGCCTTATGTTGCAAGTTGTATCTTTGTCCCTATCACCATTTTTAGAAGGCTTTCCATGAAGATAAGAATCTTGTAATAGCATATTATGAAGCAATAAATATGTAATATTACCATCCTTTTCATACCTTAGGTTGTAATCAAAGTGTACACATTCCTTTATCGAATTAGAATTTTCTGAGATATCCTCTACACCCACATCCTTGTGACTCAAAATTTACAAGTTAGGATCAACATTCTCCTCAATTACATGCTTATCAACATGGATATCCTAAAATTCAATCATATATGATAATGACTCACCTTTTAGAAGATTATTGGGTGGTTCATGGATTGACACATCTATTTACATCTTCGGTTATTTGCATTCAACTAGTGATGCCTTTTCCTTCTTGATTATATGTAGGAATTATTTTGCTTAAGTGGATATCAACTTAGCTTCCTTATCTATTCATCACACCTTTTATGGGTCCTCATTACATCCTCAATGCTTGTCTGTGGTTAGACATTTTTTGGTTCCTTTTTAAATATGACCTCCTTACTTTTGGTTTTCATGTTGAATTCCTTTTGCTCCTCTGTAGTTTTTTTAGACTCATTTTTGACTTTTTATCTTCTTTATTTCTATCCATGTCTTTGGATCATTATAATATTATTTCATGGATTTCAACATCTCTAACATGGATTCTTTCACTATCCTCATGATTCATAGGCTACTAAGATCACAACTCTGATAACACTAAAATATTCCTTTTAGGATAAAATATTATTTTTTATTTTTATTTCCCTTAATTATAAAAATTTATTCAAATACTAGAAACAATAAATGCAATACAGAATACCAACAACTCACAAATGTTTTCTTTATTTTAGTCCATTACATACATAGAAAACATTCTAAAAATAATTATGGAAGATACAAATAGCATAATAAAATTATAATTTTAGTTTTTCATGATTTTACCATCAAAACCTCAACCTATATTTCCTTGAAACCCTAGATGAAAATGTTTAATAATAGTACGATAGCATCAAAAGGCATAAATATTGGATTTTTCTTGAAAACTCTAGTTAAAAATAACTCTTAAAAAGTATGGTAGCATCAAACCCTAGTTACAATAGTATAAAAACATTAAAAATGGTATGACAACCCTTAAAAACCAATGACCATCTCAACAAATTCAAACCCTAGCATAGAAGAGTCAACATCCAAGTACGACAGGACCTAAAAAGTTAGTTTCTAGCTATTAGAAGGTAGATACAATATTCAAATTATAGGTACACCAGTATGGCTAAAACTTAGGTGTATCAATTTACCCTATAAATATGATGCCCTTACCCTAGGGGAAATGATTTGCCTTGTAAGTGTGATGCCTAATCTTTGGACAATAAAAAATCTTTGTGTTGTTGCTCTGAAACCCTTCTAAAAAACTCTAACAATTATTACTCACTTTCAACCAAAACCAATCTAAAAATCTCTTATTTTTTTATGCAATTACAACCCTTGGATGGATTCACCTCTGAAGGTTGTAGGGTTTTTGTCCTCAAACCTATTTGCAATGGAATGTTTCCATCCACAAAAGTAGAAGTTGAATCAAGTTTGAATCTAATCATGACTAATGATTCATCCTTTTGAGTCCAAATTTTTTTTGTAATTTCATTTTTCATTCCAAAAATCCTAAAAGCATTTTAAATCACTTTTAAATAATTATTACCTTTTTAACCCACTTAATAAATATTACTTTTGACCCCTCTTTAGAATAGTAATATATAAGTGTCTTTTTTATGTTATAAAATAAAAGTGACTTAAGATAACTTAAAATATTATCATTAATTATTTTCATAATTAAAAATTTTGAAAAGAGAACATGACATGATTTATATCTTTAAAACAATCTCTCTTCTCATGATTTCATTCTACATGCACAACCCACTAGTGACCTTAACTTTATCAACCATTTCCTTCAACTCTTAACTCTTAATCTCACAACTGCAATTTCTTTTGTATCTCTCACTCACTTGTTCTTTACCTATATATACTAGTTGGAAAACTACTAGTCTCTGAACCCTCTACCCACCATTCTCCTTAACGAGGGACTCTATCTCTCTACCCAACCTAAGTATGATGGAGAATAAACATGAAGTTAAACACCTTCTAACCAACTATCCTCTCATCTAGAAGATGTTTTCACACTCTTTTACAGTTATTTCTCTCACTCAAACTCTCTTTTGTATCTATTTATTTCATCCAAACTCTCTTTTGCAGCTATGGCATTCTTTCATACATCTTTGGATGCTCTGATAGAATTTTAATGTTGATTATTATAGCTACTCTACTTCTATCACTTGTGAGTATATATCCCACTCTTTGGTTGTACACTGATGCCCACAAAATAAACACCCAAACTGCAATGGGTGTAACAACATATAAGATTAGTAAATTGATAACTGAAGCATGAAGGAAATGCAACAAAATTTCAACACTATTTATGAACTAATAATTGTCATTCAAATAAATAATAACAATAAAATATTACAACAGGTTGATATTGACCAGTGATTATAGCTCATACCAAGCTCTTGCAACCCACCTATTTTTTCAACAACTTTGACTAATATTTTCATGCCCACTTCTTGAGATTATTATATTTCTCTCTATGCTTCTAAAGGGTTTTTTGTACACTTTTCTTGCCTAGCTCACAACTACCTTCAAAAAGGAATAGCATGTAGTACAAATATATAGGTCTAGTTGAAAAGAGACATGTTCTATCATGTTATTCATGGTTGAAAATATTTCTTTCCAGTTGTCTTACAATACACACATAAATATATAGTACTAAATCCACTAGCATTTTACTGTGCAAGTTAAGTATTACTCCTAAATTCATGTAATTCATCTTAAAGACTTGCCCTATATCTCAATAAAAGTATTTTGCATCAAGAAGGAATCCCACCCACATGTAGATATAAAAGAAGATAGTATCTCTTATCACCAATAGGTCTGAATCACATGTACCAATCAATAAAATGACCTTAATCTTAGGATTATTTTCCCTTAGGTAATAGACTACCTAGCAATTTTACATACAATTCTAGTCCTAGAAACAAGAGCATATATCTCTCTTATAAAATCTCAAGTCCAGGGGTCTCATAGTGAATCTACAAAATTAGTCTTAAAAACCGCCAACTACCATCTTTTGTTATTCACTCAAATGTCTTCTAATTAAAAAGAACTTATCAAATTACTTTTGGGTTAGTAAAATCCTCAAACTACTAAAACATGTATGCATTTATATTTTTTTCACTATTTCTTCTACTTTATAGATGTCATGATCAATGAGGACTAACTCAAATCCAAAAGCTCGTAGTAAGATCCTTTGAGGATTGAAATAATAACCTTATATCCCTTTGTAGTATATATAAATGTCAATCCTATTTTTACATCGAAGCTTATGTTAAATCACATTTTTGCACCAATCTAATTTTTCTCAATTTCTAGCCAAAGAAGGAAAAATCATTGTGTATGCAAAAAAAAAGTTAATTTATTTACATTGTTGCAAGGTTCCATAATCTTGATCTTTGCAACAATTTTTACCACAAATCCTTCCACTATGTTGTTAAGATAAACCAATGGGGTTTTCAATTATATAAGTAATTACTTGGATAAAATATATAGGAGAATCATTCTTATAAAGCCTTCACATTTTTAAAGTCCAAGTTTTAAAAATTAATGATAATAAAACACAACCCATTATCTATGTTTAACCAAATGCAACAAACATGTCCAACCCAATCAGTTCACCTTTACTACCATGTCAAAATAAGAGCTTTTAATTCAGATAGGATACTTAATTTTATTAAATAACATTTATTTATTGTTCTTAGTTTTAAATGTTATGGTGTTATGGTATCATGTTAAGGGAGAGAAAAATTAATATGATGTAATTTAAATTATTTTCTATTATGATTTATAGATAAAGGAGTACAACTCAAATAAAAGTATTAATATTATTAATAGTTGAATAAATGAATAGTCAAGATTTATAAAAAATGGATAGTGTAGATGTTACATCTCGATTTCACCCTATGAATTTAACTTTAAATATGTGGATTTGAAATGGTTAATAATTGATTCTTTAACAATTTGATTTAAGCACTATGGCAAATACAGTAGGGAACAATGATATTTATGATTTGTTTATGTGATGTTACAATTGCATTTGATTATTTTATGCAGTATAGATGTATACTTGTTAGTCTTGTATCATTGATTTTATATACAATGACTTAGACTAACTACATAATTGATATGAGGTGGATATAGGATTGGTCCAACCCTCAGAGCATGACGAGGGAGAGTATCATCTAAGGGGGTAGTGTAGATGGGATGATTACAGTATGATAGAATGGAAATGCTAGTGACCCAAATTGACACACCACCGTAGTTTAATTGGTTAAATTCTTTGCATTAATATGGTTTACTAGTAATATGATCGTTAATGCTAGAATAGTATGCATTGTATATATTGTGGTTATGCTTTAAAAGGGAATGAGTTCTTATTCTAAAATTGGTTAAAGTGATTACTATGTTGTGTGATGCTTTATATTGTGCTTTATATTTGTGTCATTAATGTAGTTTTCAATATGGAATTGAAATAGTAGTAATGTTATATTTAATTTGCTAAAATAAAGATTTATGATAATCTTAAATTATTTAATTATATTAGACAATTTAATTAAATTGTGATATTCAACTTATTAATTATGTTAATTAATATGGGAATAAATCCTAATTAAAACATTAGGATGAACATATACTTTAGAAGGCTTATCTAGAATTGATTGTTAGTAATGCATGAAATTTGTTGATGACTTTACTTGGAAAAGGGAAGTTAAGTTACATTATTATTAACTTGGGAAATCAAGGGAGATAAATTAGAAATTTATCTGATGATTACTAATGAGATTTCTAGTTAATGAGTTAGAACAAAGCCTACAACTTTAGTTTCAAATGGCATGCACAAAGGAAAAAATGGTATTAGGTGGATTTTTAAAAAAAAGAAATGAAAAATTCACAAGAAAAGAAGCAAGAAGTTAGAAGAAGAAATAAATATTTGAAAATAAAAACGAAAATTTCACCATCAACAAAAGGAAAAGCGTACCAAATGGGTACTATAATTATTTCAATGTTGTATTTGTATTGAAAGAATTTTGGATTATAGTGTATATTAAATTTAGGGAAAACACTGTGGAATATGTAGAAAGCTTCACAGAATTAGATCTTGGTAATCCATTTAGAGACTGGAAATCCATCCGTAATAACCCAAATTTTATCAACCAAATTTTTAGAGGAAGTAGAGACCTGTAAGCATTAGTTTTTTTAATTTATTTAACAAAAATTTTAAAAAATGGTGGTAACCCACATGTTCTCAACCATCTGTATATAATTGTGTATCATATCAATAATTGTGTCTAAGTTGATGAGAATAGTAGTGAAGCTTTTTATGATTATACTTTTTAAATATTTATTTGATGCATTCACCAATCGATTATGATCAATTTTAAACTGCAACTAGTCTATAAATATAGTTGATAGTATTGAGAAACCCACGTTTGCTAGTGCTCTTTCCAGCCCTGGTCTCATCATTCAATGACTCAGCTATGCAAATTTACTTGTCTCCCATTGCCTCACTACCACCAATAAACCAAATGGTTTAAATGATTATATATATTTTATCTTAAAAGTAATAATTGAATTTATTTTATTTTAATAAGTAGACTTTTTTATGTTACCATATTAAATCCTATTCTTTTCTTTTCTTTAAACTAGCCCAAGAGTAAAACAACCACTAGATCTTAGCCACTTTAGTTAAAGGTAAAGCACATCCCAAATAGTCAAAAATTCTAATGGACTAATAAAATCCTATGTTTCTCTTTTCAATAGCATTAATATTGGTGCCATATCATGTTCTATTCTTTTCTTTTCCTTAACTCAGCCAAAGAATAGTGATGCCACACTTTTATGCCTCTTTTGTTGTGATTTAGCAGACCCACATCCCTTTACAATTTGTAATTATGGAAAATTCCTTTAAACCCTCCCTACACATTCAACAGACCAATAAAAACCTATTTCCTTTGAGCCTTTCACAAGTTTGGAACTGTTTGTTGGTGCATGTTAATTTTTAAGTTATGAGAAGTAGGAGATCCACATTTAGATGTTTAAATAAATTTGGATAAATATAAAAGTTGATATATATTTAAAATAGCTATAGGTATATATATATATATATATATATATATATATATATATATATATATATATATATATATATATATATATATATATATATATATATATATATATATATATATATATATATATATTAATAAAGTTAGGAATTAGGTATAAAAATAAATAATAAAATTTATATAATATTAAATATTATATTTATATTTATTTATTTATAACTAATATTTGTAAATGGTTTAGTAAACTCTTTTTTTCCAAAATAAGGTGTAAAAACTTTATTAATCACAAAAAAACATGTTACAACGCATCAAAAGGCCGAAGCCCCCAAAAAACAATGAGAACGCCAGAAAAAGACAAACAACAGCGATCACTCACCTATATCCATCCTATCATCTCTCAGAATCCTCTCCAAATTTTGACTAACCTCCTTGGGCAACTACGCCCACTCATCCACCTTCTACCCCTCCGTCTCCTCTGAGGCCCACTTGGACAAAAAATCAGTTGCCTTGTTCCATTCTCTCAGAACATGGACAAAACTCACAGACTCCATGAGTGAACTAATTTGTAATATCTGTTGCACAACCAAGGAAAGCTGCCAGCTCACATCCATAATTTTCCTGTCCAAGATCATATTGATCATAATTTGTGAATTGGCCTTGCATATCACCCTTCACCATCCTAACTTATAAGCTCTCCTCAAGGCATATAAAACACATAATCCCTCCATCCTGTTGATCGTCTACTCCCCCATATGGGCTGATAGAATAAAAACAATCGATCCCAAGGCATCTCTACTAATTCCTCTAATTCTAGTTGGGCTTGGATTACCCCTGGAAGAGCCATCTGTGTTAACTTTCAAAAAATCCTAGGGACAAGGCATCCATCTCCCACTCTTCTAAATTCGCTACTTTCCTCCATCACTTCTCCTCATGCAAGTAGAGGCTGGCAAAATCCCCTGCATACTAAACATGTCAACCAACTCAACGTCCTCCTTAGCCAGAGGCAAAATGACCTCACTCTTGGCTTCTATCATTTCCTGAACCATTCTTAAAATTTAACTCCACACCTGTTGAACTCCTAATTTCACATCGTTAAAAATTCTTCGGTTTCTCTCCAACCAAACCTGCCATAGTAAGAAAATAGGACCAGCATACCAGGCATCTTGCAAGAAGTGCACAGCAGAGGGCGGTCTACCCAAATTCAACCAAAAATTAGTAAGCGATGATGCATGCACGCACTGACATCTCCACATGCTCTACCAAGCATGCCAAAATTGGCAGGTGAATGGGAATCAAAAAAATATGAGGTGAATTCTCCTCTTCATCACCACACAAAACACATCTTGAGGGACCGACAAAGCCCCTCTTCCGAATGTTCTCCCAAGTAAGGCAGCGGTTCCAAGCTAGCATCCATATAAAATAATTGCACTTCAGCCATAATAATTTGCTCTAGGCCCTTCTCCACCAAGGAACCTCCCTCCCCTCAGTGAATTACTACATAATCAACTCCTGGTAGCCCAATAAAACTATATATTTCCCTTTAGGGTTAGGGAACCAGCCCATCTCATTAACTCCCCTAAGAGCACAATAATTACATCTAGTCATGATCAAATACAATTCCATGCACTCTACCTCCATATCCATAATCGGCCACTCCTCAAGGCGCTTCCATCTTGCTTCTGTCAAATGGTCATGAAGAAGGAAGGTTTTGAAGTCGCTAACCCTCTTCCACCCGACCTCACAGAATCTCTAGGAAAGCGCATACAGATGAGGATATTGAGTAACTATGGGGGAATATCCATCCCAAGAGTCATACCAAAATTGTGCCTCCATCCCCCCTTTGCAAATCCAAAAAAGTCCTCTTTTGATCAGGTCAGCTCCTTTCTTAAGTGTATCCCAAATCACCGAACCGCTCCCCAACAAGCTGTACCTTGAGAGATCCTCCTGGGGGATTCCACGAAAATACTTATGAGACAGGATTTTGGCCCAAACCCAGTCTTGTTTAATGCACCATCTCTAGTACAACTTTGTTGCTAGGGCAGTACCAACAAGCAAAGATTATCTAAGCCCCAATCTACCAAACCTTTTTGGGCTACAAACAACCTCCCACCTGATGAGACTCCACTTCATCAAAGACAGGTTACCAACCTATAAGAACTATCTAGCCATGGAGTCAAGATCCTTAACAAAGCTAACAAGAACCACCTGTAGCATGCACCTATAGAGAGGGAGGGCCTGAACCACCGACTGGATCAATTAGACCTGGCCCGCAAAAGACAACCACCTGTGAGTCCAATGATTCACCTTGGTCCTAAATTTATTTAGAATCACCTGCCATGACTCCTTGGAATGTCTTCCTATAGCAATGGGGATCCCAAGATACATTACCAGAAGGCTTCCAATTTAAAACTGGAGAATATCAGCCACTCTTCATTGAATAGCCAAAGGCATGTTAAAGAAAAAAATGGAAGACTTCTCCTCATTAATAACCTACCCTAAGGCAGCTAAGTAGGCACCCAGGAAACTGTGAATATTACCTACTTCCCTTATGGTGGTCGAGCCCATCATAGCCACATCATCCACAAATAGAAGGTGAGAAAGAACAGGAAGACCCCCTCCCCATCTCTAGCCTTGGATTACACCATCCCTAGTATAACCTCTTATCCACCGACCTAGCCCCTCAGCCAAGAGAATAAATAGGTAAGGAGCTAGAGGATCTCCTTGACGTAATCCCCGTGAGGCCCCAAATAGATTAGAATGCTCCCCATTGACTAGGACAGAGAATGAGGTCAAAGTTACATAGCTCATAACCCACCTAATCCAATCTTTCTCAAAACCAAAAGCCTCCAAAACCTTTTGAAGAAAGGACCATCAAACTCTGTCATATGCCTTGGACATATCCAACTTGATAAACATTTCTTTCTCCCTCGACTTGGTCATGGAATGGATAGCCTCCGTGGCCACCACAATACCATCCAAAATCTACCTGCCCTCCACAAAGCCGCTTTGCTCCTCAGAGATCAGCACCTTCAACCACCTCTTTAACCTTTCATCAATCAGCTTTGATATAATTTTATAAATAACATTACAAAGGGAGATGGGTCAAAATTCGCTGAAATGATTAGCCCCCTCTCCCTTTGGGATGAAACCTAGGAAAGTAGAATTCAGGGCCCAAAGCATCTGTTTGTTATTTTGAGATTCTTGCACCACTACTAGTAAATCATATTTAATGATCTCCCAAAATTCTTGATAAAATTCAATCAAGAATCCATCTAGTCCTAGAGCTTTTCCCTTCTTCATCAAAAAAACAATCTTCCTTAGTTCTTCCAATGTTATTGGTCTCATCAGCTGCTCCTTCATATCCCAAGATACAATAGAGGGAATACAAGATAAAATCAAGTCCTCCACAGCCATGTTCCTCTTCCCATCTTCTTGGAAAAAGGAGCTAAAATACTACCCAGCCTCATTATAGATGTATCTTGTAGAAGAGGCCACCTCTCCCCTTTTCATTACCAAAGAAGTGATCACATTACGATGTTGCCTAGCTTTGACCGAATTAAAGAAGAAAGCGGTATTCTTGTCCCCCTGTTATAGCCAATCAATCCTAGCCTTCTACTTCCATAATATTTCCTCTCTCAATTCCCATTCTTCCAAAGTTTTGACAGCCCTTTCTTCTTCCTTCAACAAAAACTCTGACAGTCCCTCTTCTCTAATCTATCTAGTAATGTCATTTAGCTCTTTTTGTGCCTCCTTCTCCCAAAATATGTTCCTGAAGCTTTACTTGTTCCATCTTTGGAGCTGGTATTTTATGATATAGAGTAGCTTTGTGAACACATACATTGCAGTACCAGCCACTAGTCTTCCTGCTCTCCACCAATTAGCAACACGCCCAAATAGGTCCTCATCTCTCAGCCACATAAGCTAAAATTTGAAAGGTGGATTCTGTTGCCTTTGAGCGTAGGAGATGGTTAGCTTAATTGGCTAGTGATCTGAGCCCTACCAATCTAAAATATCAAATCTTAAAGACCACCTACCTCCCACCCAAAAATAGGAAGTCATAAATCTATCAATACGCTTAGCAATGCAGCTATCTCCCAGCCTTCTATTATTCCATGTGAACCGACGATTACTTGGTTTGATGTCCACCAGATTGAGTTTTGAAATCTTATCTCTAAGTAGAAGAGAGGATGACTCCAATCTAGTATTATCACCCCTCTTTTTTGAAAGGTCCAAAATCGCATTAAAATCTCCAGCTATGATCCATGGCAGGTAAGGAAACTCATTACAAAATAGCTGAATGTTATTCCAAAGAAGAAGCTTACCTTGAAAATCATTGGGGGCATAGACATTCATCAAAAGAACATACTCCCCTAAATCCATACATAAGGATACCATCGATAACAAAGATCTGAAGATGATCCAAGCCACCAGATGAACCTTACGTGCATTCCAAAGACAAGCCAATCTGCCCGCTACCCCGTGGGCCCCAATGCATTGGCATAAACCCTGCCCCCATAGCTTAGGCACAATATTCATCATGTACTCCACTAAAACCTTGGTTTCTTGAATAAATAGAATATCTGGACAGTGACTTCTTACTAACTCACAAATAGCTTTTTGTCTAGGGCCGCTATTCAAGCCCCTTACATTCCAAGAAATTGTAATCATTTCGAGGGAAGTAGGAAGTGTGCATCTAAGGTCTTGACTGACCCTGACTCAGCCAAATTCTCCCCAATCATCTTTATTCACTCCATGTCTTTCTTCCACCCCACCTTCACACTTTTCTCTGTAGCTCCCTTCTTTCCCTCCTTCTGAAGAATTCCCAGGCAAGGAGGAGCCTTCCCTCTCTTTTCCACTTCTACCACCTCCAGTTGTGTTGGACTCTCCCCAACCTCTACTCCCTAAACTAGCTCATCTATTGTTTCAACTAAATTCTACCCCTCCCCCTACCCATCCAAATTCATAGGTAAGGGGGTTTCCTCTGATTGCTTTGAATGAGAAGAGGTAGTATTACCAGCCCTTCCAGGCTCCTCCACCATCTGCTCTCCACTGATTAGTCCTAGGTTAATCTCTTGTTGTCCCAATTCATCTAATATTTCAAATCTATTAAATATGTCATCCTCTTATCACTCTATTAAGGATCTCTTATTCCCTCTGCTTCTGCTCTGGGTCTTAACCTGCACAAATCCCTCAGAGTCCTTACCTCCACCAGCCCCACTCTTCTTCCCTTTGTCTACAGTTGTGGTATTATTCATTAGAGGTAGGGGTGAGGGTTGTTGTTCCTCTATTTTAGCCTTTAGGCACCTTCTCACCAGGTGCCCATACTCATGACAAAGGCGGCATCTAAAGGGTAGGGTCTCATAATCCAATTGTTGTAACCAGGAATATGAGCCTGCACACATTTCTACCGTATCTGGCAAATGCCTGCTTAAGTCAATTTCTACACAAATTCAAGCAAATGTCATGATTTTCTTACCTAGAGTTTGTGAAGATGACCCCATTGGTTTTCCTAGCATCAAAGCTATCATCAGCAGAACATCTTTTTGACAACATTCAATCAGCATTCGAGGAAGGTGAACCCACATTGGTACCTTATTCGGCAACTCTTCAGTAGGGTTAAAACCAGCATGCCATGGTTTCACAAAGATCCCAACCTAATTATAGAAGTACGGTCTGCCTTCAAAAATCTAGTTTCTATTAGCCAAACAATTGAAAGTGACCATAAAGAAGTTGTTTTCCAGCAGCACAACCTCCATCTCCCTCTCTGGCTCCCATACTCTTTGAGCCCAATTCTCCAGAAAAGGAAGAGAAACTCTCAGCCCCAAAAACTTGCAGTATAGTGAATGCTTGGAATAATATTCCACATCTTCAGCTATCATATCAAATGGAATAACAAGTTTAGGTCTCTCCTTATAGCATTCTAGGCAGCCATTGATTTTTGTAATTCTTGAACCCCCTATTGAGCCAGTGTCATGCGCCCCTGTATTCTAGCTAAAAATAGAAAAATCCTCATTTTGGCTTCTTGCCCTTGTGGAAAGCTCCCTACCACTTCTCTAAAGCTTCTCTCCCCCCTGATTTTATGCTCGTCCTCCTGTTCCATCCCTATGCTTCAACAGTGACTTCCACCTCCATCACGAACCCTTCCCTCTCTCTTCGTACGCCTGACCCCCCCTTCACTCTTGTGCAGCTTCTGTTAATGCAGCAGTAAGCTAGGGCATGGCTGCCCTAGCTTGGCAATGAGTTACAAAACTCATCCTTTCTCACCATCGCATCCAACTCATAAAAATGTGTATCATGGTTTAGTAAAATCTTAAACCATAATCTTTTTGTAAGATTACTTTATGTATGATTAGAAGAATCTACCTTATTTCAAACATATTAAATTATTAAATTTGTGGAGTTGAATGTAAATTAAATGCACAAGAAGCATATAAGTTGATAGACAACATAATTTTTAAATTGTATAAATAAACTATCTAGAGGCAGGGGAAGAATAATATTATTTTTTAAATTTTAGGGATTTTTCCATACAATGAAAATAGTATGAAACTATCAAAAAATATTTGAAAATGATTGCCAAAACATATTTATGGTGTTAGCTTAAAAGTATGAAAATTGGATAATTAGTGACTTTTGTAAATTTTGTTGGGTTTTAGGGAAAAATCAAATTTAAACATTCTGGGAAATGTTAGAAGGATATCTATTTCTTAAAAGTATTTCCTCTATATGAATAATTAAATTTGGCTTGAATTATCTCTTGTAGATAAGATAATATAGACTTTTGTTGTCATATATGGTTGTCATGGTTTTGTCAATATAGGCTTATTACATCAGATATTGCATGTATATATTAATGATCCTTAGATTAGTTTACCCATTTGGTGAGCCTATGCTTTGGATTATATATTTTATATGTTTATTATGAAGCTTACATTGATGATACTACCCAAGCAGTGAGATAGTTTCTCAAGCTTGGCTAGTGTCACCAATGATGGGTATGGATAACCTGATCAAGTGATGTGCTATGAATTTGACTGATCTAGATGATCATATATAATTTAAAACTTTGGCCAAAGTAATGTTAGATTAATATTGTCAATTCATATGTATGATTTGCATGTTGTGTGATATCATAGTAGAAATATATTTTTATTGTCAATTCATATGTATAATTTGTATGATTTGCATGTTGTGTATCATAAATAAAAATATGTATGATTTGCATGTTGTGTGATATCATAGTATAAACATATTTTTATTTATGATACACATCATGTAGTAGAATCTTATAGCATATGGGGGTACTAGCATGTCTCATTTTAGATTCTTGCATAGTTCTATCTACCTATCTATGTAGGGAAGGCCATTCCCTGATAGGGAATTATGCGAGGGATTGTTGGTCTATGGTTAGAGTGGTAAAGCACTCAGATGATGCTCTCCCTTCCCTACTATAGTACATTCCTAGAGACAAGACTTGAAGTTATCAGAGATACGTGAGTTGGTGAAACTCAAACTTTGGGGAGTCAGTTATCTTTTATAAGTCTAATTGCCTATTGAAATTGTAAATGTCATATTATTAACTTGAATAGCCATTGTTATATAGTGAGACTAGTCATAGCTGTGTCATTATATATTTCCTTTCCTAAATTTGTAACCCTCTATATCTTGCATTAGAAATTAAAGTTAAAAATTTGATGTTTATCTATTATTTATATATTGTGATTCTATAATTATAAAAATAATACTTATGGAGGAAGTAAATTAAAATATATATATTACTACTTTTTTTTTAGTACTTTTGGGATGGTTGTTTCATGTAGTATCAGAGCCACATTCAAACTCTAGGACGTATTGAGTCCACTAACATTTTCACATTCTTCTTTCCAGTGAAAAGGAATAATAGTGTAAACTAGAGCATCAGGGGAGTGTCCATCAAATAACAACCCCATGGATCCTAATCAAGTTGTTGCTTATCAGTTAGTAAAGTTAGATTAGTTACTCATAGTCATGAACAATACTAGCAACCAAATTATAACCCTAGAATAAGAGGTTCAAGGTCATGGTAAGGAAGAATGTTAGGAAGTACATGTTGAGCATCTCATTGAATATGAGAAGTAGCAGGATGTGAGAGATCAGGTAGTTATAGAATTATCTAGGGATATGAATAAGGTTAGTCAACCTAAATTTAATGGAATTGTTTTAGGTGATGGATCTAAATCATGGTTGACTAAGGTGGAGAAGTAATTTGAGATTTGAAATTACTCTGAGATCACTAAGGCAGTTTGGGGAGCATATCAGTTGGCTGGTGAAGTAACTACTTGGTGGGTTAACAAGAAAATGGATATGAACCTTAACTCAAACACCATAACTTGGGGGTAGTTCATGACAGTGTTTAGGTCATAGTGGTTGCCATAGATTTACGTTGACAAGAAGCTTAGATTTTTAGAATCTAAAGCAAGGAGAGTTGTCGGTAAATGAATATTGGGAGTAGTTTACCAAACTTCTAAAATACATGCCTCAGTATCAAGCTGATGAAAGGTTAAAAATCAAGAAATTTATTATGGGATTGAGACCCTAGATTGGAGGTTAGGTAGATCTTCATGGGCCTTCTACTATGGATCAGGTTTGTGAAAAGGTAGTAAAACAAGAACAAAAATTAAAGTCTCTAGCTCAAGTCAAGGAGCAGTTTAAGAAGAAGTTTGGTGGTTCCAATCCAAATTTCAACAAGATGAATCCAAATCAAAGGAGTGGAGACTCCAAGGGGTAGTTCAAGAATCACAATCCAAAATTCAATAGTGGATCTAGTAATAAGAAACTATGTAATGGCTCCAAGGGTGGTTTTTAGGAAAACTCTCAAACTAATAGGAAAGGACCACCAGACAGTTGTTTTAATTATGGAGGAAATCACTATGCTCATGAATGTCCTCATGACAAGTCTAAAAACAAAGGTCCAAACCCTCAGTGGGGAAATTTTTAGTAGCATATTAAAGCAATAATTGATAACTAACAAGCTGAATTTTAAGCATCACCCACGAGTTATCAGGTATTTTGTTTGAACATCCAATTTATATTTTAATAGATACAAGGATATTGAATGTTTTATAGCTCATAGAATGATTAGCAAGTTTCCTATAAAAACTAGATATATGAAAAATTCATGGTCAGTATAATATGAGAATGACTCTAAAGTCATGGTTGATAAGTGTCTTGTCAAAGCAGTGATTGAATTACTTAAATTCATAACTATAGTGGATTTATATGTAGCTCCACTAAGATCATACAACATGATTTTAAGAGTCAATTGGCTTTTTAAACACAAAGCCAAAGTTACTATCACTTGAGTAAGGTTGAGTGTCTAGATGATTTTGGGAATCTGACCCAACTATAGGGTGAAAAGAGGGAGTTGTGGCTTAGGCAAATATTTGTAATGCAACTTAAAAAGGCTCAAGCTAAAGGATGCAAAGTATTTATCATCAAGATAAATGAAATGGAAGAAAATAAAGAACTAATTCTTAAAGACTTTATTTTTTTTAGAGATTTCCATGATGTGTTCCCTGAAGAATTACCAAGTTTACCTCCCAAGCGTGAGTTTGATTTCTTTATTGACATTATACATAGTATGACAACCATTGAATTGGTCAAATTGAAGGTAAAAATCCAAGATATATTAGATAAGGGATTGATTAGGCCTAGTGTGTCACCATGGGGTGTAACAATTGTTTTTGTAAAGAATAAGGATGGTACCCTTTGACTTTTCATTAACTACAAAATGTTTAAAAGAGAAACTATCAAGAATAGGTATCCATTACCTCATATAGATGATCTTTTTGATCAAATGTGTGGTGCAATGGTATTTTTAAGATATATCTTAGATCAAGATATCATCAATTGAAGATTCATGATGACGATATTCTGAAAATAGCTTTCAAGACTCGCTATGGACATTATGAGTTCATGATGTTACCTTTTGGATTAACAAACACATCAGCATCATTCATGAATCTCATGAATAGTATATTCAGAGACTACTTAGATCACTTTGTATTAGTTTTTTTGGATGACATTCTTATCTATTCTAAGAATGAATAAGAACATTTGTAGCATTTAGAACTAGTTTTGCAATGGTTGTGAAAGTACAATCTATATGCACTTTCTTTCAAAAAAAGAGTGTAATATCTAGGGCATATTATTTTTACGAATGGCATTTTGTAGATCTATTTAAGATAAGGGCTATTATGGAGTGGCCAGCACCTATAAATGTGTACGAGTTAAGGAGCTTCATGGGGTTAGCAAGATATTATAAGAAGTTCGTTCTAAACTTCTTTAAGATAGTTATTCCAATTACCTGTTTGTAATGAAAGAATCAAAAGTTTAACTAGTCTGAGAACTGTGAATTATCTTTTTAAGAGTTGAAAAGAAGACATACATCAACACCAGTGCTAAGAGTTCTTGAACCCAATGGATAGTTTTTAGTGAGCATAGATGCTTCAAGAGAAGGTTTGGGTGGAGTTCTCATGCAGGATGGAGCAATGGTAGTTTTTTAATAGAAGAAGTTAAAAACTCATGAGGTAAATTATGCTCCTCATGACCTTGAACTTGCAATGATTATACATGCTTTGTAAGTTTGGCAACATTACTTACTAAGAAAACCTTTTGAGCTTAAGACTAACAAATTGAGGCTCATATATATCTTCACCCAACCAAATTTAAATGCTCATTAGAGATGTTGGTTAGAGTTCCTTTCCAACTATGACTTTAATATCAATTACATCAAGGGGAAAGAGAATAGAATAGTTGATGCTTTGACTCATAAAAAGTACATAACAATTGTAGCTACTATTAGGAGTAATTTCAAAGATTAAGTGGTTAAGTTCTCACCTGAAGATGATTATTATAAGTAGGTCAGAGAAGCTTTATCTATTAATGCCCAAGATCCTCCATATAAAAGATTCATTTTTGAGAGTGATGGTCTTTTGCATTTCAACAAGAGGATGTATATACCAAATTGAGAGAATCTACATAGTATAGTGTTGAAAGAGTTACACAATGCCCCATATTTGGGACATCTAGGAGTAACAAAACTTATGGAAGAGCTTAGACCTTTGTATTTTTGGAAGGGAATCGAGAAAGATGTGGTTGATTTTGTGTCACATTTTCTAGAATGTCAACAAGTGAAAGTTAAACATGTACATCCAGCTAGATTTTTATATCCATATGTGTTTCTATGTTATTTCCACTTTCACATTCAAAGAGAGAAATGAGAAACTAAGAGAAATGGTCTAAGGCTTGTATGTACCTGGATAAAGTCGTGCGCACCAAATTCTAGACGACGTGAGAACTCCTCTTTGGTTGTGGAGGATGACACCTGCAAAGGAAAGAGACTAAAACACGAAAAGGTGTTAGATGAAGAGATGGTGGGCTGCCAAGCGAAAGCTTGATCCCAAAAGCAAAAGCTTGAGGGATGTCAACCCACTGATTAATAAAAAGATGTCTGATAAAGGACAGAATGATAAAAGACTGAAAATGATAAAGACAGAATGAAAAATGGAAGTAAATGATTACCTGAATGTTGTTGTCGGCCTAGTCACAGTCGTCGGCGTCGGTGGTCCTACCGGCGTTGGTTGTCAAGGTCTACCGACGTCGGTTAGGATGCCGACGTCAGTGGGGGAAGTGGTCTCTATGGCCGGCGTCAGTCGGGGCAGTAGTCTGTGGTCGGGTCTATGGTCTGTGGACAGGGTCTATGGATGTGCAGAACGGTCTAGAGAATAGTCTGAGGTAGTCTGAGGGTCTGGTCTGAGGTAGTCTGAGGGTTTGGGTCTGAGGTAGTCTGAAGGTCTGGGTCTGAGGTAGTCTGAGGGAGTCAAATGGACAAAATGTCAAATGGATAGAAGGGTAGAGGAGGCCAATAGGGAGACAGGGAGATAAGGATTCGGGTCTGGGTTGCTTGACACTCTAATCTGCGGGGGTGATATTACTTAAAAGCAATAACTGAGAACATGATAAAAACACAGACAAGATACTTACCTGTGGCTTGTAGAAGGAGTGTTGATGGTGTTGTTGCTTATGTTGTTGATGAAGGTAGAGTCCCTGTTGTTGATGTAGAAAACTGATGCAGAGTCCCTAGAGAGTGTTGCTTGATGTGTACCTGCAGCCAAAGAGTTAGCAGTGGAAGAGAGAGGAGCGAAAGATTGATGGATTGAAGGATTCAAGAGTCCCAATGTGAGAGAGAGGTGAATGAGAGATAATGGATGTAGAAAACCGTTATGAAGGCTGTTGATGCCGGCAATATCACCGATGTCGGTCGACAGTTGACCGACGTCGGTGGCTGAAAGGCAGAAAAAAGGCTAAAAATAGCCTTTCATCCATTTTCCCAACTACCGGGTCAGCGAGTCCAAAGAAGAAACGGTCGAAGGTGATTAAAATGGATGAGAGGTTAAAGGGGAGAAGTTGAAATGGGGGTCTAGGTATTAATATTGGCCATGTGGGGAATGAAGGGAATCCAAAGAAGGGTATCCAAGGGTGGTGAGGTGGCATGGGGAGAGAGAGAGAGAAGGAAGGAGAGAGAGGGGAGAAATATTAATTTAAAATAGATAATTATTTCAAATTAATAAAACATAAGATAGATTATGGATGGAAGTGGAAAGGGACCAAAGGGGACCAAGGGGGGAGTCGACCTAGGGAGTAGACATGATTTTGGTGTCTACATTTGCCCCTTTTTGTCTTGTTGGTTGTTCTAGATGAACTGCAAGACAAAAATAGGAGTTGGTTGCCCCAAGTATGAGATAAGGTGTTCCCCCCTCAAAGCAAGAGTCGAGGGAAGGGAACCTGAGATCGAGTGTCAATTTGAAAGAGAGATGGATAGAGAGAGGGAGATTGAGAATGTTGCAATAATCGTGATTGCGCATATACCACTCCATGGGATGGTCAGGTCAGATTGTTGTAGGTCAAGGTCGAGGAGTGCCAAAATTGAAATAACTGGGCCCCAGCATTTGGTCGTAGCTGATCAGGTTATTCAATTTAAGCTGAAGCTCCAATGGTCATTGTGTTCTAGGTATCTCAGGCTCATGAAGTGCTCCTAGAAAACATGAAAATGTCACAAGTAGTGGGGATCAACCGGCTTGCAATCCTATACTTGTGAAGGTCATAAATAGTCTACGCACAATTTTGCTAACCATTCGTGAGGTAGCATACATGCAAAAACAACCAAAGAAATGTTTGTCTTGGAAGTGGTTAGAGTCTGAGGAGATAGTCATGATCTCCATGGTCATTGGTCGAGGCAGGTCGAGATAGATTGGTTGAATGAATGGATGGACGAAAGAATGTGATGGAAGGAATGGCCGAGCTAACCCCAGAAGACCCCATGTCAACTGAGTGCTACCTACATAGCCCCTATCCTAAGGGCCTCAGGCCAATGTAGTTCTCCCTAAAAGGGAGGAATGGTCAAAGGTATGGATTGTATGTGGTCGAGGTCAAAGTCATGGTCAAAGAAGAGAAGGTTTGTCCATCAGAGAGACGAACAAACAGAGGGTGGTCGAGCTAACCCCAGAAGACGTCGCGTCATCTGAGTGCTGCCTACATAGCCCAGATTGGAAGGGGCCTTAGACCAATGTAGTTCAGACTAGGAGTCAAAGTGGTCGATGGTTGGTTTGGTCATGATGAATGATGAGGGGAAGATGATGTTGCAGCCTTTTCCATATTGTGTGATGGTGTATTCTGCAACATTGGTCAAGAGGTCTTTCATCCCTAGCAATTTTTCATAGTCGTGATGGATGTATGCTAAAAATGAATTGAGGTCTATTTATGGTTCAACAAGTATTGGTTTATACTTAACATAAATTGTGTCAGGTCGATAGTTTCCATGTGTATTGGTGTCCATAGAAACTATGTGAAATGGACTAGGTCATGTCGGTGGTCTGAAAATGTTTTGGTTTTGAGTTTGGTTGGATAGATGATGATTAGGTTGAATGCGTGACCAAGATGTGACAAAAAGTGAAAGGCAAATTGCTCTTTCATTGACAAGGACCAGAATGATGGCATAGGATAAGGGTTGTTAGACACAAAAGCCCCATTCATGCATTACGTCGTTGACCAGTGGTTGTGTTTAGAGAAGCAATCGAATCACTTGACGTTAAGTGAGCTTGAAATCCCTTGAGTATGTAGGGGTGATAGGTTTGATATGATATGGATGGAAGGGGGAACCCTTTTTGGCAGGAACAACTTTGCCCCTTTTATAGGTGACCCCGAGAACGACTATAGACAAGTCCATGACTCTAAAGTTTTGTCAGTCAGTTTTTTTTTTTTTTTTTTTTTTTTTGAGGCAGATTGATCGATGCGGGAAGCCTGCGATGGGATATTGTCTTGCTTTGTGGTCATGTCGTGAAGCTGATCGATGCGGGAAGCTTCAGAGATAGTGCTGTGTATGTAGCAAAATTTAGGCGTAGCCATCCTTCGAGGGAGTGGTCTATATTCTGCTTTATATGTTTTTGATATGACTTTGGCCTAGCTGTCCTTCAAGGGAGCAGTCTAGTAAATACAGCAATGATGATGCAGCTATTCTTCGAGGGAGCAGTCTACATTTATAGTTTTATGACCTTGGAATATGCATCCCATTTTTATATATATTGGATTGATTTGTTGATTGGACTTTTGGTCATGGACTTGACTATAGAGGTTTAGAGGGTTTCCCTTTTATTAGGACAAAGCATTCATGCTTGACAAAAGGGGTGACTGATGTTTGCAGGGTTGAGGGTGGAAAGGAATAGGAATGACGGTGATAGACACTGCTCAAGGGATCGATCTCAAGTTAAACGTCAAATGAATAATTACTTGACTAACAGTAGACTGGTCAAAGATTCAAGACATAAAGGGGCTCAGGTTCTGACAAAGTCCTGACCCATGCTTGTGTTATGATGCAAGGTCCAAGTCAATTGGGAGCAAACTTGCCCCATTTGCTTCGTTCCAAATTGGTCACATGTTGATTGATGTTGAAGGAGTTGGTTGATGTTTGGTCGAAGTTCGGGGCCGATGCTGA
This sequence comes from Torreya grandis, assembly GCA_037957365.1. Lineage (NCBI taxonomy): Eukaryota > Viridiplantae > Streptophyta > Pinopsida > Cupressales > Taxaceae > Torreya > Torreya grandis. The sequence goes on along the minus strand of JARHVA010000128.1, from coordinate 5,264,653 downwards.
AGAAGTTGGTTGATATTTGATTAAGGTTTGATTGAGGTTGGTTTGAATGTTTGGTCGAAGTTAGGTTGAATGTTTGGTCGAGGTCAGGTTGACGATCTGGTTGAGGTCGGGTTGAATGTTTGGTCGAGGTTGGGTCGATGCTCAGGATTAAAAGAGTGATTGATATTTGGTCGAGACTAGGTCGAAAGGTTGGTCGAGGCCATGATTGATGATTGGTTAGTGTTTGGTTGATGGTCTAGATTGATGATTGGTTGATTGATATTTGGTTGTTGATTGGTTGAGACTGGTCGAATGTTTGGTCAAGGATCGGGTCGATGGACACTTGGTCGAGGTTTAGGACTAAAAGAGCGGTTGATAGTTGGTCAAGACTGGGTTGAAAGGTTGGTCGAGGCTTGGATGAAGGTTGAATTCCCCCAGCGGCTAGGGAAAATGTTTAACAAATTGGTCAAGATCGGTTGAGGTTTAGTAGTCAGATTGACTATGTTAATGTCGAATAAGGGGGTTAAAAGTGGCAAAGGGACCATAGCCTAGCGTGGAGATCCTGATTTAGGTGATGAGGTTTGAGAAGCATGGGTTAGTGTTGATGATTTGTCAAAGGGGTGGTCAAGAGGATCCTTGATGAGAAGGGAATCCTTTTTCCAGTGTTGACAAATGACAGCTTTAAGAGTGTAGCAGTGCTTAGTGTCATGTCCCAGAGTATGATGATAATGGCAGAATTTAGATTTGTCAAACCAAGATGGTCTTGATCTGAGAGTTGATGAGTGGGGCGGTGTTGAAGGTTTGTTGACGATGTGGTCGAGAAGAAAGGTGTCTTTCTCCAAGCATTGGTGAATGACAACCTTGAGGGCACAACAATGCTCAGTGTCGTGCCCAGGCGTGCGATGATATGCACAAATCTGAGTATCGTCGAACCAGGGTGGTTTTGGTCTGAGGGATTGATATGGTTTAAGAGGCGGAAGATTGATGCGAGAAGACTGCAACAATTTCCGTAACAGCAGGGCATAAGAACCTGCTAATGGGTCTGTGTGTCTTGTTGCAGGAGGGGTTGATGACTTTGGTTTGAGAGGCGTAAGAGGCATTGGTCATACCATCATTTTCATGGGTGGTGTAACCACACATGAAGATGGCACTTTGGTGGTGATAGGTGTTGGATGTTTTGGAGGAAATATATGTCTGATGGGTTGAGGGGATAATGGAGGCAACTTGCCTCTGTGAGGCATGGGAGTAGGAAGCACCCCTATTAAAGTGGACAGATGTAGACCCAAAATTGAAGGTAATGATGAAGGTGCGGGAGGAGTCCTCCAGTGTGGTTGAATGGCCTTCGTTGGTTTGGGGTGAGGGCACTATTGTACGAGACGAGGTTAGATATGGATTTAGGTTTAGATGTGGACGGAGGTGAGTGAAATGTAGCAATCTCAGGCAAAGGGCAAAAGGAAATCATGACTGGGTCTTCCTCAATCAGAATGGGCAAAGAGACTGGTTCTTCTCTTGGTGGAGAAGAAATAGGAGAGTGTGGCTCTGTAGTCAGATAGAGTGTAGGAATGGTCATGGTCTCGATGTGTGGTCTAGGCATGGGGAATGTATGATCCCCCATTGATGACAAAAAGGATGAGGGTGAGGCAGCCGGTGTGGGTGCCATCAAAGCATCTTCCAATATGAGAGAGGTCAATGGAGGACTAATAGGAGAAGAAAGTTCTTCACCTTGTTATTATGCAATTTGACCTTATTTTTGTCAATGGCACAGAGTTCAAGCTTTCTTGCCATGGTGAAAGCTTCGTCAAAAGTGTGGAATGTCTGGATCCGCAAGGTAGAAGAGATGTGCCTAGCACATGCTCGAGAAAAGAGCTCGATGAGCTTAGGTTGAGGCAAGGAGAAAGAGAGCTGGTTGATCAGGCCTCTCCAACGGGAGACAAAATCGACTATTGATTCGTCGTCAAATTGCCTGATGGAATAGAGGTCTGTGATTGAGACTTGTTTGGTGATGTTGATAGAAAAATGGTCAAGAAATAATTGGGTGAGTTGAACGAATGAAAAGATAGAATGCCTGGTAAGAGAATTATACCAGTCAAGAGCGGGGCCAGAAAGGGACATAGGGAACGTGCGTAAAAGTAACGCATCGTCATGGGCAATGAGGTAACAGGCATGTCTGAATGCCTGTAAGTGTTGTTGTGGGTCTTCCTTACTCTGGAAGCGAGTAAATTTGGGAAGCTCCCACTGGTTGGGGTATGGTCAGATGGGCACAGAAGGATGAATGGGTTCGTTGCAAATTTGCTCATATGAGAGGGCATTGCTTAAACCAGAGATAGAGGTCTCGAGACTAGACATTTTGTCCATCAGCATTTTGATTATGTCAGCTAACGGATTGGAAAGTGGGGCACCTCCTAGGTTTTAGGGTACCTGGAAGGTGGTCGAAGAGTCATATGACGTACTTGGTTGTGCTTGTGTAGGCATAACATATGGGTAGTGCGTCATAGGGATAGATGTCGTGGTCAAAGGGGCTCGTGCCATAAAGTTGGAAGACACAAGTTGACTAGATACCACCAAAGGTGGTTGAGTGGCGGCACTGGTAAAAGGATAGGTTGTCACTCCCACATGTATAGGTGCAAGAGTGGGCGAGGTCAAGACAATCAAGTTCTGGTATGGTGTATAACTTGGTTGAATTATGTGCGGTTGAGGGGGTAATGACACCTTGACGGAGGCAGGTTCAAAAATAGATGAGGAGGCCAAACTTTGCATATTGGCCATGGTCGAGTGATTGGTCGAGACAATAGGCTGAGTCATGATGGGTTGGGTTGCAGATGATGTCGATGTCATTATTGCTGCACCTGAAAGGTCTCGCATTTAGTTTCTTGCAAGATAGTTTTGGAGGGCTTTAACATTGAGGTCCAAGAATCTTTCAAAATCTTGGTCTCCTTCAGGGACAATGGGGGTCTGAGTTGGGGTCGGTCAAGTTGGAGTTCTTTCAGTCTCTGAGTGGAACTCCATTATAGGACTGGTTATGGACGAGGAGGGCAGAAGCGGTTGATGCCTCGCTTGGTCAAGAAAAGCCTTGGTTTGACTACGTGTCAAAACCATTCAAGGCAAAAGGTTGAGGTTTTAGAAACTATGTTTTTCCAGTTTCAAAAACTCAGAATGTGGTTTTTGGCAGAAAAAGGGTCAGGTTTTAGGCTGCTATTTTGAAAAAAAGGACTGTGACAGTGACCGACGTCAGTTGAAAAACTGATGTCGGTGAGAATAGATGGCCGACGTCAGTTAGATAATCGATTCCGGCGAGGAAAGGTGGCCGACGTCGGTGGTAAAACCGATGTCAGTCACTGTGATTTCCAGAAACCCAAAAGATTTGAGAGTTTTTGGAAAAAAGGAAGAAGAATGTCCTCACTAGCTCAAACAAGTAGATAAGAATAGAAAAACAGAGATGGAGATAGACAGACCCTAAGCGTTAAATCCTAAGAATCAACTTTTAGAATCTTGTGGCTTATGCCTTAAAGTGATGTTTGGGAGGTTGGCTGGAAGAATGGGTCCTAGAAGAGGTAGTCTATGGATGGTTTCAAGTTTGTTTAGGCACTCAAGAGTCTGGGTTAAGTTCGATACGTGTCCTGGTGCTAAGGAGCAAGCTCCCCTCACTTCACGAGTCCAGTGATAAGCTGGTCTCGCTTAGCTAAAATATACCTTCCCTAGAGATTATCCTCCGCCAGAGAACGGAGTGGGCTTTCCCCTTGGTGGTGAAATCCAAGTGGGATTGCCGGGACAGGGTAAGGTATCCGCTGGGTGATGAAATCTTAGTTGGGCCTTGTCTCAAGTATTGTTTGATGTTTGATTTGCGCAGGTGGTTCGGTTGTGTAACATAAGTATGATTAATTAATGATGCGGTCTAATTACTAGATGTGGACTAAGAAATGCAAGCAAGCCAAAATGAAATGCAGTGTGTTTTTAAGCCCAAGTCGAAATGTTAATTTGTATGAAGACAAATGGAGAAAGGGTGAAGAGTATGATTTTTGACTAGTCTAGATGCAAGAAAAGAAAGAAGAGTTCTTTTTAATCTTGCTTATGATGTCTTTTGGAAGATAGAAGAAGGAGATGAAAAGGGAGAATCCTAATGCACCCTATATGAACAGAAAGAAAAGGAACCCAAGGGAGACCCTAAGGTCCCACCGGGCGTGCCAGAATGTTTCTATGTTATTTTCGCTTTCACATTCAAAGAGAGAAATGAGAAACTAAGAAAAATGGTCTAAGGCTTGTATGTACCTGGATAAAGTCATGCGCACCAAATTCTAGATGACGTGAGAACTCCTCTTTGGTTGTGGAGGATGACACCTGCAAAGGAAAGAGACTAAAACACGAAAAGGCGTTAGATGAGGAGATGGTGGGCTGCCAAGCGAAAGCTTGATCCCAAAAGCAAAAGCTTGAGGGATGTCAACCCACTGATTAATAAAAATATGTCTGATAAAGGATAGAATGATAAAAGACTGAAAATGATAAAGACAAAATGAAAAATGGAAGCAAATGCTTACCTGAATGTTGTTGTCGGCCTAGTCACAGTCATCGGCGCCGGTGGTCCTACCGGCGTCGGTTGTCAAGGTCTGCCAACATCGGTTAGGATGCCGACGTCAGTGGGAAAAGTGGTCTCTACGGCCGGCGTCAGTCAGGGCAGTAGTCTGTGGTTGGGTCTGTAGTCTGTGGACAGGGTCTATGGACGTGCAGAACGGTCTAGAGAATAGTCTGAGGTAGTCTGAGGGTCTGGTCTGAGGTAGTCTGAAGGTCTAGGTCTAAAGTAGTCTGAAGGTCTGGGTCTGAGGTAATCTGAGGGAGTCAAATGGATAGAATGTCAAATGGACAGAAGGGTAGAGGAGGCCAATAGGGAGACAGGGAGATAAGGATTCGGGTCTGGGTTGGTTGACACTCTTATTTGCGGGGGTGATATTACTTAAAAGCAATAACTGAGAACATGATAAAAACATAGACAAGATACTTACTTGTGGCTTGAAGAAGGAGTGTTGATGGTGTTGTTGCTTATGTTGTTGATGAAGGTAGAGTCCCTGTTGTTGATGTATAAAATTGATGCAGAGTCCCTGGAGAGTGTTGCTTGATGTGTACCTACAGCCAAAGAGTTAGCAGTGGAAGAGAGAGGAGCGAAAGATTGATGGATTGAAGGATTCAAGAGTCCCAATGCGAGAGAGAGGCGAAGGAGAGATAACAGATGCAGAAAACCATTATGAAGGCTGTCGATGCCAGTAATATCATGACGTCGATCGATAGTTGCCTGACGTCGACGGTTGCAAGGCAGGAAAAAGGCTAAAAATAGTCTTTCGTCTATTTTACCAACTGCCGGGTCAGCGAGTCTGAATAAGAAACGGTCGAAGGTGATTAAAATGGACGAGAGGTTAAAGGGGAGAAGTTGGAATGGGGGTCTAGGTATTAATATTGGCCATGTGGGGAATGAAGGGAATCCAAAGAAGGGTATCCAAGGGTGGTGAGGTGGCATGGGGAGAGAGAGAGAGAGGGGAGAAATATTAATTTAAAATAGATAATTATTTCAAATTAATAAAACATAAGATAGGTTAGGGATGGAAGTGGAAAGGGACCAAAGGGGACCAAGGGGGGAGTCGACCTAGGGAGTAGACATGATTTCGGTGTCTACAATATGATATACCAGAGTGGAAGTGGAAGGTGATCAATGTGGACTTTGTCCAAGGTTTATTGATGTTATGGAGTAGGCATGATATGATCTTGGTAGTTGTTGATAAACTAACCAAGGTGGCTTATTTCATACCAAGAAACTTGATAGATGGAATGCCTGCCATTATGAAGAGATTCATAAAGGAAGTGATAGATTGCAAGTATTTATAGAGAATATCATTTTAGATCATGTAAAAATGACTTATAGGTTTTGGGTTACTTTAAACTCAGCTTTAGGTATGCAGCTTAATTTCAGCACTGCATCTCATCCAAAGATTGATGGTTAGACTAAGTGATTAAATCAGGTTTTAGAGGATATTTTACATATTTATTTCATAGATTAGTAATACAAATGGGAAGATTATCTTCCATTTATTGAGTTTGCTTATAACAACACATACCAATCTGCTTTGAAGATGGCACCTTTTAAGCATTGTATGATAGGAGGTGCAAGACTCCAATCAGTTAGGATAGGTTAGAGGATAGGGTAGTCTTCAAGCTTGAGATGGTTTTTGAAATGGAAGAGCAAGTTAAGTTAATTAGATAGAGATTGGCTAAGGCCAATGATAGATAGAAGAGTTGCATTGATTTGAAGATAATCGATATGCAGTTTTCTATTGGTGACAAAGTGTTTTTGTGGATTAAGCTGCAAAAGAGCTCGATTAAGTTCAAGAAGTCAAAAAAATTATCACCCAAATATGTATAACCCTTTGAAGTGTTAGAAGTGGTCAATACTATTTAATATAAGCTTGCATTGCCACCAGCATTAACTATTTTGCATAATATTTTTCATGTATCATATCTCAAGAAGTATATAGCTGATCCTTCACATGTTTTGGACTAGAATGCTTTGTAGGTTCTAGACCCTGGAGTGGTCATGGTAGAACCAATCAAAGTAATTGACATTTGTAAACTTCATTTGTGTAATAGATCAGTGTCACAGTGTAAGGTCTTGTAAGGACAATACTCTAAAGATAGTGCTACTTGGAAAGACTTTGATGATTTTTTCAAGCTATTTCCACATTCATTTACATGATTGATACTTGATACTATGTTGTTATTTTAGTTAAACTCTTAATATTTTGAAACTATTATTTGAATAAGTGTCATTGGAATGATGATTAGTTTTGGGGGGAGGATGTTACATCCTAATTTCACCCTGTGAATTTAACTTTAAATCTGTGGATTTGAAATGGTTAATAACTAATTCTTTAACGCTTTGATTTAAGCACTATGAAAAATATAGTAGGGTAAAATGATATTTATGATTTGTTTACATTATGTTACAATTGCATTTGATTATTTTATGAAATATAAATGTATACTGGTTAGTCTTATATCATTGATTTTATATATGATGATTTAGACTAACTACATAATTGGTATGAGGTGGATGCAAGATTGGTCTCACCCTCAAAGCATGACAAGGGAGAGTATCATCTGAGAGGGTAGTGTAGATGGAATGATTGCAGTATGATAGAATAGAAATGCTAGTGACCCAAATTCACACACCATCATAGTTTGACTAGTAATAAGATCATTAATACTAGAATAATCTACACTGTATATATTTTAATTATGATTTAAAAGGAAATGAGTGCTTATTTTAAAATTAGTTAAAGTGATTACTATGTTGTGTGATGATTTATATTGTGCTTTATTTATATCGTTAATGCAGTTTTCAATAGGGAAATAAAATAGTAGTAATGTTATATTTAATTTGCCAAAATAAAGATTTATGGTAATCTTAAATTATTTAATTATATTAGAAAATTTAATTAAATTTTGATATTCAACTTATTAATTATGTTAATTAATATGGGTCTTAATTAAAACACTAGGATGAACATATCCTATAGAAGGCTTATCCAAAATTAATTGTTAGTAATGCATGAAATATATCGATGACTTTACTTGGAAAAATGAAGTTAAGTTACATTATTATTAACTTGGAAAATCAAGGGAGATAAATTAGAAATTTATTCAATGATTACTAATGGGATTTCCAGTTAATGAGTTGGAACAAAGCCTATAGCTTTGGTTTCAAATGGCATGCACAGAGAAAAAATGGTATTAAGTGTTTTTTTTCAAAAAAGACACACGAAAAATTCATGAGAAGAGAAGTGAGAAGTTGGAAGAAGAAATAAAGATTTGGAAATAGAAAGGGAAATTTCACCATCAACGAAAGGAAAAGCGTACCAGATGGGTACTTTAATTATTTCAATGGTCTATTTGTATTGAAATAATTTTGGATTATAGTGTATATTAAAGTTAAGAGAAATACTTTGGAATCTGTGAAAAGTTTCAAGGAATTAGATCTTGGTAATCCCTTTAGAGGCTAGAAATCCATCCATAATAACCCAAATTTTATTAACCCAAATTGTCAAAGGAAGTAGAGACCTATAAGCAATAGTTATTTTTATTTAATAAAAATAAAAAAAATGGTGGTAACCCACATGTTCTCAACCGTCAGTGTATAATTTTGTATCATATCAATAATTGTGTCAACTATCGACCATATAATTGTGTACCATATCAATTATCAATTTTAAATTGTAACTAGTCTAGAAATATGGTCGATAGTATTGAGAAGCCCACATTTGGTAGTGTTCTTTCTAGCCTTGGTCTCATCATTCAATGACTCAACTATGCAAAGATGCTTGTCTCCCATCACCTCACTACCACCAATAAACCAAATGGTTTCAATGATTATATATATTTTGTCTTAAAATTATTGATTGAATTTATTTTATTTTGATAAGAGATTTTTCTATGTTGTCATATCAAATCCTATTCTTTTCTTTTCTTTAAACTAGCCCAAGAGTAAAACGGCCACAAGATCTTAGATGTTTTAGTTAAATGTAAAGTGCATCCCAAAATAGTCAAAATTTCCAACATACTCATAAAACCCTTTCTGCTCTTTTCAATATCATTAATACTTGTGCCATATCATGTTGGGTTCTTTTCTTTTCCTTAACTCAGCCAAAGAACATCAACACCACACTTTTATGCCTCTACTATTGTGATTTAGCAGACCCACATCCCTTTACAATATGGAATTATGGTGAATTCCTTCAAACCCTCCCTACGCATTTAATAAACCAATAAAAACCAAGTTCCTTTGAGCCTTTCACGAGTTTGGAACTATTTGTTGGTGCATGTTAATTTGTAAGTTATGGGAAGTGGGAGATCCACATTTGGATGTTTAAATAAATTAGGATAAATATAAAAGTTGATATATATTTAAAATAACTATAGGTTTAAATATATATATATTAATAAAGTTATGAATTAGGTATAAAAATAAACAATAAATTTTATATAATATTAAATATTATATTTATATTTATTTATTTATAATCGATATTTGTTAATGGTTTAGTAAACTCTTAAACCATAATCTTTTTATAAGATTACTTTATGTATGATTAGAAGAAGCTACCTTATTTCAAACATATCATATTATGAAATTTGTGGAGTTGAATGTAAATTAAATGCATAGGAAGCATATAAGTTGATAGATGACATAATTTTTAAATCTCGTAAATAAATTATCTAGAGGCAGGGGAAGAATAATATTATTTCTTAAATTTTGCGGATTTTTACTTATAATGAAAATAGTATAAAACTATCAAAAATTATTTGAAAATGATTAGCAAAACATATTTATGGTGTTAGCTTAAAATTATGGAAAATGGATAATTAGTGCCTTTTGTAAATTTTGTTGGGTTTTAAGGGAAAATCAAACTTAAACATTCTAGAAAATGTCAGAAGGATATCTATTTCTTAAAAGTATTTCCTATACAGCAATAATTAAATTTGGCTTGAATTATCTCTTTTAAATAAGATAATATAAACTTTTGTTGTCATATATGGTTGGCATGGTTTTGTCAATATAGGCTTATTACATCAGATACTATATGTATATGTTAGTGATCCTTAGATTATTTTACCTATTTGGTGATCCTATGCTTTGGATTATATATATATATGCTATGTTTATTATGGAGCCCACATTGATGATACTACCCAAGCAGTGAGACAGTGGGTATGGATAACCCGATCGAGTGATGTGTTATAAATTTGACTGATCTAGATGATCATATGTAATTTAAAACTTTGGCCAAAGTAATGTTAAATTAATATTGTTAATTCATATGTATGATTTCCATGTTGTGCGATATCATAGTAGAAATGTATTTTTATTTATGAAACACGTCATGTAGTAGAATTTTATAGCACATGGGGGTATTAGCATGTCTCATTCTAGATTCCTGCATCATTCTATCTACCTATCCATGTAGGGAGGGTCATTCCCTGATAGAGGATTGTGTGAGGGATCATTGATCCATGGTTAGATTTGTAAAGCACTCAGATGATGTTCTCCCTCCTCCACTATAGTACATTCTTGAAGATAACACTTGAGGTTATCAGAGATACGTGAGTTGGTATAACTCGAGCTTTGGAGAGTTAGTTATCTTTTATAAGGCTAATTACCTATTAAAATTATAAATGTAATATTATTTACTTGAAAAACCATTGTTGTATAGTGAGACTAGTCATAGTTGTGTCATTATGTATTTTCTTTTCTAAATTTATAAGCCTCTATATCCTGCATTAAAAATTAAAGTTGAAAATTTGATGTTTATTTTTTATTTATATATTATGATTCTATAATTATAAATAGAATACTTGTGGAGGAAGTTGTAGATGCTAGTTTTATATAGCCTTGTGTATTAACTTGGTGCTTTGTCACATTATTATGTTATTTATAACATAATGACCCCCCATTTGTAATTATTTAAAATAATTACATTCACCCCACCCATTTACTTTTACCACATAGGCTAATTAGATTTAAATACTATAGTTAAATATTAACTAACCCCTTTTTACCATTTCTAACCATAAAATCTTAAAAACAAATACAAAAAAACCTATTCAACTTCCCAACAACCCTCCTAACAACTTACCCTCATCAAAAACTTGTGCAAACAGCTTAGTGTTACATTCACTTAGTTTGACATGTAGTTCAAAATAGCTTAAATCATCTTTTAACCAGATTAGGCTAATTGACATTGATCCTCCATGATCAATGTCAATTCTCCTAGATTGTCATCAATCCATATATACACAGCAAACCTCCATTATTTAGGAGAAATGGTGACTATGATTTTGGACTTTGAAACTCTACCAAAATCTCATTACAACCTGTGTACGGACGTTATCAACATCTTGCTATCTTGTGGAACCTCTGCTTAAGAGATTATCAAAGGATTTTTTGAAGGTTCTTTAACTCATCTTGTCAAGTTTGTTTTTAGCCATAAAGGTTAGTATTTTAAGTTCAATTATTTCACATTTTAAATCTATAGTCTTTTGTGTCTATCTATCACTATTTTATATTTGGTTCTAATTATTTTATCAATAATATAGGTCGTTATTATAGTCTATTTTTATAGTTTAGCATTTTATGTAGAATTAACATCGATCAATTTGAATAGACGTCGATCCTATAGGGTCGACATCAATCCCTGCTAAACTTTTAAAACATTTTTTTAATCTATTTTCATAACATTTTTAGTCTTAAAAATATGTCAAAACTTGCATTCTATTTTTTGAAAACCTATCTTTTACATATAGATGACTCTACCTAGATTAGCGCATGATATTGTTAGCATATTTGATCTTCCCATTGTTCAACAACAATTTTTCATTGATCAAAATGATATTGCATTTAAATTAGGTCTTTGTACTATGGTTTTCACACCTAATTAGGAAAGCATTAATGAATAATTAGCTATAATTCAAGAAGATGTTGATATTGCTACTAAATTTTAGGACAATTACTTTGATCATATTAATCTTGCTATAGATTAGATATTTTTTGGCATTGTCTATTTATATCTTATCCATATATATCTTTGTAATTTCATGTTTTTTATAAACTTAAGTTGTAAATGTGGGATAACATCTATCTAAGGAAGTTTATCGCTTCTTGGGACTAGTTTCTTATTAGGCAGCCCACTCATATTTCTATTAATCCATTTTCTAAGAGTTAGTGTGATTTACAAGTCATTCCTCCTCATCCAAAGAGAATTTCCCACAAAGTTTGATCAATGGTGTGCAATCCCATTCATATCTCCATGTAATCTTAAAAAGCTTGCATTTACTTTATTTTTAGTAGCTAATTAGTCCACATTGAAAAAGAAAAAAAATGCTAAAATATTTTGGCACACCTGGTGGGACTACGGTCTCATTTTTGTTGTTAAAAATTCAAATTTTGAATTTTAATCTCTTTCCCTTTCTTTGTTTGATGCATTCATTCAAAAAACATTAAATTTGCATTTCTTTCCTCTTAAGGTTAAAATACATTGCATTCATATTTCCTATTTAGCTTATTTAACATAAAATAATCTAGGAATTAATCTATCATAGTCATCACTCTTTCACACGCAAGCCAAATCACTATCATAAATTAACACATTTAAACACTTGACATAAGGAAACCAACGGGGATTTTATCACCTTGTGGCAACATTTTTTCGATGATCCTACTTGGATTTTATGACCAAGGGGAGGACCAACTCAATTTTTTGACTAAGTATAATCTCTAGATCATTAATATTTATTGGCTAAGCACTTCCACTAGCTGTGGGATTGTGACGTGAGGGGAGCAAGCCCCAAGTATCAAGCCACGTACCAGTACCAGTATAGATTTTCTTTGAGTGCTAAAATAAAACACCTAAAACCATCCTTAGATTACCATTTCTTGGGACCTTCATTATCCTTTTTCTTTATTTATTTTCCCATCTTAAATTTAAAAGAGATAAAAAAAACTTTTTGAAACGAATTTAGTTTGTGCATCTTTCATTCAAACCTTAAAGTGAGATAATTCAAAAAAGAAGAAATTGTTGTTTTATTTTTGTTTTTTTTTCTTTTTATGTCTCATGTTTTTAACTCAACAATAGTCAAAGAAAGAATCTAAGGAGGGTCTTACATCCTTTCCTATGAAACATACACCTAGCTCCTCCTCTACCCCTGAGTCCTTTGAGAATCCTATGTTCCCACACTTTTATCCTCAAGGAGATCCTTCTTTTACAAAAATATTGGACAATAACACCATTTATATTAATTACTATCTTAATAGTTGAGAAATACATATTTCTCCTTCCCCCATGCCCAAGATTCTTGATATAAATACGGGATGCCTTTTCAGGGACCTAAGAAAATTGGAAAGTTTACCATGGCCATGGTAACCTTTTCCACTAAAGCTCTTCTATCTAGTTATAATACCCAAATGATGAAACCTTTAGAAAACCAACCACCTATAGTATCTACCAATTCTCTAACCTCTATTACTCAAACTCAAAATACTTATACTACTCAGCCTACATCCATTATTCCTCCTCAAATGTTAATAGTATCAATTCCTACAAGTCTCCCACTCGTCAAAACAACTCTAGCATATAGTTCTCAATCTTTGCCACACATGTAACAAATCCCTCACACACAACAAATCCCTTTAACATAACCTCCCCAATAGTATGTCTCCTTGGCTACCCAGTACTTGGCCTCATCACAACTATTAGTAACTATTTACTTCCAATCTTCTACATAGAAAAATATTTTTCTACAAATCCCATAATACATGGTGTCATCCCAACCCATTACATCCACTATAGTTGGATACCCTTCTTAAAAACCCCTATCTACTCCCTTGACAAACTTTCAAACTCTTTAGCAAGATATCTTAAGGAACATGCCTCAGAATAACACCCAACCAGACCTCGTAAACATCCTTATGAATAGGATTGCTAATTTGGAAGCCTCCACCTTCAAACACAACAATATGCTCACATATGAGTAAATTTTTAATGAAACTATCCACCCATTTGTTCCTATCTGACCATATCCCCCACAATGAGAACTTCCTAAGTTTACTAAGTTTTAGAATAAGGAAAATCCCCAGTAGCATCTTAGATCCTTTCAAAATGCATGTTACTTTATAGCACATGATGACATGTTATTAATTAGGACATTTCCCATGTCGCTAGCAGGGGAAGTATTAGATTGGTACAACTCCATTCTTTAGCATTCGATCTTTTCCTTTGGGTAATTGGCCCAAATTTTTTATAACACTTCTCGATCAATATTTATTAGAAAGTGACTATCACAAATTTATATGCCATTCAACAATTTGAAGATGAATCCATATCAGATTTTATGGCTCATTGGTATAGCCTAATCAATCAATTAACCTTTTCCTTACCACAACTTGAATTAATTGAATTATTTTCACGCTTTTGTGCAAAACATATCTCATCCATGTTACAATTTCAAACTTTTAATACTTTTGATGAAGCTTTTACCATGGCACAAAAACTCAAAATTCATGGCATTGAAGAGGGAAAAGTTAATTTACGCAATAAAAACTTCAAACCTGACCCATCAAAAATAATTAACAATAATCCTAAACCAAAATGGGAAACAAATTTTCTTATTTTAAAAACTTCTACCCCTCTAACACCCAATTAATCAAGACCATCCACTTCACAAACATAGCCACCTAGGGGCCTTACTCATTTTATCCCTAGAAAATATACCCCTTTATGAGAACCTTACACTTCTATATTGGATAAACTCCTACAATCAAACATTATTGAGCTCCATTCAATTAAACCGATCAATGATACGCATCCTAAACCCACTTGGTATAAATAATATGAGTTTTGTGCTTATCACAGGGTAATAAGACATGACATAAAATGATGTTAATCCTTTAAATGGTTAGTAGAAAACCTCATTAACAAGGGGGAACTCCATTTGTACAATCCAAATGCTCCTCTTAATCAATCTTTAGATACTTTTAGACAGCCATTTCCAAACCATCCATCCACATCAAACACAGTCCAAGCTAAATCTGGAGAAACACAAAATTAGGCTACACATATGATTGATACAATCAATGATTAGTTATTGCCTAAAGAAGTTTTAGAGAAATCTCTGATCTTAGATCTCCTTATGGGAGATGATTTTGATATAAGTTAATCTAAAACTATCAAAACAACTCCCAAAAGCTCTATAGAGCTCCTTGATCTTATTACATGGGATCATTCACGTGAACCATCCCCTTCTCACATTGAATCTCCTAAAGTATAAAATGAAACTACTCCTCGAGATGTCATAGATAACCATCTTGATACTTCTAAAGTTGAACATTCCACTACTTTGATCCCTAGTAAACCTCTTCATGGTATGCACCTAGATAATAATATAACAAGATCATATCATTTTGCCCAAAACCAAATCACTTCAAAATCATCCTTTACCATAATACCTCTTTACCCTAAAAATACTAAGGGAAAGGGTAAAGCTCCTATCATAGATAGCTGGGATAATTGTCTTGGTATTCCACCAAAGAAATATTTAACTCCTCAAGAAAACTAGGATTTTACTACTTTTTTATTAGATCAGAAGCATTTCCTAGTCTTATAGTGATATGTCTGGTATTGATCTCATAATTCTTATCCATAATATTGTCACTTTTCCTAATGCTAAGCCACTAAAACAAAAGCTTCAGAAATATATCCTCATGTTGCACTCCTGGTAAAAGAGGAACTACAATGCCTATTATTATCCGCTCACTTTATTCAACCCATTGATTATCCTCAGTGGATGTCTAACATCATTCCAATCACTAAGCCTACAAGGGGACTTCATATCTATAATGACTTTCATGATTTAAATCTTTCCTATCTAAAAGAGGAATTCCCTCTCCCTAACATCAACCAATTAGTGGACCTGATAGCTGGCCATGAAATGTTATCCCTTATGGATGGTTTTTTTCATTACAATCAAATACTTACTGCACCAGGAGATCAACATAAGACTGCATTCATTACTCCTTGGGGGACCTTCTATTACTATGTTATGCCCTTCAACCTAAAGAACATAGGAGCCACCTATCAATGGGCCATGACTTATATATTTCATGACATAATCCACAAAATCATAAAAGACTATGTAGATGACCTCCTTGGGAAGTCAAAATTATGTAAGGACCACCTATCCATACTTAAGGTTATTTTTTATCATCTATTTCGGTATCATGTGCATCTAAATCTAAAAAAGTACATTTTTGGTGTCTTGATGGGTAAACTCCTATGTTTTATTGTTTTTATTCATGGAATAGAAGTGAATCCCACTAAAATCAAGGATATTTTAGAAATGCCTCCTTCATCTAACCTTAAGCAGCTACATAGTTTATAAGGCAAGCTCCAGTCTATCCATCATTTTATCTACTAGTTCTTTGATTGGTGTCAACCTTTCCACCATCTATTAAAGAAGGATAGTCACTTTGTGTGGGATCTTAATTGTCAAGAAGCCTTTAACGTAGTCAAAAATTATCTTCTATCGCCTTCAATCCTCACTCCACTTAGGAAGGGAAACCTTTATTTTTTTATATCTTAGCTATAGATCATACTCTGGGTGTTATGCTTGCTCATAGAGACAAGCATCATAAAGAACAAGATATTTATTATATTAGTCATACCCTTGTAGAATATGAAACATGTTATCCACATATTGAAAAACTATGCCTAACATTGGTCCTTGTAGCTTCTAAGCTTCGTCACTACCTTCTTAACCAAAATATATATGTGATTATGACTATCGACCCCTTAAGTTCATGCATTCTAAACCTTATCAAAATCAATGAATGGACTAATGGATTATGCTTCTAGCTAAGTTTGATCTAGAATTTCTCCATCAAAAATCTATTAAAAGTCAAATTATTGTTGATCAACTGGTCGAAGCACCTCTTAGTGATAATCAACCAATCAATTGTGAGTTCCCTAATGAATCTATCGCATGTACTTCTCAATTATTCCCATAATATCAAATGACTCTATTCTTTGATGGATCCAAATGTGAGTGGAGAGGCGATATAAGAATTATATTAATCCCCCCTCAAGGCATTCTTATGCCTTTATCTTTTAAATTAGACATCGATTGCACCAATAACATGGTTGAATATGAAGCATTGATCATAGGCCTCCAAACTACTCTTGTATTAGGAGTTAGATCCCTTAATATCTATGGAAAATCTCAATTGGTGGTCAATTAAATTACGAGTGTATATCAATGCAAGAATGATATTCTCTAGAGATATAAAACTTTAGTTGGTCAGCTCTTATCTACTTTTAAACGTTATGTCATCCAAACTACTCCTAGATCAACTAATAAGTTTGATGATACTATGGCATCTCTTGCCTCTTTTATCCCATCCTCATCTCAGGAATCCAAGCTATTTATCCTTATCCATCGAGTTAACCAACCTTCTTAGACATGAACCAATCTTTCATCTATTAATAATATTGAGGAAAACCCTAAGGATCCATGGTATGCATAAATATTTACTTATTTGTCTACAAGACTATCTCCTCCCTATCTATCCAAAGGTGCTCGATGTGTCTTTCAATAGAAAGTTGCTCGTTATAATATACTAGGGGGTGTTCTCTATAAGCATGGTTTCAATGGTATTCTTCTTTGTTGACTTCAAAAACATGAAGCTACCTTAACTATCCAAGAAGTACATAATGGGTCATGTGGTGACACTTTAGTGGCTATACAATCGCTAAAAAAATATTATATCTAGGATACTATTGGCCCACTCTGAATCAAGATTATTGTGCATATGTTAAGAAGTGTTTAAAATATTAGTAGCATGGAAACTTATCCCATGTCCCTAGTAAAGCCTCTTCGGTAGCAAGGGACTTCTACGCATTCTCCCAATGAGGGCTCGATCTCATAGGGCAAATCAACCCTAAATCCTCTCAGCATCAAAGTTTTATAATTGCCGCTATAGAATAATTTACAAAGTGGGTAGAAGTTGTGTTGCTTATCTTGACCAAGGCAAAAAATATTGTGGAGTTTATCCACCATCACATTATTTGTCATTTTGGAATCCCATATAGAATAATAACATATAATGGGAAATATTTTAAGAATAAGAACGTCCAAGAACTATGTGATTCATTTAAAATCAAATTAAGTTTTTCCTCACCTTACTATTTTCAAGCCAATAATTAAGCAGAAGCATCTAATAAAACCCTAGTCAAAATCTTAACCAAAGTTATCAATGAATCTGGAAAAGATTGACATCTTCGCATCCCTTTCACCTTATGGGCATATCAAACTAGTATTTGAACCCCTATAGGTGATACTCCATTTTCTTTAGTCTATGGTATGGAAGTTGTACTTCCTCTAGAATTCCAAATTCCCTCTTCATGTCTCTCTTAAAGATATCATTTTTTATGAGGATTTTCGTTAGGAGCATTTATCCTAACTCAAACTCTTAGATGAGCATCATGTGGTAACCCTTGATCACCTTCGTATATATCAAGAATGACTAAAATGAGCATATAATCAACATATAAGAGAATGAGAATTTAATATTGGAGACCTTATACTTAAATAAAATCAACATGTCACTAATATGAAATGAAGTAAAAGGGGTAAATTTGCTCCTAATTGGCCTGGACCATACATCATAACCCATAAATACAAATCTATAGCATATCATTTGGCCTCTCTTAATGGTAAACCAGAATGAGAACCTCTTAATGCATTAAATCTACATCCTTTCTATAGTTAATAGATCTTGGCTCATTTTGGTTAGTTTATCTCAAATACTATCATATCCCTTTACCCCAAAATACCAAATAATGATATGAGAGTTATGTGGTTATCTGGTAGTCACTATATCCTTGACCTTGAATATGTATACCCTAGTTCTATACATAGTATTCTCTCATAGATAAGTTTCACTTGTAATGGGAGAAACCTCAGATCAATATGTCCCTTATTTCTTAAAGTCCATTAATTTCCAAAGATAACACAATCATCTCATGTCTTGAATTTATGAAAATTATCCTAAGGTATCTTTTATGCCAAACCTTACATTATTATTTGTGGGATCCAAAATCAAGTAAGCAGTGAAAATCAAAAGTATCAAAATGGGATAAATAAATAGAATAATCCCTCGAAGGGCAGCTGTAATCAAATATAATAGCAAATAACAAACTGGTCCCTTAAAGAATAACTGTGCAAAAATGTCAAAATATAGACCACTCCCTTTAAGGATGGCTACCAAGCAGAAAACTTCTTGCATTCATCAGTTTTCAAAAATCCCTAAAAAAATCAATAAAATAAATTGTCAAAAGTAATATCCCATGAAAGCTTCCCACATTGATCATCTTTCTAATTGTAGGCTTCCCGTATTGATCAATCTACTCATTGGTATAAAAGTGATTTCTAAAAGATAAATCCTGATTTTAAAATATGAGGTGAAGAATGTTATCTCTAAAAAAACCCATTCCCCATCCTACCAAAAATCATATCATCCTTGACTAAGGTTAAATCTCTAGCTAATCACCTAGCTAAAGATGCATAGGCCATGCATATGAAAGGTTCTCTTTTAATTATGATCCAAGTTAATGACAATCAAATTCATACTCTATTAATCCATAATCATCATTAAGCATAAATTTAGAATCCATAATTTATTTACATTCATTCATATAAAAACCATAAACATCTATAAGGCTAATAATGATCTATATCAAAAAGTAGCATAATTTGTAACCATAATCCATTAATAAAAACTCATCTCATGATATAACATGTAAAATATATAATTCATCCATAGCATACATGATAGCAATAATCAAAATTAATAATCATAACATATAAATCTATAATCCATCAAATCAATAATCAATAAAAGCATAACATATCCATAACCATCAATAAATCCATAAACAAACACACAAGATCCATCCATAAACATAAAATGTTTGTATATATATATATATATATATATATATATATATATATATATATATATATATATATATATATATATCAAAGGTCTGTACAAATATCATAACATGAATACAATGGGGCTCTCAACCTGTATAATGTGATCTACTCAGTAAAATAAATCCAATTGAGGTGAATTATATCACCTCCTTCATCATCCCCTCCTTGACTTGTTACACTCCCTCTACTAATAGACCTTGTAAGAGTCCTCTATGATTTGTTGGGACTAGTCATGTATGAAGTAAACTGAGCCACATCTAGTAATCACCTCTGTAAAATCCTCTCATAATAGGACATCTTTGCAAGTAAATCCCTATACCTCTAGAGTGGTACCATATTTAGAGGTGTAACACTAGATCCTATAATGTTTCGATCAGGTCTCTCTGCCAAAGTAGACCTCATCTACTCTTGCTCCAATCTATATCTATCTTTCTCATATATGGCCTAGTCTCATTGACCTCTCATGTTATCTAGATCATTTTATAATGTAGCAATCTGATCCTATAATGTAACATGAGCTGCATATGCCTCCTGTATCTCAACCCTCAGACTATCCCTCTCAGCAATAATTGTCACTATATCTATATGTTCATATGTTGGGGAATCCTATAATAGCATCTCCTTTATGTGTACATTAGGGACCTCTTGCTCCTCCATGTGTATATCTAGGGCCTCCCACTCTACCTCTTGCTCAACCTCCCTCACCTCATCAATAACCACCCCATGTCATGGTCTGACTACTCTCTCCTACCTCCTCGCCATCTCAGTAGTAAACCACACTACATGATCATCAATATACTCGATGTCATCTAGGTCACTCACCATAGGTTCCTCCTATGGCCCCATCAAAATAACTGTAGCATCAGGTGTAGGCCAGTCTAGCTTTGTATCCTCCCACCTATACATGTGTGGGGCTAATGGAACATCCTATAGCAATCTAAACTAATGATGGACTATGTCAAAATAACATACCTCAAGGTGTTATGGTCATCATCCTTATACCCATATCTCTTGGGAAACATCACCTGTCTCTAACACTAAACCAGGCCACACTAGAAAGTTTACATAAGGCCTTCAGATAACATCTCCTATCTTTGAGCCACTAAACACCTATCTATAGTGCACTAGATCCCACACTACCCTATCTGTATATGGAAAAATAAGGTCTTCCTTCCACCAAAGGAAGCCTATGATGTATACCATCTCTCCAAATCCAGTCCATGGGGTCCCTATGGGGAAAATCACATAGATGTGCTCATACACCCATCAATTTAATATAAATATAATATCAAGCCTTGAGTGGCACGCAGTATGCCAACTCCACAACTCCCTATATATCTACCTTAATAGTGTGAGTGCCCAAGTAAAAATTATCTAGAACTCCATCATGTCTACTAAAATACTAGTAAAACTTCATGGTAGATTTCCTCCCCCAAAATTAGGTAGTACATAGCAAGTCAGTGCCAGTATCATTATCATAAGTACTAGTCTCTCCACAAGATCTTAGTAATATAATGGTTGGAAAGAAAACCCCCTAGTAAAGAATATGATGTCTAATGAATCATCATCATATAATCATGCCATCACCATTTCTCACCCCACCTCATTTACAATATACATAAGAGTACCTAAAATTGGTACTCAAAGAATACGATGGATGTCCTCTATAGTGATAATCATCTCACTAGTTGGTAGCCAAAAAGTGTTAGTGGTATAATCCCATCGCTCTAGCAACACCACTATCATACTGATATCTTGATGGAAATAATGATAATGGTAAATCCCTCTGAATAAAACTACCTCAAGATGAGCCCAGTCCTCATCGCTCATAAACTCTTATAACTATGCCAACAGTGGAGGGACCCTATCCCTCATCATCAGCAGCTCTCGTTCCTATCAAAAACATCTTTTTAGTTAATCAAAAGCTTAAGTTTTTTTTCTTTCAATCGATCCTCTAAGGATCGATATTGATTTGACCCTAATCAAAAATGATCCTTATGGATCATGGTCAATATATTTGATCGTGCATCGATCATCATGGATCGACATCAATTCCCTTAAACCAAAAAAACAATTTTTTTCCTAGGCCATACATTCCTAAAATACAAAAAATAATGAAAAATATATCTACCCTCCCTTTCTCCCCATAATTTTCCAAAAAAAACCAAATTTATTATGCCAAATTAAAAAACCAAAAAAATAAATAAATTACTAAATTTAGTCAAAAATACATAATGCCTACCTCATACTGTAGTCATTGTTATCATCATCCACTCCCACTCACCTCCATTATGTCTCACATCCGCTTACAAGGTTGACACATGTTAAATTTTGCTCTCAAATTCTTGTTCATATCAATAGCTAAATGAGCCTTATGCCATGTAAGATGCCTATATATATCCTTTTTCATGATCAATATTGATCACCCCAATCGATGTTGATCTCATAAATTGATATTGATCCCTTCTAGATCAAAGTCGATTGTCTTGACTTATTTGAAATTTTTTGCACTTATAGACCATTTCACATGCTTCCAATTTAGCTCCCAAGCCTTATCTTGTAGCCTTTGCTTCTACTATCCCATTTTTGTCTCCTATTACACTTTTATATTTGAAGATTTTGACCCCTTGTCAGTTCCCCAATCTCCTTAAAGGTGTAACCCTTTTTTTAACATCTTTCTATTGTAATATTATGAAGGTATATTTTGTCTCACAAATATTCATCTATAAGTAATGCATACACCATACACACACTGGATGCTATGGTTTACCATTCTTATCTTTTATTCTCTTGCTAGCCTTTACTTGCACCCACCTGTTTTAGCTGTGGCATTTTATTACTCAATTCGGTCTTTGGGGCATTACTTTTTATCTCATTAAGTGCAATTTTGGAGCTTCCTTGCATCATCTACACTTTTGATTATCTTTTGCTATCACCCATTTGTCTATTTCCCCTTAGCCCATTGTGGCATTTTATTACTCAATTCGGTCTTTGGGGCATTACTTTTTATCTCATTAAGTGCAATTTTTGAGCTTTCTTGCATCATCTACACTTTTGATTATCTTTTGATATCACCCATTTGTCTATTTCCCCTCACCCCATTGTGTTTTTACCTTTCATCTTTTTCAAACCTATCAGCCATTTTGTCTCACTTCTCGATGCCTGGTTTGAGGGGGGATACCTTCTCACAATAAACTTGGGGCATTAGATAACTTATAGTTTTTGTCTCACAGCCTGCTATTATATACTACTCCACAAAAAGGGGCAAATATAGACACTAGGTTTATACACCCTTGTGTATTAACTTGGTACATCATCACATTATTATGTTATTTATAACATAATGACCCCCCATTCATAATAATTTAAAATAATTACATTCACCCCACCAATTTACTTTTACCACATAGGTTTATTAGATTTAAATACTATATTTAAATAGTAATTAACCCTTTTTTACAATTTCTAACCATAAAATCCTAAAACAAATACAAACAAACCTATTCAACCTCCCAATAACCCTCCTAACAACTTACCCTCATCAAAAACCTATGTAAACAACTTAGTTTTACATTCACTTAGTTTTGCACGTGGTTCAAAATAGCTTAAACCATTTTTTAACCAGATTAGGTTGATTGACGTCAATCTTCCATGATCGATGTTGATTCTTCTAGATCATCATCAATCCATATATACACAACAAACCTCCATGGCTCAGGAGGAATAGTGACTGTGCTTTTGGAATTTAAAACTCTATCAAAATCCCATTGCAAGCTATGTACGGACATTTTCAACATATTGATATCTTTTGGAACCTCTACTTGAGAGATTATCAAAGGATTTTTGAAGTTTCTTTTAACTCATCTTGTCAAGTTTGTTTTCAGCCATAAAGGTTAGTATTGTAGTTCAATTCTTTCACATTTTAAATCTACAATCTTTTGTGTCTATTTGTCATTATTTTATATTTGGTTCTAGTTATTTTATCAATAATATAGGTCGTTATTATAGTCTATTTTTATAATTTAGCATTTTACATAAAATTGATGTCAATCTATTTGAATCTATTTGAATCAACGTCAATCATGTAGGGTCAGCATCGATCCCCACTAAACTTTGAAAACATTCTTGTAATCTATTTTCATGATATTTTTAGTCTTAAAAATATATCAAAACTTGCATTCTATTTTCTAAAAACCTATCTTTTACATGTAGATGACTCTGCCTAGATTAGTGCATGATACTGTTAACATATTTGATCTTCCCATTATTCAACAACCATTTTTCATTTATCAAATTGACATTACATTTAAATTAGGTCTTTGTACTATGGTTTTCACACCTAATCAGGAAAGCATTAATGAATAATTAGTTTTAATTCAAGAAGACATTGATATTGCTACTAAATTTTGAGACAATTACTTTGATCATATTAATCTTGTTATAGATTAGATATCTTTGGCATTGTCTATTTATATCTTATCCATATATATCTTTGTAATTTCATATTTATTTATAAACTTGAGTGTTAAACATGGGCTGACATCTACCTAAGGAAGCTTATCGCTTCTTGGGACTGGTTTCTTACTAGGCAACCCACTCATTTTTCTATTAATCTATTTTTTGTGAGTTAGTGTGATTTGTAGGTCATTCTTCCCCATCCAAATAGGAGTTTTGAAAAAGCTTGATCAATGGTGTGCAACCCCATCCATATCTCTAGGTAATCTTAAAAACCCTTCATATACTTTGTTTTTAGTAGCTAATTAGTCCACATTGAAAAAGTAAAAAAATACTAAAATAAAAGTAAGTTAAAAAAAATTATTATTGCTTTTTATTTTAGTGCTTCTGGGATGGTTGTTTTAGTAGATTTGTTTGATGGTGTTCTACAATATTTATCTCTAAATAAAAAATATTTCCACGTAACTATAGTCATATAAAATGTGAAAATTGGTAACTTGAGTGTGGCTAATGACATCCAAGCCATAGGTACTTCTTGCTTGCTTTCATGACCCTCATAGGCATCCTTTCACTAATTTTTAGTCATCTATAACCTTTTAGACCTAATCCCAGCTTAGCCAGACTGCTCTTTCCATGTCAAATCCATCCCCCTAAGCCCTATCAGCTAATGACAGTAGCATCCAACTTGGATTATAATGTCGATGCCACTAGTGTCTACTTTTAGTATTCTTATCCAAGTGCATTTTTATCTCCAATGATCAGTTTCTTCCAGTTCCCCACTCTTCTCCTTATCATTCTAATACGAGCACATTCAACCCATGACCAATAGATCCCTATAAAATCCCATTGAAAGATCATTTAGAGCGGGTTGGTAGTTATCACTAAACAAGCAAGAATATAAGAAAGAATCCTTAGGAAATCTTCCTTATTCTTTGCATGCAGCCAGTCAATATACTTAAAAGCTTATCCAAATCCTTACATCAGTACCTAACCACCTCAACCACATCCACTTTAGCATTTTACATCTTTATACACACTATTACACAAAGCACATCAAGTGAGAGAACTACATATGGTTTGATCCCTCTTCAAAGTATTGGCATGTAGGCAACATGCCCACATAAAGGGTGTGGATATACATCCAGTGAATCTTACACACACTAACCCCCCCTCTTTCTCAAAGTTGATCAAAATACAAAGGAGTCTAAGATTTTGAAGACAAAATATGCTATATAGGGAGTTATGTGAACATCTGATAGTTGAAATTTCATAGGTAGGGTCACATGAACACAGTGAACAAAACCCAGAAAGCTTGGGTCTCTTGAACAATAGTAGAAAAGGTAGATTATAGCATCAATGCCACTAGTGTCCTATTTTGATTCTCTTATCCAATCATAAAATAAACTTTAGATCCTGATTTGTGACACTGTCTCAGTCCTACATTGTATTTTCAGACCCCGTAATAACCATCTCAATTAGTTTTCAGCTAAGTCTTATTTTTTCTCGTTTATTACTATTCTTAGAAAGGTTAAAATCATAATCAAAATTATACAAATTAGTGGCTTAATTATTCTATATTTATTTACTGATTTTACTACTCAGACCCTTAACTAAATTAAGAACAATACACCAATATTCCCAAAACTGTTAAATCATTTGGTGAACCCAACTTACTTTATTTATGCATAAAAACTCTAGAAACCCTAAGGTAAATTTCTTAATGATTTTTATTATATTTTTTTATTTTTTATCTACATAATAAAATCAAAAATTAGCATTAAATTTTAAAATTTCATATTAATTTTTAAAATAATTTTCTTTCAAACCCTAGTTGTCCATACTGGGTCTCGATATATTTTTAGTAATTTTTCAATAATTTTCTACTAGCATATTAAAATTAGAAATTCACCTCAAATTTCAAAATTTAATAGTAATTTTCAAAAATAATTATTTTTCAAAACCCTAGTGGCACATCTTAGGTCCCATTAAATCACAAATTTTTCAATAAATTTCTAATTTTTTATTTGCATATTTCACTCAAAAATTCACTATAAATATCAAAATTTCATAATAATTTTCAAAATAATCATCTTTCAAACCCTAGCTACATATACTAGGTCCCATTACTTTTTAAGGTATCACCTTACATGTTTGTGAGCTTCGTATCCTTTTTATGCACTTTTTAGTTTGTTGTTTTTAGGACTTTATATTTCTTATATTCAGTAATTTCCTTCCATAGCACCTTGCTTATTACAAATTAATTTGTTTTCTTACCTTAACAATGGTCCAATACATTGATTTTGATGAAACTAATAAAAAGGAACTTCAATAACTTTTAACTAAACACCCTAAAAAGCAAGATGATATGCTTAAAATACTTCAAGAAGAACAATAAAAAGTGAGCAATGGTCAATCTTCTCAAACCACAAAACAACTAATTGTAAATGACACTATGGGGGAAACTATGTCTCAACAACCCCCTATAGCAGCCCAACCTACCTCTATGCCACCAGCTACAGCTAGTAGATCTTTGTCTCCTAATGTGGCATCCCTTATGTAAGAGATAAGATATCTTCAATCTAAGGTGCTACATCTTGAGCAAGGTGCCTCTAAACTTATGCAGGTTTTGGATTCTTTTACTCTATTGCATACACCATTAGCATGTCACATTACTTCTACACCCTTGCCACAAGGTTTTGTTCAACCCAAGCTTACTCTATATGATGTCAAGGGTGATTCAAAGACACATTTGAGATATTTTCACATAGCATGCTTGGACTATGTACCAAATGACTAGCTACTTACTAAGTTATTTCCATGGATCCTAAAGGATTATTCTTTATAATGGTTCTATAGTCTATCGAATCAGTCATTCAATGCATTCAATCCTTTAGCTGACATGTTCCTAGCTCATTTCAAAATTAACATTGGTGATAAGGTTTCATGTGTCCAAGTTGCACAATAGAAACAAAGGTCAAATGAGCATCTCATAGATTATGTTCTTTGATATAAGACTATTTTGGCTAAGATGACTTGCCCCATGGTCGATCAAGAGTTACAAGATCACTTCAAATTAAGTCTTCTACCAGCTTTACATGAATCAATTATGTTCAAAATATTATCTTCTTTCACTGAATTATGTCACACACTAAAGGAAAGAGAATTCAAACTAATTTCAATGGGAAAACTTAAGTACACAATTATCTCAGAAATAACAAATAAGAGTAACAACAAAGTCCCATACAAATTCAAGGTCAATGATAGCAAGAGTCAAAATTAACTGATAGTTAATGTGGCTTTTGAGTCCCCTCAGTGTGTGGTTTTAACAGCACCTCATTGGCGAACCTTTACCAATCTACCAATTTTTCCAGCTAGAGTTTTAAAGAAACTATTGGAATGTAACATCAAATCTCTCCCTCCTATTGAAGAAGTTGACCCAATAAAGCCTCTTCCATGGGGATATGATTAGCATGCATTTTACAAGTTTCATAGTGCACAAGGCCATAAAACAAATAGATGCATTAGTTTGAGACATAAGATACAAGATTTGATAGATGGTAATCATATTGATATTAGCACTTCAGTTGAGACTCCTTAGGCAAAGCAAACATAGGATAAATCTTTGAAAATATTCTTAGATCCATTTCCGTATCATTCTAAACAATAGATAGTGGACACATCAGGGGTTCACCATGCATATCATGTACATCGACTACCAGATACATATAGAGCACCTTCAGTTGAGACACATCTTTTGAGTAACATGATTGGTGTATATAATTATAGAGTTCTAATTAGACTTTCCATCTATTTCTCAGAGTAGGAGATCATCAAGGATGATTCAGATTATCATGCACTCTTTATCAGAGCTTACATTTATAATCATATTATTCATAGTGTTCTCATAGATAATAGATCTATTGTGAACATGTACACTATGACATTATTGTAGCATTTGGGATATTTAGAGCAAAATATTACCTCGATGGACATAGTTATCAGTGGATTCAGTGGGCACATATAGATTTCATTGGGTGTGATTATACTTCCTCTATAGGTTGGTCCAACACACATGGCCACACCATTTACTATAGTTCTTAGTACATGAGTTTTTGATATGTTACTTGGTTAACCATGGATTCAAAAACTTTGAGTAGTACCTTTTAAATTTCATAGATGCATAAAATTCATTCACTCTAATCAAGTTGTTACATTTGGTGGAGTTCCATATGAGTTACCACTCCCCACTTCAGAGCCATCTACTATTTTGCAGTCACTAGTTTCAGTTTTGCCATTAGTTTCAATTTTGCCACCACTTATAGTTCTTCCTCCAATTTCAATTCAAACACAGTTGAGGCATCCATAGCCAACATAGAGAGTTCACACACATCCATAGCTTTATGATTCTAGATAGCTTCCAGCTACAGTGCTCACACCTAAGGCAATATCATTGAGATCTTATGCATCTTCTCACAAAGCACATGTTTAGAGAGCTTCTCCTAATACCAAACGGGTCCCTAAGAGCCCTAAAATTACATCCACTTCTCAGAGTTATAGGGGGACCCCACACTTTATTTTTACTTCAAATATTTTAGAGCATTTACAATATATACCGCTTTCAAAGCCACAGTCTCAGCCCTTCCATCATGTTTCATGATCATGCACAATCCATTTTCTCGATACAAGACACCATAATAGGGAGTCTCCTATGAGACTCATCAGTTAATATCATCCCTTCATAGATTACTTTTACATAACTTCTCTTTAATTTATTGTACATAGTGTCCTAATGATTGAATGTACATAGCAAATATCAAAAATACCAAAAACATTTAAATATTTCAAAATATAAAAACATGAAAATAATTCAAAAAAATACCAAAAATATTACAATTATATGCATCATCCATGCTTTACATTTCTAATATCATGTTAGGATTACATTTATTGTTATATGTTATTGTTTCTTGATTTATCTACATTACCATGCTGTACTTGATCTTCTTTGAGTGTGTGCAATAACATTTAGATCCTTGATTGCTTCACTCCATGCATTGAGGGGGCATCCTACTTCTACATCGAGACATACATCAACATACATACCCAATGGGGGCATCTTCTACATGAATACACCATCCAGGTTATGTCATTCCTACACCACACACTCTAGTTATCATGTTGATGTACATTACTTACTACAATTACATAGATTACTCTATTGACATTCCACTAGTATATAGAACTTATGTATTTCGTAGCATATACCTAGTCTTTTACTACATGTCTTACATACTTTCACTTCTTGCTTTGATTAGTTAGACATGATTGTATTCCTAGTTTTTACATGTTTTTGTTTCTTTCCTTGCATAGCTAGATGTGATTACATTTCTCAGTTTTTTATTGTCTCATGTATGTGCCTTAAGACATATGCCAACGTCTTTTGCTTCTATTCTTGTGTGTTCCTTAGAACATTTGCCTATGTCCTTTGTTTTTACTCTTTTATGTGATTGTAGCTTGCACACCAACCTTGTTCATTCAATTATATATGTATGTGGCATTTGAACATGTTTTGTACACTTGCTTTCTAGTTTGAGTGACATGTCACTTGTTTGCTTGGCCCCTTGGCCACTCTTGTATGTTTCTTGCTTCTTACCTTATATGCTTGTTGCTTGATTGCTTTTTTAATTGTTTACAATGCCACGATCCACATCATGCATTATTCTTTCTTTTTTGGATGCCATGATGGACATCATACTCCATCCCTCCTTAATAACTAAAAACTAACTAGGCTTTCAGTTTCAATTTAGTATATTGCACATGTTATTACATTGTTATATCTATCTAGGCATACCCCTATTGATCTAACAATATCTCATTACAAACGATGTTATATCTTGTTGATTATCATTGCTATATCATGTGTTTTTATAGCATAACATACTTGTAGGGCTCTTTATTCTAAGGGCAGTCATTTTAGGGTCTTCATTCTTACCCTCAGAAGAGGGGGCAATAAAAAGGATTTTTATCATAGAGATCAGAGCTCTTAACGATCAAAAAAGTAGTTTTCAAAACAAAAATTAGACATCAAACCATAAAAATAGACCAAGAAAATAATGAAAATGTCAAAATACTTACCAAATTTGGCCTAGAACAATAGGGCCAAGATTGGACAATAGCACCAGTACCACTAGTGTCCACTTTTGGCATTCTTGTCCAAATAACATAAAAACTAGAGTTTCCAAAAGCAAACAAAAAAGTAGGTTTAGCTACAGTTTTGCATAGTTAGACCAGTTCAAAATCAATAGTTTTCAATACACTTCTGCTTAGAAAATATAGATATAGGGGGCATCATGCACGGTACGATATCTCTCACTTCTCATTTTAAATATGGTAGTTGATATAACTTCTAGATCAGAATCTATGTTTCAAACACCAATGATTGGGGGTAATGTACATGACACATTTATTTTCTTTTTTTTCAAGTTCAGTACAGTACCCAAGCATTCTCAGTAGTTGTGTGCCTTTATCTATAGTTGGTTGGCATCATTTTACGAGTGACTTTCATACAATCTTAACTTCCACATTTCAAAATGGCTTTCATACAAGCCTAGTGCCCAATTTCAGAGTAGCTTTCATACAATCCTAATCTCCATCTTTCGGAGTGGCAAAGAGTGGCCTAGTTTTTAGCATACATTCAATTATTCACACCAACATAATCAAATCATAAAACATTCATTGACTTCTAGAGCCATCTCATATGACATATATTTTATACTGGTATCATTTCATAGATTCACTTCACAAGGCAACAATGGAGCCAAAGGACTAGCTAGCTTTTGTATTATTGATCCACCTATTTAAAGGGATTGGACACACAATCCAAACATTGATCAGCACATGTATGATCACCTAGCTTCACTTAATAGGTGATGATGGATCCAAAGGGATAACTTTTGCATTCATGAGCCACTTTCAAGGAATTAAACACTCAGCTCCGTTCATGATATTACTCTTAGTTTAGCACACATCCAACATCACTCAGTATCATAATAGGTTTTGTATTGGTTCACATATCTAGTGAGGTGTATTCATTTCTTTCTCTTCTCTCTCTCTTACCTAGCTTTGTATGTTCTTATTTTAGATATAGTGTATCTAGTAAGAATTGATCTACTCTTTGTTTTTTCTTGCAAATTCACACTTCACAATGTGTTCTATCTATACACACCCAGCATCATCTATATCCATGAGCTTCACCCTTATAGGTAAGTTTGGGTACGCTTTCTATTTTTTATTTATCCTAGTATTTTGATTTGTTACATCATTAAAATAAAGGGGGGGGAAATATAGTCATATAAAATGTAAAAATTAGTAACTTGAGTGTGGCTAATGACACCCAACCCATAGGTTACTTTGTCTTACTTTCATGACCCTCATAAGCATCTTTTCATTAATTCACAGTCATCTATATCCTTTTAGACCTGATCTTGGCTCAGCCATATTGATCTTTTTATGATAAGTCTATCCCCCTAAGCCCTATCAGCTAAGGACAATAGCATCCAATTTGAAATACAGTGTCGGTGCCACTAGTGTCCACTTTCAATGCTCCTATCCAAGTGCATTTTTAGCCCCAATGGATAGTTCCTTATGGTTCCCCGTCATTCTCTTTGTCATTCTAATGCAAACACATTCAACCTATGACCAATAAATCCCTATAAAATCCCATTTAAAGATCATTTAGAGTGAGTTAGCAATTATCACTAATCAAATAAGAATACAAGCAAGACTACTCAGGCAATTTTCCTTATTCTCTGCATATAAAAAACTAATAAACTTACAAGCTTATCCAAGTCTTTACACCAGTCCTTAGCCACCTCAAGCACATCCATTTTAGTATTTTTCATCTTCATATGCATTATTTCACAAAGCACATCAAGTCGGATAACTATATATGGCTTGATCCCTCTTCAAAGTATTGGTATGTAGGTAGTATACCCACACAAAGGGTGTGGATATACGTTCAATTAATATTACACACACTAACCCCCCCTCTTTCTCAAAGTTGGTCAAAGTACAAAAGAGTCTAGGGTTTTGAAGACAAAATCTGCTCTATAGAAAGTTTTGTAGACATTTGACAATCAAAATTTCATAGACAAGGTCACACAGACACAGCAAACAAAACCCAAAAAGCTTAGGTCTCTTTTAAAATAGTGGTAGAGTTAGACTATAGCGTTGGTGCCACTAGTGTCCTATTTTGGTGCTCTTATCCAATCATAAAATGAACTCCAGATCCTGATTTGTGACACTATCCTAGTCCTACATAGTGAATTTTAGACCTTGCAACAACTATCTCAGTTAATTTATAGCTGTCTTATTTTATCTCCTTTATTACTATTTTTAGAAAGGTTAAAATCGTAATCAAATTTATACAAATCAGTGGCTTAATTATTGCATATATATTTAC
The DNA here is from genome assembly GCA_037957365.1 of Torreya grandis. Classification (NCBI taxonomy): domain Eukaryota; kingdom Viridiplantae; phylum Streptophyta; class Pinopsida; order Cupressales; family Taxaceae; genus Torreya; species Torreya grandis. The sequence goes on along the minus strand of JARHVA010000128.1, from coordinate 5,232,180 downwards.
TGATTTTACTAATCAGGGCTTTTATCTAAATTAGGAATAATACACCAATATTCTTAAAACTATTAAATCAATAACAAATAATAATTAATGCTAGTAGTTACAATTAAAAATGTAATAATCACACCTATAGGGATGCAAAAACAATGGAAGGAGCGAAGTGTGTGGATACACCATAAGAAATAAGGTATTTCAAATGTCATTATTGATATGGAATTAAGTTATTTTTCCTCTAATTTTATATAATAGATGACAATTTGGAATGAATATTAAATATTCATATGTGTGTGATAGAAAAAGTTCAAGTTTGGTTGGATGATAACATCATGAACCTTGCACATAATCATCAATTATTACTATCTCTTTCACTACCTCTTGAATGTAATTATAAAACATATTGTTCTAGTCTATTTTCTAGTTAATATAAATGCACATATTTTAAGCTAAATATACATTTGAAGTAATATTTCCAACAAATACTCGTAACTTTTATTCATTCTTCAAAACATATTTTAGATGTTTGGAATACGAAGTAGGTGACTTTATTTAAATTTCAATAATGTCAATGGTTTGCTTTTGTTTTTGTTTTTGCTTTTGTGTTTTTTTTTAATTATTTTTTGGGTGGTTACAAATATATTTTAATTTATAAATTTATTTGAAGGTATAGATATAGAAATTGGTTTGTACTATGTAGACATTATTTATGGATTATATAGCACCTCAGTCTTGTACAATTGGTAAATCCATACTTTGATTGTTCCTCTTTGAGCCTTTCTCATTTTCAAAAGTCTTGCATCTATTTTATCTTCTACCCTTTGGCCAATCTCTTAGTATGACCAGTCTTATGTTAATGACCTAAACCTTCTATCTTTTCTAAAAGGCTTAAAAAATGTTTATCTTATGCCCCTGTAAGTTCTGAGCCTATACCTATTTTCTAACTTCCAGGACATAAATGTCAATCTCATACCCATGCATTGACACTAGTGCCCTACCCTGACATAGGTGTCAAGTGCCCTAAAATCATCTAATTTACAAATTAAATGTATTTTAATGGTTGACCTAAGTTCTTTAATGTGAGATATTTCTTGATAGGAGTGGTATATATTCACAATCATTCCTCATTCATTTCAGACCTAGCACAGACCAAAGCAACTTATCAAAGCACTCAATAAATAAACTCTTCTATATTTTCTTATTTTCATATCAGTCATAAAGATATCACGTACATAGATCTAAAGTACTAAAGGATTAGCCTAAGAACCTGATTTATCAAGTTACAAGCTAAGTCATTATTTTACTTATTTTTCACATATTGCATGATTCACACACAAGACAACACATAGGGGAGAAATACATCAGTTTGAGGCCCTCTTCAGAATATTGGCTATGTAGATAGCACTCATTACCAAAGAGGTCTTTGGGGTTATATCGACACCATGTACCCACTAACTCATTTTTTTCAAGGTCACTATGAAGATGAATAACTATGGTTTTACAATTTCATAAGGGACGACAGCCCATAACCTAGATATGAATGCACCAGAGAAAAGGTGAAGACAAACATAGAATCATCTAAGTGGTAATATCATTTTCTAGCAGGAATTATTTAAAAGACACCTGATCCAACTTAGACAATAATGTTAATGCTAATGTTCCAAGTTGATGCTAGTGTTCAAGGCTCTAGAAGCACTCAATTCAGAATTTGATAGTTGTTTCAAAATATTCTTCCAGTTTGCTTTCTGCATGTTCCAATCTATAATTGTATTAACATCAAAACCAGCTAAGTGCATTGTTCTTTGTCATTTTTATATCTAACATAGTTGTACTTACTATTTTTAACATACCTGAATTTAATAAATTTAACATATGTTGTATTTGAGATTAGCATTTAATTAGCCTATTATAGATCTTATTATTACCCTTGTGTGTTTTCATTTTTATGTTCTTAACCCTATTTTACTAAGTAGGATCATTATTTAAATTTAGGGTTAAACATTTGGTGAACCCTATTTGTATTATTATAAAAAAAATTGATTCCTAAGATTTTCAATCAACTAGGGTTTTAGATTGCTATACTTTTTCATTTCCCATTTATGTTATTTTGCATGAAACCCAAGGATAGCCCTAGATTAGAAGGTGTGCCTATTAAACACATTGATCTTCCCCTCCCACCACCTAATATGTCTCAAACCAATAAAGGACATAATCCTATGGATCATGATGCTACCAATGTTGAGAATAAAAAACATATTGATGAGGTTATCATAGAAGAAGATTGTGATAATGAAAGCCATGAGTCTAATGAAACAAATGAACATAAGTAAATAGGTCATTAACAAATTCAATAAATTGCATTATTTCATGAGTATGTTCATCAAAACCCTGAATATCTTAATGAATTTCTAAAAACCATATTAGAAACTAAAAACACAAAAGGCATAGATGACCAAATAGGTCCATCTATTGATCATGGTATTAGAACTATGGGTCATCCCCATATACCAACAACCCTCCCTCTGAACACATTAGAACCTAGTACTTATAATGTAGGCATGGGTTATGTATCCCAACCTTTGTTTCCTGAAACTACTATTTCTACATCTACCATGGGGATAATATATGTTTCAACTCAAATACTGATTTCTATGCCTATTCAAACCATGATTACATCCCCTTTGGTGACTAATTTTCATGCTAATCTAAATCCTAATGCATCCAAAATTCAAACATACATTCAAGTTATAGATACCTTAAAAGACAAGGTTACAAGCATTGAACAAAATGCTTTAAAATCTCCTCATTCTATTGATTCTCAAGATGTGTTACATAATCCACTTGCATTCAAGATATATTTGCACTCTTTACCAACTGGTTTTATTTCACCTAAATTCAAATTTTATGATGGCAAGTGTGATCCTAAACAACAGCTTTGATCATTTTATGTGGCATGCCTTGACTATGCCTCTAATGATAAACTATTGACCAAATTATTCCTTAAGAATCCTCAAGGACTATGCTTTGAGGTGGTTTTATGATTTACCTCTCCAATCCATAAAAGCATTCAAACCTCTTTCAGATTAGTTTTTGTAATATGTTTCCATTAATATTTTTTAAAAGGTTTCATATGCTCGAATTGAAAAAAATAAACAAGGAACAAATGAACCTATCAATGAATATGTATTGAGGTACAAGAAATGTTGGCTAAAATGACTAATATTATGATGGATAAAGAGTTACAAGACATATCCATGCAAGGTTTGCTTGCTTCTTTACATGAGTCCATTATTTTCAAGAAGTTCAAATATTTTAATGACTTATGCCATGTTGTATGGGACCATGAAATGAATCTTATTTCATCAAATAAACTCAAGTATGTAGTAAACACACCAGATGTATCTACATCTAGTATCAAGTTTACAATCAAACCAAGTTATAAAGTAAAACCTCTTAAGCTGAAAAAGGAAACAACCACCACGGTTTATGCAGTTTCATAAAATCCTAATCGACTTGTCTTATCTAATGAACCAAGGAGATAGTTTACGCAGTTACTTGAGTCTCCTACCTTGTTACTCCTACAACTAGTAGAGTGTCATGTTATATCTCTCCATTAATGTGAATACTTATTGTGATTATCACTAGAGACCAGGGTATTTTACGAATAAATTTTTTACCTTGAAGCATAAGATCCAAGAGCTCAATGATGACCAAAATATTACATTTGATGATCCTCACAAGGAATTAGGTTCACAACCTAGTGATCACTAGAAATAAAAAATATTTATCAATCCTTTACAAGATCATTCTAATAAAGAACCAAAAGTGAAACTGGCATATAATGTGCATCCTCCTCCATCACATTATGAGCACTCATTGGATGGGATTATTGGTACTTATATGCAACATACACCTCTTATGGTTCAGAGACCTTTTATTACTTTTGATTATAGTGAGGTTAAGGATGATGGCTCTGATCTTCATTATTTATCCATTTGAACATCCCTTGATCACCATCCTATACATAATGTTGTGATTGATAATAGTGCAAGCAAAAATATTTGCATTGTGACATTACTTTTGCATATGGATAATATTCATCATGATTTGAATCCATATATTAGATCAAATAAATAATTTGATAAACCTCTCATAAGGTTCTTAGCGATATTGACCTACCTTTATAGGTCGGTCCCACACATGTGGTTACTATCTTTTTAGTTATACACTCCATATGAATCTTCAATATGTTATTGGGAAGACCTTGGATCCATACTCTTCAAGAAATACCTTCTATAGTATATATGCATGTAAAATACATTCATGTCAATCAGGTAATTAGATATTTTATAAGATTCACTCGAGAATGGATGTTCAAGATTGATGACAAGAAGATCAAACACATAAATCTATTGAATCTAGAAATCAAGAAATGATAGAATTGTAATAGATGTATTCATATAATGGAGATGGATTGCATAACAAAATATATAATCTTATAGTTCACTAAACTCACATCTCTCTCAAATTTCAAAGTTATCACATCTCACAACTTACACATCTCTTAGCTAAGTAGATCACCACAATCCAAAAGGCTCCAAAGATTTTATATCAATAAAGCTTACAAAGGGATGTACATATATGTGTAAATTAGGATAATCCCAATAACATGTATGTGGAACCAACTTCCTCAAAATAGGTGGAATAAATACAAGGAACCAACATCCTAATACATGTGGGATAAACTTCTCCAATGTAAAAAAACAACTAAGCAAGCTAAATGATAGGAAAAGAAATATCGTACACTAACACCTCCCCTTAAGTTTAGTTTAAGTGGGTAGAAGAACTGGGTCCAAAAAATGAGGACTTATGAGGTACCCAAGTAGATATAAACTCTCATAAAGTGGAGAAAATAAGAAAAACCATAGAAAAAACTCCCTCCCCCTCCAAAAGAGAGAAAATAAAAAATTAACTTTGCTCAGTAACGAGTCCCATCACCCTGACAAAGTCTAAATCCATTGTGTACATGATAACATCTAACTAGAACAAGTGATCAAATGTACAAGAGAAGAAAGCAAGGAGAAAAGTATATAAAAACCCTACACACTAACACCCCTAGCCCCCGTGAGACTAGTCAATAATGACCCTTCAAATTTGCCTTTTTTTAATTTTAATGCAATTACAAAAAAATGAAACCAATATAATGGGTATGGAAAACCATACACTTTTGATAAAGGTGGCACTCAAATCTGAGTAGCCAATCAAAAGTTATTACAAAATTTCTTTTCCCATCATTCATGGCCAATATTAATGAACTGACAAAAAGTTAAATGCACTTGAGTAAAAAAAGAGTAGACATAACCTGAAACCAGTCATTGGAACCAAAATTGAACCATAGAGCATTACAAAGTCTTGATTAACTTGTCCACAATATATTGTTTTTATCTTTTAAAAAAAATCTTTAGCAACAATCTACTTCTATTTTTTTTCAATTAGCAATTATTAAAAATGTTATAAATTTTGCATTTATCAATAAAATTAAAAAATTAAAAATTATTTGGAAAGATAAAAACAAGGCACACAAAATCTAGAAAAAATTTGGCATGGTTCAGTATAGTTAGAGAGACGTTTACGGAATAGAAGATGCATTTTTAATGGAAAAACATAAATCTGCATTTGCAAATGGATGGAAAAAACATGTTTTGTTATTCTAAATCCCTCAAGGGCAAATAAATGTGATGTCTCAGCTCTATTATGGCTACAATAATGGCATCCCAGTTACAATAATGATGCCACAAAATAAGAAAACAACTATTTCCTCCACAACTAACAAGAAGAAATTTTGGATATAAAAAAATCTATTTATTTTGTAAATGATAAACTCAATATTTTAGAATAAATATAAATAGAAATAATGGTACTCATTACTAACACCTAGATTTTTGATATCATGTAAGATTCATCCAAGAATAGACATCTAATACTAATGATAAGAAGATCGAACATATAAATCTATTGAAACTAGAAATCAAGAAATGAGTAGAACTATAATAGATGTATTCATATAATGGAGATGGATTGTATAACAAAGACTCGAAGATCACATATCACTAAGTTCACAACTCTCATAATTCTCAAATTTTTCATAACTCACAACTTACATAGATCCTATCCAGTTAGCTCATCATAATCCAAAAGACTCCAAATATCCCATATCAATAAAGGTTACAAAGGGATGTACATATAGGTGGAAGTTAGGAGAATCCTAATCATACCATGCATGTGGGACTAACTTTCCCAAAATAAGTGAAAGAAAAACATGAACCAACAAACCAATACATGTGGGATAAACTTCTTCAATGTAAAAAAAATAACTAAGTAAGCTAAAGGGTAGGAAAATAAATATCCTACACCAATAATTTTTGGAGTTTCATATGAGTATTCTCTTGAATAAGAGAAATTTATACCTAGGTAGTTAATTATCAAACCTAATAAGGTTAATCAACCATAAAAAGTTAAGCAACAGGTAAGCCCCTTTACTAGGTGGCTAATGCTTGAGAAACCATTACATTAGAGACATACTAGTAGATTCCATGAAATCCTCATCTTCTATTAGGCACCATATTCATACATTCAGAGCACCTAAACATGTTTCTGCTATTTTTATTCCAAAGAAACCACAAAGCACATAGAGATGGGTTCCACGAAATCCTATTCCTTCTATTACTATTTCATGACCTCATAGTCCTATTATACATACATAGAACATCACAGATACTACAATGAGTGATATTGCACCTATACATGCTCCTTGGTAGTACCATAAATTCCTTACACCAAATTTTGAGTGGGGAGATACCTATGACCATCCTTTGGATGAGATCATAGGATGATTTTTTCTCTTCACATATTTCAAAAATATCAAAAAAATAAAAAATATTTAAAAATCCAAAAATATTTTCAACATAAACATGTTCTATTGGCTCCTTGACATTTGTGTTAGTTCTATGTTGATGGATGGCATATCAGTTACTTCGACATACACGTGTGTCACACTTCTACTCGAGTATGATACATGCATACATAGATACTTTATCTATTCCTATTTTGGATATTGAGTCTTCCCTCTACTCATGTCATATGGACATTGGGGGCATCTGCTTTTTTTATCACAATACTCACAGGTTATATGGTTTGAGGATCACTTTTCATTATCTTGTTTTATCTTATACGTACTTACACATGTCTTCATCTATGATTATATATTTCATAGGGTACTTGATATGCTATGCACTTGACCTTTTTTGTTAACACATTTGATCCATGGCCTACTATAATATGTTTATGTTAGTTGTTTATGATTTCCTTTATGCACTTTCTTGAGTGTCTTGCCTCGCTATTGTCTTACTTATTCGAGCATTTGAATATGCTCCTTTATTTTTGGTCCCCATGTCTTTACTTGTTTTTTTTTACATTTGAATATGTCATTGTTTGTTTTATGGACATTTGAATATGTCATTCTTGATTTTTTGGACATTGGACTAAGGTATGTCCCTTCAATTGTGTGACATTTGAGTATGCCCCTTGTTTGCAGTCTTTTAATACCATTGTATGTTGACCTATTTTTAAGTGCTCTTGTGAGTGTGTGTTTACTTATTAATAATGTCTTATTGCTATCTAGACATTATAATGATATTTATCATGCATCTAGGTCTTCATGCGATCACATTATTCTATGTGATTTAATGTTATATTTACCTAGACATGTTCTTCTATATGTTGCATGGTTCCATTTACAAAGTATACAGTTGTCTTATCCTTTTGAGGTAAGGTAACTACCATTTTTTATTCTTCCCTCACCTCAAGGGGGGTATCAATGGGGGCATGTCATAGAGACATGTTCTCTACATTTGGCACAGTTTTTAGATTCAGTGGGGTATGCCTTAGAAGCATGTTCTCTACACTTATTTTGTATTTAACATAGTTCCAGTTCCATATTCGATTGGGGGCATGCTTTGGAAGCGTGTTCTCCATATTTATTTAGTATTTGACATAGTTTCTAGATTTAGTGGAGGCATGCTTTGGAATCATGTTTTTCACACTTATTCGGTATTTGACACATCCAAATTCAGTGAGGAATGCTTAAGAAACATGTTTTCCACACTTGTTCAATATTTGATACACTCAGATTCAATGGGGGCATGTTTTGAAAATATATCCTCCACATTGACACTTATTTCAATTTTCAAAATTCTCCATATATAGTGGGGGCATGCTTTGGAAGCATGTTCTCCACACTTACATAGTTTACAAATTGGCCAAAACACATAGTTATATAATTGAGATTCATATTTGTGGTAGAATTCTATACATTGATACCATTGTTATACATAGTTTTAGCATTAGACATATTAAGGTTCATATGTTATATAATGTACACCTAGTATTTTAAAATCTAAATAGTTTCAAATTTTAAAACACTCTCAGGGACTATTACCATACACCAATTTAGACTTTTAGTGCAATAGTTGATTCACTTTTTTGTATATTTGAGATGATTAAATCACTTAATCTTTCCAATTTTTTAAGTTGGACTTAATTGTATCATCCAACCTCATCAGTTTGATAGTATGGATTGACTTTGTGAACTCAGGATCACTAGGTTATAAGTATGATTGAGTTTCATGGTTGAGCTACTCTCAACTATCAAGTGTCAACTCACATATTATTCAAAATTAGGGGCATGTGCCTTCCAATCTCTCTCTATCTCCTTAGATATATGTGTTTTTCAGATTTGTAAAGTTGTCTTAATCTCAATTTCAGTGATCAAAATGCTACATCTTTCAAATCAAGTTATCAATAGGCAAGGCAGTTGCATCAATACATAGGTGTACTCCTAAACCTTGCTCTTTCAATTTAAATTATTTCAAATGTTTTTCAATTTCAAATTATATACACTAATTATATATTGTAACATTTGCAAATCAATCACCAAAAAAGCATTGAAGTTGGACTCTCGCAAAGGCAAGGTGTGTTATACACGTCCAGGTACATATTCTTCTCCTTTAAACTAGCAATTTCATTACCGGATTAAAAGGTAGAAAATGTAGATGATTTTTATAGATTATATAGCACCTCAATCTTGTACACTTGCCAAACTCAAACTTTAGTTTTTCTTCTCAATTTTGAACCTTTTCCACTTTTAAAAGTCTTATATCTGCTTTATCTTGTACCCCTTGGCCTATCTCTTAGTCTAACCAATCTTATTTTGATGACCCAGACCTTCTATCTTGCCCAAAATGTTTAAAATATGTTTATCTTATGCCCCTATAAGTTCTAAGCACATACTTGTTTTCTAATTGCCTGGACATAAGTGTCAATCCCAAACCCATGTGTCGATGCTAGTGTCCTACCCTGATGTAGGTGTCCATTGCCCTAAAGTCATCTAATTTATAAATGAAATGTATCCTAATGGTTGGCCTAAGTTATTTAATGCAAGATATTTCTCGATAGGAGTGGTATATATTCACAATTACTCCTCATTCATTTTTGACGTAACATAGACCAATGCAACTTATCAAAGCATTCAATCAAGCACTTGATAAAGCAAAGCTTCTCTATTTTTTCCTATTTTCATATTAGTCATAGGGATAAAACATACATAGGTCTGAAGTATTAAAAGAGCAGCTTGAGAACTCGATTCATCAAATTACAAGTTAAGTCATTATTGTACTTATTTTCCACATATTACATGAGTCACACACAAACCAATACATAGGGGAGAACTACATCAATCTGAGACCCTCTTTAGAGTATTAGGAGTGGTATATATTCACAATTACTCCTCATTCATTTTTGACGTAACATAGACCAATGCAACTTATCAAAGCATTCAATCAAGCACTTGATAAAGCAAAGCTTCTCTATTTTTTCCTATTTTCATATTAGTCATAGGGATAAAACATACATAGGTTTGAAGTATTAAAAGAGCAGCTTGAGAACTCGATTCATCAAATTACAAGTTAAGTCATTATTGTACTTATTTTCCACATATTACATGAGTCACACACAAACCAATACATAAGGGAGAACTACATCAATCTGAGACCCTCTTTAAAGTATTAGATATGTAGGCAACACTCATTGATAGAGGGGTCTTTAAGATCATCTCAACATCGTGTGCCCACTAACCTATTTTTTCTAAGGTCACTATGAAGATGAAGCCCTAAGTTTTTACAATTTCATGAGGAGCGATAGTCCATGACCCAAATCTAAATGCACTAGAGTGAAGGTAAAGAGAAACCAAGAAACATCTAGGTGGTCACTATAGACACTCTTTTTTTGCCACTTTTATGCCTAAATGAACACTACCACTTCTTGTAAACAATGCAAGTTAAGCCTAAAAATCATTGAAATGCTTTGATTCATCAACGCACATCACGTGCATCTTTTAAATTGTCCTAATGTATCCCTAACTAAGGCAATGCACTACATACATTCCTCATCTTCTTATAATTCATCTATAGGCAAGTTGTGACCTAGCAAATTGACCTTTTCAACCTTGTGTGAGGGACAACTTATCAAAATTTATAAATAGCAATTAACTTCATCAAGATTGCTTGATTGGTTAAACCCAATTAAATGCATAGGAGAAAATCTCATGGCTAATTAGTTGTTGAATTTTTATTTATAAAAATTCATAAATCTAGATTGATGACATCATCATAACATCACACAAATATTTGAAATGATGTCACCATCATGACATCATCTTTTGTGAGTTGTCAAACACTCACAAAATATCAAACAAATATCTGAATTTGTAAGCCATGCCTATTAATTGATAATATTAATGGCTTGTCCCCTCCCTAACCTAACCATGGTTAAACTAAACCTAACTAGACTTGGGTTAGGGTTAGTTTGAAAAGTTATAAATACAAGGCCTCACCCATTCTTCAAACAAGTTTTTTAATTTAATGTTATTATGTAAAAATTTCTTAAAAAAAAGCTCTCAAGTCAAATTTATAATGTTGAATTATTGAGAGACAAAGCATTCTTGTAACGTTATAATGCAACATTATTGATAGATTGTTATATCTTGTCAAATCCAATCCAAACATTATCAAAGTGACAAGGAGAAATGATGCAAGGAGCACCATTATCATAGACTCTTTGAACACACGATCGAGCACATTCCTCCAAGGCCAATTTATAACTCTTGCTCATAAGGAAGGTGCAAAATAATAATTTTGTCTTCTTTTATTTGTTACTTGCATTTTTATATTACTCTTTGAGTGGATAGACTTGAGGTGTTAGATTTTTTTATGTTTTTATTGAAGTTTATCATACTAACACTTGACTAACTCCCCTCTTGGATTCTTATCTCACAGTCACATCCTTTTCTAACATGTATTTTGTACAAGACATCTACATTTGATTTAGATAGTAGCATCAAATTTTATAAGTACATATAATAAGAGGGAGGGTTGAATTAGTTTCCTTAAAAAAATCTTTCAATTTCACTTATCATTCATAAAACATTCATAAACAAGCATCTATGAAAGCAAATAACATAAGAACACAAGAGATATGTAAGAAACCCTATTGGAAAATAAAATAGACTTAATCTTAGCTTAGATTAAAGTCCTATAAGAAATGAATCAAGATTTAGTGAGGCACTAACCCCACAAGGAGCACCAACTCCTCACTAGCTAAGCACCAACTCAATTAGTCCTTTAACAAGCACCAAATTGCAAGGAGGCATCGACCCCCTAGGTAACTCAGCACAAACTTAGCTACCTTTGAACCTCTTATCACCTTTGGAAGTTTGTTTCTCACTCAAATAAAGATGACCACATTCTTTTATTCTTCTCACTCTTTTATCTCTCTCAAATAGCCTATCAGGTCTTCTCGCTCTTTTATCTCTCTCAAATAGCCTATCAGGTCTTCTCGCTCAACTAGCCATTTCCTTGGCAGAATTAGATCATATGACCTTGCTCATCACCTCGAGAAACATAATTATATCTTCATGAAATATTCAACACACCTCTCTAATGGCATTAAATACCTCTACCTATTTTTCAAAATTCTATATCATTCACTCATGTCCTCAATATTCTAACTAGTCAAATTAGGCCTATTAGACCTTCTCTTTATACTTGACTATCGCTCTTACCATCTTGGTCAGCCAAGAACCTTTCCATACTTGGATCACCCTTGGAATAGATCAACAAATATATTTCAAAATTGAAACAACCACTACATAAGTTGGTCATTACCCTTAAGGGCCAAAACTACCATTAGGCCTAATAGAGACCTAATGTAATTAGGCATTCTCAAAGCACATGTTTCACTTTGGCCTCTTTAGAACACTTTGAGCCTCCAAAAATAAATGAAACACTTCATACATGCTTAAATTATACCCTTGATAAGCTCAGATTTGGTCCCCAACACCATTTAGCTCATTTCACTCTTTGAACCACACCATTAGGTCTACTCGCAATAAGACCTTCTCACTGTCAGAAAGTCTATCTTGCAAATCTAAAGCATACACCCAACTTTTCCACATAACCATATCCATAAATCACATGGATATAAACTTCATGACCTCAGGGTCATCACCAAGTCCATTATAATTTACAAAATAGGGGAAAAGACCTCAAATTGATCATCTTCATATGCTTACTCAGAATTGCATACAAGTTTTAAGAACCCAGTCAAGAACCTTTGAATTTTTACACTTTCATAGGCATATCTCATGAATAAAAATGTATTAAAATGAAAATATGAGACCTATATAACAACTTCATGTGCATTGGATTATTTAAATCTATGCAAAAAGACTCAGTAACATCATTCTCACTCATACACAGAAAATTGCCTGTAGCTCCAAAAACATAGTCATGAAAACCAAGTCTTAGAACCCCTATGAGAACACTTTATGAAATTTAAATGAGTTTGAATAATCCTTCATCATCCTTAAAGCATCTTTGAATAAATATATTACAAGGTTCAATATCAATATCGGTCTTATAGACCAATCTCATGTCATCACCCTACATAGACCTCACTATGTTAGATAGGTTACTTTGAGAACAACTTTTTATTTGTTTATGTGCATCACAAAAACTTATATTCAAGGGGAAAAGGTGATATAGGTCTTGCATGATGACTCCATGCATTTGGATTCATTCCAAATCCACTGAAACCAATCCCTAACCTCATTCTCACTTCTGCCTTGTTTTCTCATTATCTTCCTCATTAGGCCTATTTAGCGATAGGTCAACTTCCATGATTGGTTTAGCATATTTAAGGTCTACAACATGCCCAGAAACTTACATAGGCACAAACTAAAATTATAACACATCATCTTCCAATCATTTTCATGCTTTGACCTAATCAACTCTGCCTGCTACATCAAAAATCTAAGAAACAAGGGGTTTCTTATAGCTTCCATTCACTCTTCTGACAAACTAATGCCACCTGGAGAACCCTGGGAGAGTCCTTTACATGATCTAATCATCAAACTATTTCATCCAATCCATTATGAGCCATTTCCAACAAGATCTTTCCTATCGGATCATTATGAGAGTTTTAGGAGGGTTTTGACTGCTTTCCATTCTAAAAAATCGTTCATAAAGGATTTCCCCTCAACTCTAAAATTAATGCCAAGAAATTCAAGATAGGACCCTTCCCCAACTTCCATGAACTGCTCAAGATCTCATGCAAAGGTTGCATGTGCCAACGAGCATAAGAAAAACCTTCTCGAGTCTACAACACCTCATTTTGTGTACACAGAAAACCTCAACACCAAATTTCATGTTTTTTCCTTCAAGATTTAACCTCAAACTTGGTCAACAAACTTAACACAACCTCTCACGCCTTTGAAAATTCTCTTATGAACTTTGGCACCTTGGGAACTAAACTTGACCCCTCATTAGGTCACATTAGGTCTCTTTGCATATTGGGCCTTGAACTATCAATCATACTTAGACCTTAATCATCCCTGAAGCCTCTTTTACTATTCTCAAAACCTCATCCTCATATCATGCTCACATACTGCCAATCTTCTTCACACAAGTCTCATACTACTCATCTCATCATGCTAACAGGGTTATGCTTTCTCACTGGATTTCTTAATGCAATGACTAAGCTTCAAAATGAACTTTGGAACACTTCAGAAGGATTATTTGCCTCTTTCATATGTTTACATAACTTTATACACTCTCTCATCCTTGTACAGACACAATTCATGAAGCTTCACTATGCTTTATGCATACACCTTCTCACAGGACTAGACTAGGCTTCTCAAGACACCTAGTACTCAATAGTAGCTTGCTTTACATCATGATCTTAAACTTGACATGCCATCAACCTAAAAAGAATTATCAAGTTGCCTTTAAATTCTCTCTTAACAGAGAAACAATAGGCTGCCTCCAAATTTTCTCGTCATAAGACTTCTTTGTCTCATACCACTCTACCATGAATGGCCTCAACTCTTGACCTTGACATTAATGACGTCCATCTTGACTTTGACATCAATGACAACATCAATGCGTCAACACCAACAATATGAACATACTTCAACATCAACACAAATGTCCCAGACTGATGCTAGAGTCCAAGGCTCTAGAGGCTCTCAATCCAGAATTTGGTGATTGTTCCAGAATATTCTTCCAGTTTACTTTCTACCTGTTATAGATCTAAAATTGTATTAATATCAAAACCAAATAAATACATTGTTCATCATTTCTATATCTAACATAGTTGTATTTACTATTTTTAGCCTATCTCCGTTTAATAAATTCAACATATGTTGTATATAAATTTAACATTTAATTGGTTTGTTATAGCTTTGATTATCACCCTTGTGTATTGTTATTTATATAATTTTAACCTTATCTACCCAAGTAGGATCATTATCCAAATTTAAGGTTAAACAAACTAATAATACACTATATTAGTAATAATACATTGCAATTAAATCTAAATAGATGTAAATGTAATGTAGTGAATTAGACATAATTTTATAAGAGGAATGTCAATTAAATAGATGTAGATGTAAAGTTGTAAATTAGACATAATTACATAACAAGAATGTCACACTGCAATTATAATTTAAAGAAGTGTGGAAACCCTCTCTTGCACTATATGCTTTTTGCTTGTGTTTGTATTACATGTCCTTCAACTAGTGTTTTTCAATGATACACACACCGTAATTATGGTTTAAAAATTTGCGAAAACCCTTTTTTAGTTGCACTATATGCCCTTTGTTTGTGTTTGTATTACATAGTTTTCAACTATTATTTCTTAATAATGTATACATTATAACTATAGTTTCAAAAAATGTATGCCCTTTGTTTGTGTTTATATTACATAGTTTTCAACTATTATTTCTTAATAATGTATACATTATAACTATAGTTTCAAAAAATGTATAAACTTATTCTACGCAACAATACTTATCTTTTTACTTACGTGTGCATCACATAACATTTAACTATCATTTTTAGAAAATGCGTTCTCTTTTACCTATAATTATGTAACATATCCTTCAATATTTTATTTATTTAATTTTATTTCTCTACACTAATATTTATATATTTTCTCTTCATTCCTATTGATACGTTCATTTCAACTTTGAATACAATAGTTTTGAACTCTGAACTAGCCAAAACAAATTCAAATTAAACTATTAAAATGATAAGTTGTCCAAATGATTCAACCAAAATTGGAAGGGCTGGAAAAGAATGACTCCTATGAGAGGTCACTTGTTCCAAATACATTCACTAAGCTTTCATCATCGTTAATTTGGACAACTTCATGCGAAGTTCAATTTCATTGTTAGCTTTTGTGATCACAAATTATTATCAAAACCGAAATGCTATTAAATTTATATAAAATAAAGGGTTCCCTAGTTGAAACCATAAAATAAGCTTTTTCATATTTTTTGAAGTCGTTCTTGAAAAGGGGTCTATATTCATTCCAATCATAACATACTTGTAATCTTCTAAAAGTTAAGTTGACAGAAAAGAGTCGTAGAATATATTGTTAATGTCACTTATAATAGTATAAATAGTATCTATAACATATAGAAAAATATAATAATTAAATTGTTGAGATTTTGTTTTTTATGATTTTTAGGTAAAACAAATCTAAATTAATTTATAAAATAAAAAATTGTACTGACCAATTTTTAAGGAGATTATATTTATAATAAATAAAACTATATATTTGTGATCTTCATAAAAAATAAAATCTCATAAAAAAATTTGATTTCCTTTTTTTTTTTTTTTTTTAAAGATAAAATACAAATTTTATAATACTTTTATTTAAATACAAAATGCTTTTATGATTTTGAATCATTGTTGCTCAAGTTTATATATGTGTTGTTTAAAACAGTGTTTGATTCAATGCAATGTTGATGAGACCCACAAGAGCTTGATGTCCTTTGAAGTAATAATCCGTCCATCTTCTATTTGAAAATAATGTTTCATATAGCAATGCATTCCAGTGATTATATGTGTTGGGTGAATATTTTGTTGGCCAGCTAACTGGTGACCAAAATAGTTCTTATCACCACAACATAGGGAGATCAGTCGGCCAGATGTGCAAGTTTATTGCATCAGCAGGGGACAAATCTCTCCTCTCATCAAGAGGAGGTTCCCTATAGATATGCAGGGGATGCAGGAGGATATATATATATATATATATATATATATATATATATATATATATATATATATATATATATATATATATATATATATATGCAGAAAGTAAGACACAGGGGGTAGGATAAACCATCCATCTCTCGACTTTCAGAGATGATGCTGACAAACAAAGGAGAAATACTGGGTGATAGGAAAGGTGCTTCTCTTCTTTCAGAAGCAACTTTCAGCGAAGAGCCAGATTCCTTCCTAAATAATAGAAATCCTGATGAAGCAACAGAAGGCACTTCTCTTCTCTCAGAGGTGTTTGTTCTTGCAGGCAACAGAAATCTTTTTGGTAACAGGTAACCAAAAGTGTAGAGTAACCAACACCCTGAAATATAGCACAATGTCTCCACCTCGACTGCCCAAAGAGTATATCACAAAGGATAATGGGGTAACAAAGTCTCCCCAAAATTCTCAACACAAAAAGGAAAAGAAAACACAGACTGAAATCAATTGTGAAAGCACAAAGTCTTCTCACAGTTGGTTTCAAGACACTTCTTTGTTACCTTTACTAATTCTGGGCACCAAATTAAATGAATAAGGACACCTTCAGATGACACAAGTCAAAACAGCACAAAGTCGAAAAAACCTGCTTTCTTATTCAAATAACAAGGAAAATAAAATTACACCCTGAGCTCAAAGTCTCAGTCTTCTTCTTTCAAAATGGGCAGAGTTTCGTTCTTGTAAAAATGAGAAGTCTCCTGGCTCAAAATGAGAGATTACAATATATAGAGTCCCAAGAAAGACTTGGGCGTTCGTTTTTCAAAGAACGGCCCATGCTGTGCATTTAGCGCCTTGAATGCATTTTCAAGTTTGTCAAAGGACTACGTTAAAAACAAGGCCGTTGTCTTAACTATGGCGTGCCATTTCATCCCATATGTCTTCTCTCGAGTCTGGATCATCTGGTCTATCCCCTCTGATGTCTGTGCAGCTGTTCATTCGTCTTTAATTCGTGAAAGAAAACAGGTCGCGTCCTTGGTTTGGTGCGCTCAGAAGTCTACTCGATCCACTGTTTCATCTGCTAGAAATAACTCTTTCGAAGATATTTCTGATCCTTTGGTCTCGCTCCTCTCTTCATTGCTTAAGCGCTTCTTTGCTCTTTATAGCCCTTCTTGCCTAAGTCTTCGGGGGGTCCTTTCTGCGTCTTTGACAAGTGGCAAGTTCCATTGTTATGTAATTCATTAGAAACTCACAAAAAATGGAGTCCACGACACGTTTTCCCTGAGCAACTCAAAAGGAGAACACGAATGCAAACACCTATCACATTCGCTGCACTTTGTTTTCTTCCATCGGACGCTTTTTTGCAGGCTTTTCTCTTCCTACTGCAATTCGAGCTATCGGGCTATCTTTCCAGCCAGTCGCTTGGTCTTTCCTTTGAGTTCTACGTTTTATTTGAATTTCAACAGATATTCTCTTATGTTAAATTTGACATCCACGGGGACGTCATCGGTTGACTGTTGCTTGAACCATGTTGAACTTTTGAACCCGTTGAACCTTTGGATCCCCTTTATGAAAAAAGCTTTAAAATGAGGAATTTGAAAGCTCACAACAAATTTTGAGAAGGGGAGAGAGAAATTGAGCTGTAGGTTGTCTCAAAAATGAGTGGCATTTTTTGGGGACAATAGTTGGCTCCAGTTGGGGAACTACCTTCAGTTGCAAAAATCGATTGAAGGGAGTAGAAACCAGAATCTCCAGTGCCTTAGAAGCGTGTCATTGGGCCACGGAGTCATGCTACCCAAAAAGAAAGGCGACAAAAATGAAGACGAAACGAACAAAACAAAGCAAGAGATTATACAAATATACATATATACAGGGGGCTCATCTGACACTTCAAGAGTTGAAGTGCTTCAGATGTTGCCCATTATAAGGCAGAGAGAAGAGAGTGCCATCTTGATATTTCAACAGAAAACTGTTTTTATCATTAAGCTGATGAATAGTAAAAGGGCCCCTCCACAAGGAATCCAACTTTCCGTGCATCCCCTTTGGTTCTCTTCTCTTGTCCCATAGCAGGACTTGATCTCTAATCTGGAAATCACGATTCTTTGCTTTCTGGTCAAAGAAGTTCTTCACCAGACTTTGATGGGCGGCAATCCTGTCCACCACCGCAGTTCTCTGCTCATTCAACTCAGCAAGGTACATGATCCTCTTCTCAAGTGAGTTCTCATATGTTTGATCTTCAATTGCCTTAGCCAATTTCAATGCTGGCAATTCCAAAGTGATTGGTATCTCAGCGTTGACACCATACAGAAGTTGGAAGGGAGACATACTAATTGCTCTTTTTGGGGTAATCATGTCTGCCCACAGAGCATCAACCAATGCCTTATGCCAAGTTCTTTGGTTGTCATCCACCAGCTTCTTGATGATAGTTACCAAATTTTTATTGCTTGACTCGGCTTGTCTATTTCTTTGTGGAAAGTAATCAGAGGAGTGGGAGAGTGTAATTCCATAGTGGACGCAGAATTGAGTAATCTCCTGAGAAGTGAAACAGGGCACATTTTCAGTGACAATTTTGACTGGGACCCCAAACCTGGACATGATGTACTCTTTGAGAAAATTGCATACTACTTCAGAAGTAGCATGTTTAGTTGGAACCGCTTCCACCCATTTAGTGAAGTACTCTGTTGCTGTAAGGACATAATCATGTCCAGCGCTTGACGGTGGGTTTACAGCACCAATAAAGTCAATTCCCCATTGCTGGAAAGGCTCCTCAATGACCACTGGTTCGAGAGGCAGAGCAACTAGCTTGGGCCTTCCAACGAATTGCTGGCACAGTTCACATCCCCTGACCCACTTGTATGTATCTTGAAAGAGAGTCGGCAAATAATACCCGGCTCGTAGGATATTGTGGGCAGTCACAGGGGCAGAAAAATGTCCTCCACAGGGCGAATTGTGGAAGGACTTCAGAAGGCGGCTTTGCTGCTCCTTGTCCACACAGCGAAGGAACGTTCCATCCAGGCTTCTCTTGAACAGGCCGTTGTCCCAGAGGACAAAATTAGTCGCTTTCAGCTTGATGGTTCTCCTTTCTTTATAAGATAGGTTTGCAGGTTATTCACCATAAGTGAGAAAATAAGCAATACCTGAGTACCACTCATTTGTGGTGGAGACAAAGAGGATTGTTGGTGTGTTATCTTCATCCGCTTCTGGTTCTTCATGCTCTGTTCCTCTTGGCTTGTTATCAGAAATTAGTTGGCATAGCCCTTTTCCTCGTACCAGCTTTGTTGGCTTGATGATCATATCAAACTCCTGAATCTTTGCAACCCAATTGCCTCTTTTCATCCCAAACCCCTATTGAGTCAGTATAGATTTCACTGTGGTGTCGGGAACCAAGGCAATAATTTGAGAATTGAGGATGTAGAATCGAAAATGCTTCACGACCTTCACTACTGCATAAGCGTGCTTCTCCATATTTGAGTATTTCAGCTCATGAGCTTTGAGAGGGCAGCTCATGAAGAAAATGAGAGATTCCATACCTTCTTTATTCGGTTGAACCAGGATTGCTGAAAGCGTATGTTCTGAAGCATAGCTATAAATGGTGAATTCTTTGCTATAGTCTAGACACACCAGAATTGGGGCATGGGCAATGGCAGCCTTTATATCTTCAAAAGCCGAATTGCCTTCTTCAGTCCAGCTGAATGTGGCATTTCCTTTCATCATGTTTACAATGTGCCTGGTCTTCTCAGCAAATTCGGGGATGAATCTCTGTAAGAAATTCACCTTTCTGAAGAAAGAGTGAACAACAGTCTTGCTTGTGGGCAATGAAAGTTTTTGAATAGATTTGACTCTGTCTGAGTCAATCTTTATGCCTCCTTTGGACATGACGTGTCTGAGAAATTTCCCCTCCGTTACTCCGAAAACTGACTTCTTGGGGTTTAAGAAAATGCCATTCTGGCGGCAGCGTTCCAGCACTTGCTGCAAATGGTTCACATGATCTAGACGATGCTTAGAGAAGACACTCAAGTCATCAAGATAAACTACGATGAACTTACCCATCTCATCTTTGAAGGCAAGGTCCATTGCTCTTTGGAAGGTGGCGCCAGCATTTATTAAACCAAAAGGCACCCTTTTATACACAAATGTGCCCCAAGGTGTGGTGAAAGCAGTCTTATGTTGGTCTGTTTCACCAACTTCGACTTGATTATATCCTGAAAAGCCATCAAGCATTGATAACATCTCCGACCCTGTCACTGTCTGCAGCACTTGATCCATGATTGGCAAAGGATAATTATCCTTCAAAGATGCCTGATTCAAATTCTTAAAATCTACACAAAGGCGAATTTCACCATTTTGCTTTCTTACAGGCACTATATTGACAATCCATATGGAATGATGGATTGGAAAGATTATTCTGGCATTTAGCATTTTTTGTATCTCAGATAAAATAGTCCCTGAGATTTTCGGATTATAATCCCTGGCCTTTTGCCTGTAAGGTGTTGAATCAGCGTTGAGAGAAATGTTGTCAGATTTCGCCAGGCCGGAGTGATTTCAGATCAACGTATGAATATGCTAAGACGTCCATGTATTCATTGAGCAAAGAGATGAACTTGAAACGCTCTGCAGGAGTACAACATTTTCCAATGTTCACCATTTTGGGGTCTTCTTTGGTTCCCATATTGATTTGATCAAATTCTTGAGATGAGCTTGAATCTATTGGCTATTGTCTGATAAATCTATCATGTTTATCAAATAGCTTTTCAAGGGAAACCAGGCCTTTAGGGATCTTATTCCTTTTTAGTTGCAAGAACTCTTCACCTGTGTCTGCATTTGATTCAGGAGTTGTTTCATACTTTTAAGATTCGTTGCCTTCAAAATGCAGACGTTCGAAGCTGTCTCTTTGCTCCAAGAAGGCAATGATCTCGCTGTCATTGTTAAATCCCTGTCAATGTTATCAAGTACACTTGGTTGAAAGACCAGCTCAATCGTGTACTTGTCTATTTTGAAATCTAGGTGGGGGACCAAGAGAGTAGCTGAAATAGCCAATGCATCCGCCCGATTATTAAACTCTCTGAAAATTGTAGAGAGGCTGAAAGCATCAAAGTCTTCAAGCTGGTCTCATACTAGATTGCGGTAATGGCGCAATCTTTCATTCTTGGTTTGATACAGGGTCCTCACCTGACAAACCACTAGTTTGACATCTCCTTTAGCATGAAGGAGATTGATGCCTTTGTCCCGAGCGGCTCTCAATCCAAGTAGTAGAGACTCATATTCAGCTGTGTTATTCGTGTTGCTGAATTGCAATTTATAAGATGAGAAAAAAATCTCTTTGAGGAGATATTAACACCACCCCGGCTCATGAACCAGTGGAAGAGCAGTTGCCATCAAATTCAACAATCCATACCTTATTTGATCCCGATTTCCTTTCGGATTCTTCTTCATCCGGTGGTGGAGAAACTTCTACACTTGCTTGGTGCTCAACGAATTTCTCTGCTGTTCCAGCTGACTGCATTTCCAGGCTGTCATCAGCAGGAGCTTCATCAGATGTATCATGAGCTCCATCCGTGTACAGAAAGTAGTTACCCGTGTCTGAAGACTGAAACAGAATTTGGGCTACATATTTCGCTTCCTTCTCAGGGAGCAGTCTCTTCATAACACCCTTAACTGGAATCTTCGCCTCAGATAAATCCATGCTTAATTCACCACCGACATCTCTGCAGAAATTTTGCCCAAAAAAGATGCCATATGACGCTGGAACGTCTGCTACCAAGACAGTCATCTTGATTCTTTTGTCAGAAAATGCAACAAACACAAATTGAGCATCTTTAATTTGTCCCAGCAAAGGCACTTGCTTGTTCTCCATGGAGAAGCATCTACCAAAAGTTTTGGTCAATGTGAGATCAAGGGATTCGGCTACTTTAGTAGGCATGACATTGTCTGAAGCTCCAGAATCAATGATGCAATTATTCAGTTGATGTCCATTTATTAGCAATGAGACATAAAAAGGTTCAGTCCTACCAGGGGCAGCAGGGGGAGCGGTGACAAGGTTGTTCCTGGTGGGTGCGTTCCTGACAGCATCATGCGTCATTTTGGGAATTGCTTGCTCAACAGGGATGTCCTTGTTTCTAATACACTAAACCAATATGTCTAGTTGCTCGGGATGGGACTGCAAAAATTCAAATTCTGACATTTGAATTTTGGTTCTCTTTATATGGTCAACGATATCAAATGTCTAGAACGAGCTAGGAACAGAGGATGGGAGTTCATCTTTTTGATTTTTTAACGGGGGAGGACTAGGCTGCGAAATTAAAGTGGAAGGCGTATGGGCATTTGAGGTATTTACTTCTTTTGAAATCGTCAGGTCCTTTGGTTGGAAAGGAAGAGTAGATCCCCGCTTAGCAATCAAGACTGCTGGTTGAGATCGCTCCCCTGCTTTCTCCTTATCAGTTTGTTGAGCTAATTGATTTCTGGACCGGGTGAATACAGCATATGACCCTTCAGCTGCATTACCTTCACGCCTGGGTTCATCTTGATAATTCAAAAAACCAATATGGGAGTCGCTAGCTAATTTTTCTTCTGCCTCAGTGAAGAGATTAGTATCATCTTCAGAATTTAACTCAAGCTGGGATGAAAAATCCGCTTCAGCTTCTAGATATCCGACTGTCGAGTTGTTTGAAGGCGCTTCAAGGGCGAGATTCCTCTGTGGAGGGGGAAGGCGATTTTGTTGCCCCTGATTTCTGGCAGCATTGTCTTGGTACGCCTGATTCTGAAATGTCTCCCTAGACATATCTCTATATGCAGGCGCAGATGACATTCCTTACGCCATTTGCTTTCTGAGAGCCAGCATTTCGTTTGCTAGCTTTTGTACCATCGGGTCGGTGGTGACTTCAGGTGAATACTCAGAAGATAAAGAGGATTTACCTTTATTAGGGTCTCTCCTAATATTTTCAGCGAATATAAGGTTGTCCTCCACTTCGGTGGCCAGGTCCTGAGCTTCAGCCAGGTCTATTTGGCCAGCACACCTCAACAGGAAACTCACTTCAGGAAGCTGCGAGTTGATGAAGAAGCATTTGAGGTTCTGAAGTGTTGGTTGGGCAATTGCAAGAATTCTATTCCTCAGCTTGTCGAACTTGGCAATGAAGTCCCTCATAGGCTCCTGGGACTCTTTCATCTGAGTGAGCTGGGCTAGCAAGGCATGTGCATCCTCTGCAGGCTTAAATCTTGCTTCGAATTTGGCTTTGAGCGTATCCCAGTCAGTCACTGACCCGGCTTGCAGGTGGTAGAATCAGTCAGCAGCAGCACCTTGTAGTGTTTCTACAAACACCCTGACTGCTATATCTTCATACTCCACTCCAATCACGCCACAGGGTATGCTGAATGCCACGAGTGTTCATCAGAGTGAACTTTTCTGTCACCAAGGAATATGGGGAAGTTCTTCCTCGAGCTGTGTGGAAGCTCATGTAAAGGTGGAGTAAGGTTGAGTGGACCGAATGAGTTACCCTAGGGGCCCCGAGCTGCCATGATTGGATTATGAAAAGTGGGGATAACAAATCTAGGTGAAGTATTTATAGGCAGGGCTCTATTAACAATAGAAAAAGAAACTTTGTTTTGTGTTGGTGACCCAATAAGGTCAGGGGAAAGACTCCTAGATCATTGGAGGAAAGGTGGTGGAGGAAACAGATCAAAATGGCTCTGCTGCGCCAACTCAAACACAGAGTCAAAAACACCCTTAGATCTCTGGCTTCTTATGTAGCGTGGAGTTGCCAAATTTAATACAAAGAAAAAAAAAAGGACTGGTCCTGCTTCACCCTGGAGCTTGAGGCTTCAAACTTCTTGTCTTTCTCAGCGAATCTGGTTTGCAGACCAGAGAATGTAATGGATATGGAGGATGGAGGGAGATAGTAAGGCTATAATGATAGTGGGTAAGGCTCAGATGGGAGTCGCCAGACTTTATAAAAAAAAAGGGTAGGGACTGCGTGTTCAAATCTCCAGCAAAATCGCCAAAAACTGTTGGGTGAATATTGTCAGCCAGCTAACTGGTGACCAAAATAGTTCCTATCACCACAACATAGGGAGATCAGTCGCCCAGATGTGCAGGTTTATTGCATCAGCAGTGGACAAATCTCTCCTCTCATCAAGGGGAGGTTCCCTATAGATATGTAGGAGATGCAAGAGGCTATATATATATATATGCAGAAAGTAAGACACAGGGGGTAGGATAAACCATCCATCTCTCGTCTTTCAGAGATGATGCTGACAAACAAAAGAGAAATACTGGGTGATGGGAAAGGTGCTTCTCTTCTTTCAGAAGCAACTTTCAGCCAAGAGCCAGATTCCTTCCTAAATAATAGAAATCCTGATGAAGCAACAGAAGGCACTTCTCTTCTCTCAGAAGTGCTTGTTCTTGCAGGCAACAGGAATATTTTTGGTAACAGGGAACCAAAAGTGCAGAGTAACCAACAGCCTGAAATATAGCACAATGTCTCCACCTCGACTGCCCAAAGAGTATATCACAAAGGATAATGGGGTAACAAAGTCTCCCCAAAATTCTCAACACAAAAAGGAAAAGAAAACACAGACTGAAATCAATTGTGAAAACACAAAGTCTTCTCACAGTTGGTTTCAAGACACTTCTTTGTTACCTTTACTAATTCTGGGCACCAAATTAAATGAATAAGGACACCTTCAGATGACACAAGTCAAAACAGCACAAAGTCGAAAAAACCTGCTTTCTTATTCAAATAACAAGGAAAATAAAATTACATCCTGAGCTCAAAGTCTCAGTGTTCTTCTTTCAAAATGGGCAGAGTTTCGTTCTTGTAAAAATGAGAAGTCTCCTAGCTCAAAATGAGAGATTACAATATATAGAGTCCCAAGAAAGACTTGGGCGTTCGTTTTTCAAAGAACGGCCCATGCTGTGCATTTAACACCTTGAATGCGTTTTCAGGTTTGTCAAAGGACTGCGTTAAAAACAGGGCAGCTGTCTTAACTATGGCGTGCCATTTCATCCCATATGTCTTCTCTCGAGTCTGGATCATCTGGTCTCTCCCCTCTGATGTCTGCACCGCTGTTCATTTGTCTTTAATTCTTGGAAGAAAACAAGCCGCGTCCTTGGTTTGGTGCGCTCAAAAGTCTACTCAATCCACTGTTTCATCTGTTGGAAATAACTCTTTCGAAGATATTTCTGATCCTTTGGTCTCACTCCTCTCTTCACTGCTTAAGCGCTTCTTTGCTCTTTATAGCCCTTCTTGCCTAAGTCTTCGGGGGGTCCTTTCTGCGTCTTTGACAAGTGGCAAGTTCCACTGTTATGTAATTCATTAGAAACTCACGGAAAATGGAGTCCACGACACGTTTTGCCCAAGCAACTCAAAAGGACAACACGAACGCAAACACTTGTCACATTTGCTGCACTTTGTCTTCTTCCATCGGGCGCTTTTCCGCGGGCTTTTCTCTTCCTGCTGCAATTCGAGCTACCATATTATCTTTCCAGCCAGTCGTTTGGTCTTTTTTTGGAGTTATGCGCTTTATTTGAATTTCAACGGATATTCCCTTATGTTAAATTTGACATCCACGGAGACGTCATCGGTTGACTATTGCTTGAACCATGTTGAACTTTTGAACCCGTTGAACCTTTGGATCCCCTTTACGAAAAAACCTTAAAAATGAGGAATTTGAAAGCTCACAACAAATTTTGAGAAGGGGAGAGAGAAATTGAGCTATAGGTTGTCTCAAAAATGAGTGGCATTTTTTGGGGACAACAATATGCAAATTAATTTTATATAAAATTCATAAATCTCATCTTTGATGCCTATATAGATATCTTTTTTCAACATATATGAAACATTGATAGAAAAGATATTAACAATTGATATCAATACTATAAGAAAGATGTACATTGAACATATCAAATATCATTGATCCCTTATCCATACAACTTCAAAGATAATTGATAAACCTTGAATCAATATCTATTATGCCTAATTGTTGAGTCCACAATACAATTTAGTATGTGAAACAACATTACATAAAAAAGAGTGGAAATATGAAAAAGATGGATGCCAAATTTAACAAAAATAATTGTAAATAGAACTAACCCTTTTCCCTGTAAGTTTTTGAATAATATTAAAATAAGAAATCTATCAACCCGACCCTAACTGGGACTATAAAATCTAAGACCTCTAATCTTACATCCATGCAATAATGTTTAAAATAAAAACTCTTCTCAACCTGATCCTAACTAGTATTACAAAATCCAAATCCCCTGATCTTACAACCATACAATATTATTGATGGCATTAAAATTTAGAACGAATCCCACCAAACCCTAAATAATGACAGCCTATGATGACTCATCCCGTGGTCTTCTCGTCACTTTCGACAACTACGTTACTTCATATTCTCCCACCGTCATAGCTGTTCTTCCAATCTACTAGAAATTCAATGGAAGCCCAGCCTTTTCCTTGCTTGGACACGGAAATAATTGTGAAGCAAATGCAAGTATGAAAATTTTAAAGCCTGAATAGAAAAATAATGCATTCTTTCTATCTACGTGAATACCGTCTGGTAGCCCTGCGGAGATAGTGGGAAAAAAAGGCTGCTATTATGGCTGTCCATAGCACATCAGACATCAGAATAAAGCTGATTTATTTTTGTCTGAACACTGCTCAAAGTTTCAGAGTTCATACTCAGTCCATTGGAGTAGTTTTTTTCTTTTTTTTTTTTTTTTTAGTTTTTTTTTGTTTCCCAGAAAAAGGCATTCAAAGGCTGGGTTAATAGAGCAATTCACTACACAATTAAGGATACCCCAACTCGCAACTGCCCCTCCCCGTCCCTGCCATTGAGATCAAAATTGGCGGCAGCTTCACTCACACTGGCGGCGTCCCCAGGTGACCCAAAAAGACGCACATTCTTTGAATCTTTCGGCTAATTAAATAATTAAAAAAATATCACTTTGTTACAATTCTCTGGTTCAAATTGCATGCCATTTTGTCCAATGTCGTTAAAAGCATAAACACCAAATTAGGCTAACTTTTAGTTAGCTTCACCAAATGGGACCTAAGTTGGATTTCTCGTGCTTTCAAATCATGACCACCTGTCATCAAAATTGTACAAATCTGCGTTTTTCTGACACCCTTTTCGTCATTTGTTCAGGTCTCTTAGAATACAGGAAAACCCACCCTCTGAAAACGGAAGGCAAAATTACCCTGTTTCATATGGGTTAAGTTTTACTAAATCGAGTATAATTACGTTTTTCGGGAACCGTTTCGAGCCCTTCTATTGCGGTTAATAAAAAACGGCCATTAACTCATTTTGGTCCCTACAAACCAAAAAAACTTGGGCAGAATAGCCCTGGTTACATCTCCTATATCTGAAGCCTTCAAATCCCTGGCTTTGGAGCGGCGTTTCCCCACGCTTTCCATACTCATTTTTCCCTTGCTTCCCGTGCCTACCTGACAAGCTTATTAATTAAGGAATGGCCTTCCTTCTCCTTTGCTGTACAAATCTGCAGGTTGTAGCTGAGGAAGTATGGCGTCCAACGGTTGTCCTAGCTACAGTGGTTTCTGTACATGACAATGGCCACAGTAGTTCCATACATTGATGGTTCAGAAATAACTGATGGTCAATGAAAATCATATTAACAAAAAACACAAAAAATTGCACCGGTCAATGCTGAGCTGTTCTATACAGTGGCAGCAAAGCTCTGGCCATAGTATATAATGCCTATGGCGTAAATATGCATGAATTTTTCCAAATTTTACAGAAGTCCATGTGCAAGTCACTCCTGTTCTTTGGCTTGCTAGGTTTATGTGGACTCATGTGACTATGATATCGACTCCAAATGTGAGAAAAATTGGATTTAGTAAGCATTTCTATCTTTATGGCTGTGGAATCTTGAGAAAATGAGCTCACTTATAAACTCGATTTCTCTGGGCATTTGCAATTTAGTGTTGTTGGGAGCATATCCAGGCTACAATGTGTTTTCTTTCTACCCAAACTTTCAAATAAGGACACAAACTCTTCATCAATACGACATCAGTAATATGTTGAAACTTTGGATGACAACAAGGGGGTACAACAACCAAAAAAAACATCCATATATGGATCTTTTAATAGGCTTTCTTCAATTGTTTTATATCTTTATGTAAATTTTTAGAATATTTGCTCTTATCTTCTCTGGAACAATCTTACTAAATAACTATAATATAAATCTCATGTCAATGAACTTGTAAATGTAATGCCATTTATCGCAACTTAAGCAAAATCATTTCGTAAAAAAGCCCACCACAGACCTTTTTGCATGGGCCAAACTGTAAATTACCTCTCACAAAAACATTTCATAGAAAACCCCATCACATGCCTTTTTCATGGGCCACACTGTAAATTCCTTTAAAAAAAATCAGTAAAATCATGGTCAGTGATTCTCACATAACTTTTTTATGAATCATTTAATGGCAGCTTCCTCCTTGGAACATAGAGGAATGGAAATTTGGATATACATTTAGTAGGATTCATGTTTTATTCAACATACGACTATCTTCCTTTTGGTGTTAGTGCTATTTATATGGTTCCTCACCTTTTTAACCAGCCTCCATCTGTATCTTTTTAATAACTGTTGATTCAATAGCTGACCCAATGTTTCTAATGTACACTGTACAGTGAATTTCAGCTCGATCATTCCACAAATTCTAACCAAAAACTATGAATGCTCGACACGCAGTTCTCATTACGAGTCAAGAAATCAGTAATAAAACAAGTCTTACAGTAAAATGTTATACTTCCCTAACACCAAAGATACTTTAAAAACAGTTTGGCATGAAAGCTGTACATACGGGTGAGAGATAATAATGCTTAATAGCTTGAGATACTGATATTCCTTGCTAAAAGAATACTCATAATTATGCAAGAAGCTAAGGTATAAAAGTGGAAAGTGGAGTCCAGTATCTTTGATCTAGCTAGTATAAATCTAATGGTGTGCATTTAGATATTTTCTTCAATAGGTAAGATGCCAATTCTGAGAACATAATGAAAGGCAATAAGAACTTAAGACGGCTGGGTGCTTGCTTTTCAATCCCTGATACACAATCCATTCTGTGAACAAGCTTGTGTCTTATTCTCTGCATATGCAAGCAAGAACATGACAGCACAATTCATTATGATGGATGTGTGCTTGATTTCCAGTTCCAAAGACAGCACAATCCAATCTGTGAACAAGCTAATGTCTTGTTCTGTGCATATGCCAGCAAGCACCTAACACAGAGAGAGTGAGAGAGAGCGAGAGAGAGGGAAGGGCAGGGGGATCGGGGGTGGGCAGAGAGATCGATGAATTTTATTAGAATCATCAATGTAAACAATATACACTTCCAATAGATGGACAGACTTCATTAACACAGGTGGCAAACTTCATAAATAATGCCCGAGATGAAATCTATGAAATAAAGACTGCTTTGGAATAGCATTTTACCAAACACACTACAACATATAATATAAGGGATTACAGAGCATATCACCTCCCGTAAAATATGTACTAACTTCGACAAATGTCAAATTCAAAGTCGATAAAAGAACAAATTCCTTTTTGGTACAAAAGAATCAAACTTTAACAAGTCTCTTGACAATTGCAGCCATATACCTCCCTTGATGTTCAGCAAGGGAAAGCTCCACACCACTCGGCTGTCTTGTTCCATCACCTGCAAAAACACCTGCCCCATAAGGTGAACCACCGCGAATTTCATCCATCTTAAACATGCCAGCACCAAATGTGTAGCCAATAGGAACAAATAGCATTCCATGATGCGCCAACTGGGTGATGGCAGTCCAACTGCATATAGATTTAAAAAGTCATGAAATGAGATGGGACTATCAAATAATAGACCTATCCTTGATTTAGCATAGAAAATGTTAATATAGTTATCAAGTTTTGTCACAAACAACATGTGGGGAAGGTCTTACAAACTAGCTTTTTTCTACCAAGGAGCTTCATAGATTGCAGATACTGTTATTAGAACATTGAGAATAACTTGACATTTATGGGCAAAAAAGTTTTGAACTCCAAATACTCTGGTTCAGATTCCACTTTATCTATTCCTTTAAACTACAACTAATGCTCCTGGAACATGTTTCCAGAAGATTTTTTTGGAGGCATCCTCTATCCTATTCAAACAATCAGGTTTAATGAAATGGGAGCTAAACAACTTAAGGGATACACTTTTCTCTATGTATTCTTGCAGGATACCAGAAAGAATATGTATTTTGTGGTCTCAAAGCATTTGCTTAACCTAATTGTTCACAAACAAAATTCATATTAGCTACAGATTCTTCTATAGATCGTGACAGATAATCCTTAAGACATCATCGAGCTTGAAAATTAATCTACGGACCTTTTGCAAATTTTGCATATGAGCTCTTTCCAAAATCCTAGTTCACCACAAATGCCTTTTTCCTGGAGATTCAAAGATTAAGTAAATCCATGGAAAGAGGTAAAATAAATGCGTCAATTATCAATGGAGCCGAGTTTTATTCCAAGTGAATTACCAATGTGTCAATTTCTACATCACACTTTCATACTTTGATGCTTGACTCAAATTAATGCCATGGGAAACAATCAGCCCGAGACTTGGATAAAACCTAGCAACTAGGAATCTGAACCATCCAAATCTTCAGTATATGTCATAAGGTAGAATCAAAACCAGTTTTTTCTGCTATAAACTGCACAGAGTCAACAAAATAAAGGTTGAAATCAAATTTAACTCATGCTTGTATGGTTGCATATGTTAAGTATCTGTAGAACCTCTACTCAATTTAATCGGAATGCAAGGCAAAAGGTTCTGTTAGATATGTCTAGGATGTCCAATGAGAGGCAATGGCATTGATTGCAGAAAGGAAGGATGGAAATTATGTAATCTAAAAAGCTGAGACAGTCCTAATATTTTGTTGAGGATAATCTTCTTGCAAAATACCCTGATTTTACTGTCCAATTGTGCAAATTTTCCAAAAATAAAGGCACGGTACTCACCCAGTTTTCCAGACAACTAGAAAAATAATCTATATTGTAATCATTTTGCTATCACTGCCTACTTTGAAGTTTTAGTTTCTGGTACTAACCAATTACCACAGACATGAATTGGACATTTTTTTATTTTAAAAAAGGAAATGAAAATCAGTGACTCGTTTCAAATAGCCATAGTAGAACTGTTCATAATAACTTATTCAAATGTGTGCTCACAGAAAAATGACTACAGGTGAATACAATCCAACAACAGAGTTCTTCACAGAAACTCTGGCCCATTAAACTACTGTACTTTGACTCTAGTAACAAATCTAATAGATTTAATCAGGCTGAGCCTAAACTTGGAAGTATAATGAAAAAATTGATCAGAGAAGATCGAGAAGCTAATCCAGCAAAAGGTAGTCAATATAATTCAAGAAGTTAGGACCAAAGTTGCAACTGAACAGATAAAATGGATGATTACCGACATTTTAACATTTCATTTCCCAAACTTCAATATGACAATATCACTAATACAAATGTCAAAAGAATTGTTCAATTCTCGTAACTCACCTTTCTTGCTTGACATTTTCCAGTTTTCTGAAATGCATTCCTTTCGTTTGGAGTTTCTGCAAGCACCCTTGTTAAGTGTAAAGCCTGTGTCTATGGAAAGCTTGGTTGCTGAAGCAAACATGCAATTCACTATTGATGTGAAATTGCAGAAAAGGTTTAGTTGGATTAATGCGGTAAATTGATTTGAAACCAATTTAGCATCTACACTTATTGCCGACAGAATTATGTATGGAGTATACCTAATACCAAATAAATTTTCTGGTAAAAATGCTTTGTGATTTTCTTGGGCAAGAGAAATGTTATAGCTATATTTTGGTAATGCTTAACTTCTCCATTCTAAGTGGTATTTGCGAAAAGTAGCGACAGAAAATTGGGCATTCTTTAAAGCACGAACCACTACAGAAATCAGACCTTTGAACTAACATGAATATCAAAAATATGAGATTTCATTCATGAACAGTTGGATCACATAGATCAAAC
This sequence comes from Torreya grandis, assembly GCA_037957365.1. NCBI lineage: Eukaryota > Viridiplantae > Streptophyta > Pinopsida > Cupressales > Taxaceae > Torreya > Torreya grandis. The sequence continues at coordinate 5,199,504 of JARHVA010000128.1, read as the reverse complement.
TTCAAAATGATCAATTGAACAATTGTTATCATCGGAATAATCTGTTTTCAAGGGGACAAGGAAAAATGAAACAGAGGACTCAGAGAATCCCACAAGCAAAGAAAATGCAGAAAGACTAGAACAAGCATTTGATTCTGAAGACATTTTGTTCGCGACACTCATTGGCTCAAAAGATTTACAAATGAAAATTCGAGATGGCACACATTTTTTTGTCCATTGAAATCCAAAAGTTATAGGAGAATGCATAATCATTCAGACCTACAATTTTCATATCCAATGAGTACTGCACCCAAAATTTGTTAATTAATACTAATTAGAAACTAAATAATTAACTTTTGCAGTGGAACTAATTCTTATACATCTTCAGCTCGTACAAATGCTGTATCCATTACTAGAACAGTTGAATCCACCCCAACATTTAGGTGGCCACTCCTTATTAGAATCTAATCTTCCATTCACATCTGATAAGCTCTATCTCTATTAAGGAATTGAAATGAATTCCATGCCTATAACATGCCTGATCGCGTTGACATATTTTCAACTGTGTTTGAGGTCAGTTGAAGCTTCTGAGCTTGAATGACTAGACAGCAAGTTTACCATACCTCGTTCCAGGGGCTACATCCAACCATACATGGTTATGTCACTTAGAAACCTAGATCTACTCTGAAATCTATTTTCATTGTAGTTCCAAATTTCCAAACAAATAATACAAACCAACACCAAGCCAAAAAATCACCCTGCGCATTCATTTGGAAGGAATCACAAACCTAGAGCAAATGATAAAACAGTAAACACCCATACCTAGAGTTACAGACGATAAATATATAGCACAATATAATCACCACTAGTATAGATACGATTGGAGTATTATGATATATACAAGAGCTCAAAGGAAACGGGAAAGAGACTTCCCAAAGAACTTCAACTACCCAGCAAAATATGAAAGATATCTATGAGCTTTGAGTGCACCATAATCAACTTCTTCAATGACTTCAGCTTGGGTTTCCTTGCGGATTTGTCAGAGTACCCTAATTCTAAGTAATTGAAGGACACCAGAGATGTTCGGAATGTCAAAGCTGAATAATGAAAACCCCTTCTGATTGGGTGGCTCCAATCTCGGGGATTTGATTCCCAGTAAGGTCCTTGGGTTGGATCACATTGTGCATCCAGGGATCTGTGCATATTGGATAAGAAGCAAATCATATACTGCACAATATAAAACTATTTTTCCATTTTAAGTGATAATCTCCTCAAATTCAATCCCCAGCATGATCCCTGGGTTGGATCAAATAGTGCAACCTGGGATATGTGCATATTGGATGATAAGCAAATCATATACTGCACAAGATAAACCCTTTTTTCCATTTTAAGTGATAATCCCCACAAATTCAGTCCCCAGTAAGATCTCCAAGATATTCAACCCACAACAAACTATTCAACTACATTGACTTATGCTGAAAGCTTGAATTAGATTTCAGCAAGTCAAAATCACTCTAATCGGAGAGAAAACCCAAAAGCAGGGACAAGAGTTTCAACAACTAGAATACAACCCAGAGTAATCCTGCATCAGTTATAAGTTATAACATCTGCATCAAGAAAATCATTTCTGGTAGACTGGACATCTGTTTCTCAGTTTTCAATACAAATTTCCACCATGAAAAGTTTGGGAGACACCTATACCGAGGCCAGAAACGTTTCTGGCAGTTTTCAATCATTTTCCAGGATTTTTGTAAACATTCCTGTGCTGAATGATGATAGGTGGGCTCCTATCGTCTAGCGGCCAAGGACCTCTCTCTTTCAAGGAGACAACAAGAATTATTCAACATTCAGGGTTTTTACTACATGTTCCACTTCTCCACTTCGACACAAATACCATAGAAGTTTGGGATCAACCAGCCCTCTATTCTCCCAAGTGGAGAAAGCACGGCTCATCTCTGAACTCAAGTAAACGACCTGACATCAGTCGCTTCCATATGCATACGCAGTTGATTGCCGGATAGCAGAAGTACAGGTCAAGCCTCAGCTTCCAGAATATTCATGCATATTCTTAATGTTTCCAATACCCTTTGCAGGAGCTTCCAAAAGCTTCTCATACCATTACTAAGAGTTTCCAGAAGTTTTTGCCATTTTCAGATATCTTTTCAAAGTCTACCCCAAAGTTTCCAATTTTTCCTGACCTACCTGTTTCCAATCCCCCGTGTAAAATAGTCTTTAACCATGTGAGGACAAACTGGGACTCCTTATTTAGTGGTGAAATTGCACAGCCCGAGCTTTAAAGTTTTCTGCTTTAATACATCTGCCATCTCCCTTCCTACATTTGACAAGTGGTTAAAGTCCCACCCAATGCCTCTGGTCGGAGTTCATTTATTACAACTAGTCTGAATTTTTAACCAATTTAGGAAGACAACCAAGACAAGTATTCATTGACCTAGAGGACAGAGATATTAGATAGGATGTAGAGACCAAAACCAAAGAGAGAAGTAGCACTACGATATCCTCATTAATTGCACACTCTTCCCCAAGTGAATGCAACAACCAGGACAAGGTACTAAAACATATGATTCATAAATGACAACGGAAGTCACAGACTCATAAATGCTTCTAAAAACTATAAAAAGAATCAAGTGTCACAAGAACTTACGCTGTAGTCTCCTGGCCTCCTCCCTGTGTACCAGTACTGACAAAAAAACCTGCAGGCTTCCCTGCTAGCTTCTGCTCGGTCCATAATTTGCCTGTAGAATCAAAGAAAGCCTTCATCTGGGCTGCCATGGCACCATACCTGGTGGGGAACCCAAAAACAATCCCATCTGCTGCAGGCAACTCTGCAGCAGTTATAACAGGAATAGAATCATCCTTGGGGGGTGCACGCATCTGCTCCAGAACCTCAGCTGGGAGTATCTCTGGCACCCTGAACAACATCCCCTCCACTCCCTCAATGACATCCACCCCCTCCTTCATCTTCTTCGCCAGGGCTTCCACATGACCATACATGGAATAGTACCTGTAATAACCACATCAATCCAATCTTAGAAACAACCAAAAAATCCCACAGCCAGAAACAGAACAAAATTCTGAAATTGGCCTATTGGCTATTACATGACCACACAGAAATTTATAGCACCCACATGAATCCAATATAACTAATACAAAATTCATACACCCAAAAACAGAACAAGATTCTAACTTTAAATATCATCAATTCAGAACTCATATACCCAAAAACATGAAAGATTCAAATTTTGAATATCATCAATATCCAAAATTCTTACACCCAAAAACAGAACAAGATTCCAACTTTGAGACTAATTTGAAAAGTCACTCACACTATAAAAATCCTGAGCTTTGTAGAGGCGACATTAATAGGCGATGAAGAGGCATCCTCAAAGGTGGGTGGATGCTGATCCTCCTCAAGGACTACCGGATCAGCTTCAACGGTCTTCTCTGAAGCATTATTGTCTTGTGGGTCATTGTCTTTAGCATTTTCACTAGCATTAACAATAGGATTGGGATCAGGATTATCCTTTACAATAGAAGCGCGCTTCTTAGAACTACTGGGAACACAACCCGCGCCTTTTCCCATTCCTCCTGATCACATTAGAATTCCCAGTCAGCAAATGTACTCTTCCTCCCCTTAACTGCCCTTAAAACAAAATGCGGTGTTCAAAAATCCAGGATGGACAGCTTTGTCTGGTAGCTTCCAACTTCACTAATAAACACATGTCCAAATGTCCTCCTCACAACAATACCCATAAAAACTCCCCATACCAACATTTTCCCTTTAAATGTAAGTTATCACCGCTTAAATCAGAATCGTTCTCCGCCACTCCCAGTGAAGAAGCTTCTTTCATTATATCTGACTTCTAGACTTCCGATAAACCTGACTTTTTCTCTTCCTCATTAATTTCCAATCTATCAATATACCCCTACATTCCCTTGCAGTTTCTATTCCTCCAGCAATAACCACACGGTAAAAGCTAGCAACTGCCCATGTGGTTTACAGGTGGTAAATCAATAACTTCCCACAATTTTATCTTATTTCCTGGCAGATTCGCCATACCCACATGGCAATCTGTGGTTTTCAGGTCATATAAAAAACTACCCAATTGATTTGCGGCCCACATGGATTTTCAGGTCATATAAAAAACTACCTGATTCTTTGTTTAAATTAGTACTGTCAACGTGTCACCCACATCCAATCAGAGCTCCCCACCTGGAATTTGGGACCCATGTCCACTTCCTATAAAAGTGACTGATTTTTGTTTTTTTAAATTGCCAAGGCCCTCATGCTGACCTCATTTTCTCTGTCACCAAAAGGAATAAAACCATTCATTGTTTCTACCAGACTACTATCCATAGTTTTCACGCAACAGAAATAATTGTGAGTTAAAACTATTTGGTATTGGAATGGTTGGGCAGTCAATTTGGGGGGAAGAAGTGCCATAATGGCTTCGCCTTTACTGATTTGTTTTGCATGCCAGACTGGCATTGCAAGGCTTCCCCCGTTGGAAAATCTTCAAAGACGAGAGAAATTAGGTGGTAGACAATATAATTAGGTTCCACAGTTTCACTAAACAAATATAGGTTGCTTAAGAATAGATCATACGGAATAATAACAGTCCAATTTGCCGGCCAGCAAATAAAAATCCATAATGGATTTAATTTCGTTGGATCTAGCTTGATCCCAAATTTTAGCAGTTTTTACATCAAAATATAATATATTTATCTAAACATAATGGTGGTATGTGAAAGTAGTCTTACATCACATCATAATATATTTATTTATTTAATATGTAAATTTGGTTTAATTAAATTTAATTAGATAAAATAATAAATTAAATCTAATTTACAATAAAAGAATATTATAAAATTAGTTAGAATTAGTTATAAATGATAAAAAGGGTTTAAAAGAACATTTGATATGGAGATAATTGTCAAAACAAATAGTAAAAAAAGGGATGGATGGAACTCAAAAAAATTAGAGTTAGCATTCATTATTATTTTTCACCGAAAATGTTAGATAATAGTTTTAGTGAACATCGTACATATAAAATATGATTTGACGATCATGTTCCTCCGTTCCAAGGTTTTCAAAACTTCCCTTGCTTTTCAAAAAAATTGCAACATATCTTTGGGAAACTATTGAAAATAACAACACAGCCCATGAATCTACACCATCAACATAAAGTACTCAAACAAGAGAGAGATTCACTAATAAAAACACAATATTAGCTATGTCTAATATACAATGTATGTGTGCAACCAACAATGGTTGCACTTGAACATGGCTCTTTAAAAAGACTCTATCTCCACTCATTCAAGAGATGACTTTAAATTCCATTACCTTCTCAAAAAACACAAAGTGTCCTTATATAAGAAACATAAGACATGAGTGAGAGATTATTATTGACGGAGTAAAAGGTGGGATCACTCCCCAAGTTACACCTAACCCTTCTCATACGTGAAGATAACAACCACATTAAATTTAATAATTGTGTGCACATAATAATTTACACATTGGTAATGCAACTACTTAAAGTGGACTTCACATCAAGTGTGTATATGGCACACTCCAATACCCCCCATAAGATTTGCTTAAGTGATGTGGTAAAAAAAAAATCTTATGGTCATAAATATGGGTCCCAACAACTAGGCCTAATGAGGTACTCATATACAATGAAATAACAAAAAATACAATGAAGCTATTGAAGTAAATGTCTCTCGAATCTAATGAATCTTCCAATGGAAAAAATCAAAATTAGCTTCAATGAAACTAGTTATGTGAACGAGAGTGACTATTAGTACGTGGTCCATCTAAACAGAATGCATGGTTAAATGATTGTAAATGGAGTGTTATGAAGCTCCTCCAAGAAACAACCAAATTGTAAATGGAGTGCTATGAAGCTCCTCCAAGAAGCAACCAACCTTTGTATCTATAGGAACAATCAATAGGTACATAACATTCTCAAACAACTAAGGAAGCATTAGTTTTACATAAGACCCCTACTTAATATTTATAAGGGAGTCAAGACAAAGCAACTCAATATCTTCAAAAGTGTCAATATGGTAGGTGTATAAAAAAAGCACTACAAAATTCTCAAGTGAGAGTGTCTAATATACCACACGAAGAAAAAATGCAAGATGAAAAAAAATACCCTCTAGATGGACCTACATCCAATTTGTAGCCAAACATAGGAGCTAACATCTCGTTGTGATGTAATACTAAAACTCAAAATCTGGGCATGAAAACATGCTAGATGAGCTGAAAAGGTCTTTTTCCTTTACATTGATGAATTTTTACCCCTATGAATTCTTTGTATTTGTGCAGAACACGATCTACATGGCTTGACAAATGAGTTCACGACGTCATATTCAGTGGAAATGAAAGTTGAAATTGACTTTCTATGACACTCTAATACACACCAAAAACACATTAAAAAATGTTGAAAATCTCTTCTATGGAACTCCTCCATATGTAGATATGAAACTAGCACATGAATCCAATCGAAGGAATGAACTGAATCTGAACAAAATAGAAGGGACTTGCAAATAACTTCTTATAGAAGCTGATCAAAAGAGAAAAAAGTATCCTTGTCACTTGAAGCTTGCTAAGGATTGAAGATTTGGAGTGATTGAGGATCCTCCTCTACTCTTTCTCATCTTGATCTTTCTAACAACTGAGCTTTGAGAGTGACACGGATCTCCTCTCAAACACTCTCGCTAATCTTATTAAGAAAGTCTGCTTTTATACCATATTAGATATGACAGCATAGCCCATGGATCTTGAGCATAGACACCATGAACATAAGGTATTCAGCCAGAGAGAGAATCATCAATAAAAGCATAGTGTATTAATTATGTGTAATATATAATGTTTGTGTGCAACCAACAATGGTTGCAATAGCACATGACTCTCCAAAAAGACTACATCTCCACTATCTTAGAATATAACTCTAAACTTCATTACTTTCTACAAGAACACAAAGGGTCCTTATATAGGAAAAGTAAAATGCAAGTGAGATATTATTATTGGTGGATTAAATGGTGGGATCATTCCTTAAACTAAACCTAACCCTTCTCACACGTGGGAGATAAACTACCACATTATTTGTTTCTTTAATAATTTTTCACACATAATAAATCACACCTCGGTAACACATCTACCTAAGGTGTACTTCACATCAGGTTTGAATGTGACACACTCTAACAACAAATCTCTGAGAGTGATATAGATGTCCTCTCAAACACTCTTGTTGATCTTCTCTAGAAAGTTTGCTCTGATACCATATTCAAAATAACAACATAGTCCATGGATATTCAACATATACATCATCAACATAAATTATTTAGACAAGAGTGATATTCACCAATAAAGACACATTATATTAACTATGTGCAATACACAATGTATGTGTGTAGCTAATAATGGTTGCACTAGAACATGACTCTCTAAAAAAACAATATCTCCATTAGCTCAGGGGATGACTCTAAAGTCCATTACCTTCCACAAGAACACAAAGGGTCCTTATATAGGAAAAATAATATGTGAGTGAGAGATTATTATTGTTGGATTAAAATGTGGGATCATTTTCCAAGTTATAACTAACCCTTATCGAACATGTGAAGATGACTACCATATTAATTGTGCATTTAATAATTGTGGGAACATAATAAACCATACCTTGGTAACATATCTACTTAGGGTGAACATCACATAAAGTGTGAAATGACACACTATAACAGAAACTTGTCTCCTTCTCCACAACCCTAATAGATCATCACAATGTAATAAATATAGGAACTTGATTCAAGAGCATTGGTTATCCCTTAACTATTCTCATGACCCTAAATAAGGATCAAATTTGGAAATCTGTCAGGATCTTGCTCCACCAATAGAGCACATATGATTACTTCTTGTATTAGCAACTAAACACGAAATTATACCAGAATCAATAAGTAACTAGAAATATGAAACAACACAGGATTTGAGAGACAATACACAATTGTATTAAATACTTAGAAGAAAATACAATAAAGAAGATGCCACTTCTTCTTCCACCTCAAAGGCTTGCCACACCTCAAGACCTTCTTCCCTCTCTCTCTCGGTCCCAACAATCAACTCAAATATAGAATTGATGTTCACCTCTCCAACCAGTCAGTAACACGCTGCCAGTACACCAAGTACACAACCGTATTCCAAGTAGATCTCCTGCTCTCTGCTGCTACCTGCAAATCACTAGACCTTACTCACCAATGTAGATATCTCTACACCCCTGAAGAACCCTTGTCCTTGCCTCACCAAGTCCTTATGATTCTTCAACCAATACCCCGGTGGATCAGCTCCTAGACCTTGCAGACCCTGCAACTCTCCCTGATCATACACTCTTAGCACCCCTTTAGAACTAGGAGGAGCTACACTAGCTCTCTCTAAAAGCTCAATGGCTTTCTAGCACACGTTTACAATATAGCCTATGAGTATATTATATAGATCTCATGCTTACAATAATTAGACTATCTTAATTACAATAATTAGATGCGCAACTCAAGACTACAGCTAGCCTTTAACATGCAAACTAACAGTCCAAAAATAGACTCTCCGGAATCAACATGCAAACTGCATGTTCACGTACAGGCTGTCGACGTCAGCGCCTCCATGACCGATGTCGGCCGACTGGTAATAGACGCTGGTTGCATCCTCCCTGCCATCTGATCGACGTCGGTTGATTAGACCGATGTCGATTTCCCTGCAACGCATTCAGCAACTCTCCGCAACCTTCATAACCTCCATAACTTCTCTTGTTTGCATCTTAGTGAAGCTTTTAGCTCCACAACCTAACAATCTCCCACTTGGAGATAAACAGTTGCACCTGTACCTATCCCTGTACACCGTCTAAATTATTCCCTGGCTTGTATCCCTCTTCAAGCTCAACCCTGAAGACCAACCATCACACACCCTGTGATGCCTTTCCTGTCATCCAAGTACCTTGCCACATCTGAACCTACATATCCATGTAGTGAAGTCCTTGACCCTGCATAACATGTTAACCTGCTGCTGATCCCTCTCAAGTACCTGAGAATCTACCTTCCCCGAATTGGCTCCAAACTCTCTGACAGCTCCCACTGATTGGAAAAACTCAGGTCTACACTACACCTCATGTGATTTCAAACACTGTTCTAAGCTCCGCTTGAACTGTCCAGCCCTTGGTGTGCTTACCGATTCTGCATTCTGCGTAATGAACCTCGCCAACACTTGATTCACATCAGCTCCCACTGGAGACCAAATCTCCATGTCTCTTATGCCAAAGAATTTTGCTGCTCCAAATTCCCCCTGACATACCTCTGAATTAACCTTACCTTTTAGCTCAGCAAATCCCTATATGTACAAAACCTGTTAGCAAACCATCCACATACAGTAACTGGATAATGTCGCGACTCATCATCCACCTAGTAAGAACAAACACAATAGTTACACTGACGTTGACTAAAGCCATGCTTTGTCATCCTCCTGTCAAAACCTGTACCACTATCCTGCAGCTTCCTCAAGACCATATACCTTGGCCTTCTGTCTCACGTGTCCATCCACTCTCTTCTTTAACTATGGGAATCCATCCGTCTCTCAGTGCTTTCTTCCAGCTGAAAACTCTACCAACAAACACCTGTTTGGTTCTTCTCCAAGGACTCACACTCCTCATCCATGCCAAGCTCCCATTGTATCTAGATTCTACCTGCATTGCCTCTTCACATCTTCCTGGTTCTTGACCATCAGTAAGCAATATAAAGAAGGTGAACAATGAATATGAGGTTCACTTACCCTTTCTGACCTCCATATGAGCGTTTGAGACTTGTTGACAGCTTGCTGTCCACTCACTATCCGTTTCAATGACCAATCTCAGCCATCTTCCAATCTGCTACCGACCAACATCGGTTCCCTGTGACTGACCCTGTCTGTCGACGTCGGTCCCATTACTGATGCCGATGTACCTGTTGTCGACGTCGGTCACTGTATGACCGACATCGGTTCCTGATTCCCGACACCACCGACTCTGTTGATCTGCACATGACCGACGTTGGTGCCTGTCTATTCGACGTTGATTCCTCTTGATCAACGTCAGTATCTGTGTTCGCCTGTGAGTGATGACTTTTTACCTGTGAGCTCCTTTTGGATCAAGCCCTTGTCCAAATTAGCACAGCCCTGCTCAGAATAATTCAGTCCACTCTGCTGATATCTGTCCGTCATCTCCTCCATGAACACCAAGGCTTTCCAGTTCTTTAGCTTGTCAAAAACATCTATTTTCCGCTTCAGAACATGCATTCCCCTCCTACATATGTAACCAAGCCTACAAAGCCACATCTCTGTAACAGAAGGTGAATCAATAATATAAGTAGATAGATAAAGGATACCTACTTTCTTACCACCGTCTAATTCAAGTGCATCCGCTGTGAGAGTTACTGTGCATCTCCCATCACCTAACTTTTCTAAAGAAATTAGACTCATCTCCAAGACTGGTACTTGCATAACCTCATTCAACACCTGTGTGTTATCTGTCTGCAATTTCAGCTTCACTTCCCCTTTGCCAATCATTTGACAAGGCTCTCCAGCTCCTAAATAAATCTCTCCAAAGACATACCCATGAAAAGATGCTCTATTTCGAACTGCATGGAAAGAGGCAAAAGAATCTGTGAACCAAGATTCCACTTTATCCAGAACATCCTGTGCAACATCCCCTGCAACATCTACTCCTCCCTGCTGATCTGCTACCAACCAACAATCTTTATTTCCCTACTCTTTCTTTCCATCAATTGGACCATTCATGCTATTCAGTTTCTCCATTCGTAGCTTACTTCCTTCTGCCATTGCTATACTCCCACTCAATCAGAAACCCCTGTGAGTAACCTGTAATCAACAAACACTATCAGATTTGAACCACCTATTAGTCAACCCAACCAAAAGCTCTGATACCAACTTGTCAGGATCTTGCTCCACCAATAGAGCACATATGATTACTTCTTGTATTAGCAACTAAACACAGAATTATACCAGAATCAATAAGTAACTAGAAATATGAAACAACACAGGATTTGAGAGACAATACACAATTATATTAAATACTTAGAAGAAAATACAATAAAGAAGATGCCACTTCTTCTTCCACCTCAAAGGCTCGCCACACCTCAAGACCTTCTTCCCTCTCTCTCTCGGTCCCAACAATCAACTCAAATATAGAATTGATGTTCACCTCTCCAACTAGTCAGTAACACGCTGCCAGTACACCAAGTACACAACCGTACTCCAAGTAGATCTCCTGCTCTCTGCTGCTACCTGCAAATCACTAGACCTTACTCACCAATGTAGATATCTCTACACCCCTGAAGAACCCTTGTCCTTGCCTCACCAAGTCCTTATGATTCTTCAACCAATACCCCGGTGGATCAGCTCCTAGACCTTGCAGACCCTGCAACTCTCTCTGATCATACACTCTCAGCACCCCTTTGGAAATAGGAGGAGCTACACTAGCTCTCTCTAAAAGCTCAATGGCTTTCTAGCACATGTTTACAATATAGCCTATGAGTCTATTATATAGATCTCATGCTTACAATAATTAGACTATCTTAATTACAATAATTAGATGCGCAACTCAAGACTACAACTAGCCTTTAACATGCAAACTAACAGTCCAAAAATAGACTCTCTGGAATCAACATGCAAACTGCATGTTCACGTACAGGCTACCGACATCGGCTCCTCCACGACCGATGTCGGCCGACTGGTAACCGACGCCGGTTGCATCCTCCCTGCCATCTGACCGACGTCAGTTGATTAGACTGACGCCGGTTTCCCTACAACACATTTAGAAACTCTCTGCAACCTTTGTAGCCTTCGTAACTTCTCCTGTTTGCATCCTGGTGAAGCTTTTAGCTCCACAACCTAACAAAATCATCACTCAATGTGTGTCAACAAGCATTCCATGAATGCACGACCTGATCTTATATGACTTTCATACTAGAATAAATGTGTGGAAAAGATATAAATGCTTCAAAATTTGAAATTAATCACTCTTGCACTTTCACAATAAATTCATTCAATAAATGTGTATGTGTTCCTTATCATTTACATGTGAATTCATTGTGTAGACTCTAGGATTTTGCACAATAATATTTGTGCTAGTCTAGCTCTTAGGTCCCCCTTCTTGTTTATTCATATTTTCACCCCGTGTAAATATCTAATTACCCTTTTACCATTTACCTTGAATAATTTAACTAATTACCTATAGTAAAATCTGAATAAATCTACTCAAATCAAAAGATAAGGTAGGTTTTTTTAACCACCCTTAACCTCCTCATAATTTCAAAATTAGATAAACAACTTAGGGCTTAATTTGACCTCTCATTTGGAACCTCTCCAACAACTTGGGTAAGATTAGCCAAGAATAGTTGTTGATTCCTATGATCGATGTTGATTCTATTGAATTAACTTCGATTTAACCACAACCTGCCCTAAGCCAAAAGATATAATTTTTGCATTTTTGATTGCACTGTAATGCTAATGAAATTTGTTTGGAGTATTAGTTAGTGAATTGTTCATTCATTGGAAGCTTTGACACCTGCATCAACTCATCCAACCCATCAATAGATCAAGAATCATCCTATCAACTTTATAGTCTATGATAGGTTCGAAGCACTATAAAGGTCATTTATTTTAGTAAATTCATTCTACAATTTATTTTTTTTGTATGCCGTTTTACATTATATTTTATATTCAGTTTATCCATGTAATCTGTGTTATTATATCCTCAGTCAACCTGAGGCATCCCAAAACCATCTTAAATTTTGTTAAAACCATCTTTTAAAACCCTATATTGAGAACTTTGTTTGTATTTACAAAATCGACATCGATTCCCTTAATCAACATCAATTCTACAGATCAACATTGATATTTGATAAAAATCCATTCTATCTACACCTATATCCCTTTTAGTTTGTGGTATGATTTACATCTTAAACCATTATTTCTTAAAGCTATGGGTTTCTTGTAGATGACTCTTCCTGGAGTTGTTCACGAAGTGGTTACTATTCGAGATTTGCCTATAGTTTTACATCTTTTTTTCTTAGACCAAAGCGATATTTCATTGAAACTAGGCATTTGTGCTTTTGTGTTCACCCCCACCCTAGAATCCATTGTAGACCAATTAGAAGTGATTCACACTGAAGAGGACATTGTCAAATACTATTAGAACATCCACTTTGCCAATCTCTGTCAAATAAATGTAGATTAAATCTTAAATCATTTCATTATCTTATATATATTATTGAATGTTTTATTATAATTTCATTTGTTATATTTATCTGTTTAATTACTAAGATAGTGGGTTGACATCCTTATAAGGAAGTGTATCACTTCCTATGATTGGTCTCATATTAGGCATTCCACTCATATATTATATTAATCTATCTTTGTTTATCTATTTTTGTATAGGTAATCTTTCCAAGACAAAAAGGAGTTCTCAAATCACCAGATATATGGTGTGTGGTACTTTCTAATTACACGTAGTCTTGAAAACCATGTATCTTATTTAAAGTTTTTAAGTAGATTACTCTTTATATAAAAAATGAACAAAAATATTTGAACATTATGGCACACTTGGTGGGACCTGTTAAAGGGCCTCACTATTCTTGATTTCTTTGTTTTTGTCTTGTTTGTTTATTTTATTTAGTGAAATTTATTTTTCATTAAAAAATTAAAAAGGCAAAAATATTTAGATTACTTTCCTTTTTTAAATAAATTGCCTTCTTTTAGTTTGCCTATTTAGAAACAAATCTAGTTTAAGTGGATTAACTTATTGTTTAGTCACACTCTTTTCACACATAAACCGAATGATAATCATAAAAAAATGCAATAAAAACAACTCCCACCCATGTAAACCTACTTATATTTCATCACCAAGGAGAAAGCTAACTCGGTGTTCTGGTCGACTACAAATAATTGGCTGGCAGTATATAGGATAAGTACTTGACACCCTTATCACTGCAAGGTCATAAAGTGAGGGGTAGGCCCAAATATCAAGCCACATGCTGCCACCAACATAGACTCAGGACTCATCATACATTCAGGTATATCGAGGTTCCTAACCTTAAACCAACCTTAGACTACCATTTATTAGGACCCTCATCAACCTATCTCCCCTTCACAATTTAAAGCTTGTTTCTTAAAAAAATAAAAAAAACACTTAAGTTCGTTCAAATAAAGTGTGTTTTTTCCTTCACTAAAAGTGAGATAATCTAAAAACAAATTGTGTGTTTTATTATTTGTTTTTATTTCTTTAGCACTGCATGGTTTTGATGCGACAACAATCACTCAAACAAATAGAATCACTCCTCATCTTCTTCTTTAATGGAACAATTGTCAAGTCCCCCTAACTCTCCTAATTCTATCAGAGATGGTCTTCCTCAGTTCTACCCTAAGGGTGAACTGAATTTTGCTAACATATTAGACAATAATATGATTACCTTAAATTATTACCTCACCACGTGATCCATATGAATCCCCATTTTCCCTCATGGTCAAACTTCTCACTCTTTCTATGGCATGCCCTGAAAACCTTTGAGGGATATACCATAGCCATGGTGTCCTCATCTATTGACCCACCACCTCCCTTAGGATCAAATACTAGCACAACACAACTACTAGATATGCAACCACCCTTAGTGTCTAGTAGTACTGCCACCATCATTATTTTGATATAAAATGTTACTACACCACCACTAAAAGGCAACCAACCAACCTCTCCCGCACTTAAAAATATAGTAGTCTCCATCCCATTGAACCTCCTTCCTATCCAAACCCATGTCACATTGAGTTTTACCATGAAACCTCCACCATCCACAAAACAAATCCCTATAGGTTAAAAACTTCAACAACAAATACCCCTAACTACACAATACCAAATCCCCACGTAACCCCTTCTAGGTACTTATCCTAACCCATCCTAACAACAAAGCTTACTTTTGATCTTCCCTCAATATGTGGCTACATCTCAATCGATAATCACCATGTCTATAGGGTACCCCTTTGCACAACCTCTCCCAATGTCACTTCTTCCATATCAACATTTACAACAAATTTTTTTATGAGGCATCCCATAGTATAGTGCCCAACCAAATATCATGTGCATCCTCATGGAGAGGATGAACAACTTGGAAGCCTTTGCCTTTGAGCATAAGAACATGTTTACATATGAATAAATCTGTAATGAACCAATCAATCCTATCATGCCTATTTGGCCATATCTTGTATAATGAGAACTTTCTAAATTTATAAAATCTCAAAATAAGGAAGATCCCCAATAACACATTAGGGAAGTTCAGCATGCAAGTTACCTCATTGCCCATGATAACACCCTTCTTTTGAGGATGTTTCCTATGTCACTTATAGGACCAGCTTTAGACTGGTATAGTTTCATCCCTTAGCACTTGATATTTTCCTTTGTGCAGCTATCTAAAACTTTCTTAGAGAACTTATCGATAAACATTGCTAGAAAAGTAACTATTACAGACCTTTATGCCATTATGCAATTCGAAGATGATTCCATTGTGAACTTTGTTGCTAGATGGTGGGGCCTTATAAACTAACTAACCTTTTCCCTTCCTCAACCAGAATTGATCTAATTATTTTCAAGATCATGTGTGAAACATATCTCATCCACCTTACAAGTCTAGTCATTTAAAACTTTTGACGAGGCTTTTACCATGGCACAAAAGCTACAAATTTGAGGCCTAGAAAAGGTAAAAGTGAAGTTATGAAACAAAAACTTCAAAATAGACCCTTCTAAAGGAAATAATAATCCAAAGCCAAAGGGAACAACTGATGTTATTTTCTTGAAGTCAACTTCCCCATCCACAATGAACCAACCAAGCTCTTCTCAAACACAACCATAAAGAAACTTAACATGGTTCCCACCTAGGCAATACATACCTTTAGGGGAGTTTTATGCTAGTATCTTAGACAAACTATTAAAGGCGACAATCATTGAGCTTATTCCCATTAGGCCTGTTGATGACTCTCAACCAAATCTAGGTTGGTACAAAGAAAGCAATTTTTGTACTTACCATCATGTGCCTGGTCATGAAATTAATAGGTGTTGATATTTTAAAAGCTTAGTACAAAACCTCATTCATTGAGGGGAGCTACAATTGGATAACCCAAATGCCCCTCAAAATCAATCTATTTCCATCTTTAGGTGACCATTCCCTGATCATCCATCCTCATCTAACTTTGTATAAAAAAATACAAGAGGTACCCCAGATCAAGGCACCCATGTCATAAATTCCATCCATGATCAACTCTTACCAAAGGAAGTTGACACTATGCCTGAATCACCTTTCACCTCAACCAAAATATCAAATCTCCTTACATGAGATACTTTTGACCCATCTAAATCAACAAACCTATTTTTATCATCCACTCGAGTCTTTTGGACCTAATTTCATGGGATCCACTAGGGGAAGGATCATCTAAACATACTAAAAGTCCCCCATAAAAGGTAGAAGATAAAAAGGACTTTAATTATCCCCACACGTGGGATAAATGCTTGGGTATACCAAAATGTAAGGCATTGCAACATCCACCCATAAGACTCAGGCTCCCCCAAAATGAGGATCATCAAAAAGATACTTCCACGACCTCTAGCCGCATTTAAAAAGGAAAGATGGCCATGCCCCAAGAACAAACTAAACCATCTGTACTAGGGCCACATCCTTCCTCAAACTGAAGGTCTCAATCATAGAATCTTCTATCAAAGGGTCTAAGTCAGTTAAAAAGCCTCCATCGATACAACCCACACCAAAACATCACTTTAACCCAATAGACTTTGGTTATCCCCAAGACTTATCTAAAGCACATGTACCACCCATTAAAATGACATGTACCTTCCAAATGAAAAAGGAAAGTACTGAGTTAAGCATGACTAAAAATTGGTACCTTGAAAGGTAATGAAACCTAAACAAGATCCTTTGCAAGGATCTTATGCCACCATATTTAACCAACTCCTACAAACCTCTTTGATCACATTTCCCCCATCAAACTAAGTAATCCCCGTGTCTAAAAACCTATGTGGTATAGGGAAAACAAAGTATGCACCTATCACAGGATACATGGACACGACACTAAGAGCTGTAATGCTTTAAAGGTCATGATTCATAAACTTTTGGATGAGGATGATCTGTTAATTGAACAACATGATTGCCTCTTCGATCTTAAAACTAAATATATCCTTTATACCAATATAATAAAACCTTCAAAAGGTAAATCAAAATGAGAATCAAAAAGTGTGATTAATGAACTTGACTTGATTCCTAATCAACTTTTGAGACCCTCAAAAATAAATAAATTGGGGACTTTAACATATCCCCCATTATTTTAGATCGATACAATAAACATCACAACCTAGTCTCAAGCACAGACCCCTAAAACCCAAAAATCAGACAAAGCTAAAGTGTCCATAACAAAATCCCCTACCCCGACTATATAAAACTCTAAATTCTCCACTGTAAAACCAAAAGTCTCACTTTTAGGAAAAGTGCAAAAAAACAATTCTTCAGAACTTATACAGATATTAGTTATGAAGCAACTTTACCAAACTCCTATCAAAATGTCCCTCTATGAACTAATTGAGATTTCCCCTCAGCATCATTATGAAATGATAGAATCCCTTCAATCCATACAAGTACAACCTGACAAACCCCAACCAATGTTAGCACTCATTAGATCCTTACAAATGGTTTCATCTATTAGTTTTAACGATTCTAAAATAGTTCCCTTACCATTAGAAGACCAACATCCACCCTTGTTTGTCACAACACAAGTTAATTAAACTCAAATCAAAATAGTGATGATTGATAAGGGGGTTAGTATTAATATTATCTCCTTACATGCCTTTAAATAACTACAATTTTCATAAACTATTGTAGCTCAATCCCCAGCAGTATTGTGATATTTCAATGATATAATGGCTCCTACATTAAGAACCGTTGTCCTCCCCATATAGGTAGGCTCTCATGTTCTTCATGAGTTATTTTATGTCATAGAAGGAGAATTCTCATACAATGTCCTCCTAGGGTGCCCTTATATTTGTGTTATCCAATGTGTTCCATCATTTTTACATCAGTGTATCAAATATGAACATGAGGGACAAGTCCACACTATCCCTGCTAATTTGTATCCATTTAAAACCTATAATCTCACCTTTCAACCCAGTGACATTTTACTTCCCCTAAAAAGCATGACCTCATCAACGTCATCCAATGAAACATCAACTAGTGCAACAATACCTTCATCACATCTCTCTGGGAAGGTTCTTTTAGACTCCATAATAGGAGAGTACCAGATGTTGATGTCTTAAAATGGCGCTAGATCTTAATCAACAACAATGGGAAGTTTCAAGCTATGGGACAATGCGGCTTGAAAACAACCTCCATATTTTAAGAAGCTGGTCTCTTCTTTTGTATTGGGTGTTGGGGAAAAGGGATAGGAGACTAAACAGAAACGCAAAATGCAAGAATTGAAACCTAACTATGGCGATGCGCCTGAGAGTAATCCTAATCCTAACCTGAGCACAGTGAAACTATTATGTGATTCTATTATATTTAAGAGTAGACAAGTGCATGATCAATGTAAAAGATTGGAATAACAGAAATAGAGGCTCACAATAGGGGAGTCTTTTGTTGAGATACAGGAATTGTCAACAAAGGCATAGTGTTCAATCTTCTTAATAGAATCTTCCAATCACATTAGAGGCATAGAAGTCACGCACAGTTATGTAGAACTTAAGATTCTAAAAAATGGGACAAAAGCAAATAACATTTCCAATCACAACACTAGAAAATCTACAGCATAGACTACTTTGCAAATGACACAGATGACATTAACAAGGGCATAGTGTTCAATTTTCTTATTGAATCTTCCAGTCATACAAAAGATGCAAAAACACACACAGTCATATAAACCTTTCAACTCAGGAAAATGTAACAAAAGCAAATGATATTATTGGTCAAAAACTCTGAAAGTCTAAAACTATGAGAATTCCCCCCCCTTATTTTTACGATTCTTCTTCTTATATCCCCAAATGTCTCCCTATACTTTCTTTTCCACGCAATATTCTCTGTCCTTCGCTCATAAGAGACAAATAGATGGTGCCTTCAATGCTGTGGGTGGCTCCAAAAATCTACCCGATGAACTGTTTCATCTACTCGAATTAACTCCAGCCGATTTTCCCTCCATTTTGCTTTAACAGATATATGGACACTCTATTCTATTAGATACGAGGGAGGACACTTAGCCGATTCATAAAATTTTCCCTTTATGGTCTAGGAGGCACCGGAGGATGACACTTGGCACCTTCCACCTGATTCATCGAAGACATGCGGCTCTCTCCGCTTCCCTTGTAGTAACACTAGGGGCACATATAGGATTTTTACAGATGGAGACATTTGGTAGCTTCCGCTGATTTTGAAGTAACACTCGGGACCCACCATAATTTTATATTTGGCAATAGAGCTTGATGATGATTCTCTCGGGCGTTGACATGTGGAGGCCTCTATGGTTTTGAGGAGGGTAAGTGGCATCTTCCGCTTCTTTTATGGATGGAGTAGAGGGGGTCCCAAAGAGTGACATTTGGCAGCATCCGCTACTTTGTGGCACTTAATAAGACGATGCCTTTACATTGAATGAAAAGCATTAGGCTCACAACTTCTCGAATGCTTACACATGGCAAAGTTTGTTGCTTTGTCAAAAGGGGCCTCGGAGAGTGACAGCTGGCCTACTTCGTCTCCCAAAGATTGAGACTTGGCGAAGTCTGATGATTCAAAACTTAGGCAAAAGAAACAAGAAGGAGAAATGGTCCCACGGCTAGAGAATGACACTTGGTAGCTTCCACTGCACTACGACACTTAGTCAAAATAAATTGGCCCTCTGCATCAAGACTTCGCGGCTTTGCCCGAAGAATCAAAATTGCAGAGCTTGAATCAAAGAATAAATTAAATATGACGTAGAGTAAAAATTACTCTACAGTTATTGGCGACCACCAGGACTTTTGGGCCTGCTCAAAAAGAACCTGACTCCTGCTCGATCAAAATTTCAAAATTTACAGCTTTAAAAGAGCTGTCTGGAAGATAGACCACTCATGGTCGGATAATCCTTCCTTTCTCTGCAACTCATCAAAATCCAAATCCAAGCTAATGAGATCCTTGTGCAAAAAGGTTTACAGGATTTGGGCAGTGGCTTTCAGCTTGGATTCTAGCCGAAAAATAGGGATTATAACATTTTTGACCTCAGAGGTTGGAGAATCATCCCGCAAGCTCTAAAAAACTGTTTGATCCCTTTGCTTGGCCAGTATCAATGGTTGGATTTGATCCACTAGTAGCACCATCCTTGCATCCAAAAATGGGGAAGGAAGGCCCAGTTGCACCAGATCTTTAATGTGTTGCCTCATTTTGTTGATGCCTTCTTCGATGACATCGAGATAGCTTCTGTAGTTGTTGGCTGCGGCATTACGACTGAGCTCCTCATTGACCCATTTCACGGTGGTCATTCTGTTGAGAATCCCCGTGGCTGCCAATGTTGCATCCCTTGAGCTGTAGAGCTTCTCCAGCAAAGAATGAGAGTCTATGACTCTCTGAGAGATCGTGGCCAAAGCACTCTGTACCGAATTCTCAACCATCTCGCACAGCTGCTGTGCGTGGCGTAGGAAGGTGAAAAGTGGCCTAAGCTGGAGAATCTCTAAAGAGATTCTCTCCCATGCTGACTTGTAGAGTTCCTTCACCAGCTGCACCATTATGATACCTCTTGGCCTATTGGCCAGCTCAATTGCTAGTTGCACGGTCTGCTTCTACTCTACCTAGAGCTGGGCTTGAAAAGCCGCACCCTTATTCTGTTCTTCCAGCAACCCTTGCTGTGATTGGGTAACCTGCAGTTGGAGTCCTTTGATTCTTCCCTGTAATGTTACGTTTTCCCGTCTTAGAGCTGTTGCTACACCCTTGGCAAGTTCAAGCTCTGCTTTTAGAGAATCATTTGGACCTAAATTTCCCGTTGAGTCTGGAGGGAAACAATATCTTGCAATTGTTTCTATAGACTAGCTATCTCATTGTCCTTCTGGTTTATTTGTTTGGTCAAACTATTGTAGTTTGCCTATTATGTGGCCAGGTCAGCCTCCATCTTCTGCAATTTCCTTGATATCCTCAAATAATCTTCTGTGACCACAGAAGTGGATTCGGTCATGAGCTCGACTCTATCTTGACGCCTGAAGAGGGACATATCGATGGCCATTGCGTTCATGTTGTAGTCTTCTAGCCACATTTGTTCGCTCGACTTGGCAACATTGGGCGACAAATGGGTCACCGTCAGCTGCTATTGAATGGGGTCAAATTATGACCTCAAATGTGGCACTACTGGCACTTTATTCACTTTAATCCTCTTCTTCTCTAATCGGGCTTCTCTTGCCTTCCTTGCAGCATCATCCTGCATCTGGAAAGTGGAAGGGGACACAATATATCCCCCTGTGAAGGGAAATCCTTGTGGCAGGCCGTATTGGAGAACCATTGGCTGGCTGGGGGTGAGTTGAATGGGCATTTTTCTGGGAACAGAGGGGGAGAAAGAGGGTAACATTAAGGCTTGAGGCATGGATTGAGAGGGAGGAGGGGGAGTAATTCCTACCTGAGGAGAAGTTGTAGTGATCTGCATTGGGCGCTATGAAGGCTATTCTTCCTCTTTTGGGTCCAATTGGGACTGCACCCTTCCTCTCTTCCTGGGTGTTTTTGATGTTCCTGTCATCTCTAAATCTCTTGTATAATAACCTGGTATGAACCTTTCGCAAGATAAAAACACGCTTGCTGCAAAAAATTTCACTAGGTGCCACAATCACAATGAGCAAGATATTTTTGTAGGAATGCTTGAGAGTTTGTAAACTTTAAAATTTGGTAAGGGATTTTTATGGGCCTATCAAGTCCCAAATAGCATTAAATTAAGGCGACTGTTAGCAAATCCTACTCAATATTTGGGAAACAGTGAGGCGGACACATTATGCGACGCAAGGTACCTTGGAGATTTTGAAAGATTTGGGGAAGCATTTATTCTGGCAAAAAAAATAAAGAATTAAAGAATTTCTAAGACGCCGACTCTGCGTTTAAAACACTTATTTTAAAGAAAAAGTGGGAAAGCAAAAATAAAACAAAGTAATGTGAGAATGGGAACTACCTAATTACATTGATTTGAAATCCTTATTTTCCTCTGGGATTGAAAATGAACTTTCCCACATCCTCTTTATGATAAACCAACTTGTGTTGCCATACTAGTGGTTGTAACGGATATGTCGTTAATGGAATGTTCTCTGCACCAACCACACAGATCTACCTGCACTCGAACGAGTTTGAGCAAAACATGTATTCGACACTTATGAAATCTTCTTGTCCTTGAATGCCTGTCAAATACTGGTTCTTCATGTTGTCGGGTGTCATCAAGAAATCATGGGCTATTGGTTCTTCATGCTGTGCCTTTTGGTATCCATTATCTTTTGGCACATCTTCTTCATATTCTAGCTTTATTTCATCATCATGCTCTTTGATGACTTTATCCTCTTGCAAGGATGAATTAAAAGGCTGGCATCTCTTCTGCATACTCATTTGAATCTCAGGGCTTTCTTCTTCATATGAAACCAGCTCAGTGCCTCCTATCTCAATGAATTGGTCGAGGGAGTGTCCATGTTCCTCCATATCCTCTTGCAGAGTGAGGAAAAAATAAAAAATGATCTCCTACTCATCAGAAGTTAAAGAAAAAGCTTGCGGCTTATCCTCTTGCTCATCAAAAGGAGAGTCTATGGTGATCTCCTCCTCCTCTATACTGATGAAATCCTCTTGACTAGCCATGAATTGAACACACTCCTCTGCAAAGTTTTCAGCTACTTCATCATCCTCTTCGGTCTAACTTAGAGACTCGTCATCATGCTGAAAGATCTGGGGAGTGGTTTAAGAAGTTTCTTCTAAAGTGGGCTCATAGGAATTTTCATGGAAGTGAGGAGCCTTTTGAGGAATGGTGGGGGAGAGTTGAGGAAGAAGTGAGGGTCCGGGGTCATCCTGACTTGCTGCTAACATGGGCTCTGCATTATTGGGGAATTGACCTTGACAATTTTGACCTTGCCCATGAATAGGGGTGGCATATGCCTGATCTGGAATTTGTGGTGGTGGATATGAAGTTTGGTAGATTGGTTAAGGCTGGTTCTCATGAATGCCTAGCCTCTCTTCTATAAATGTAATCAATCCACACACATCTAACATTTCGTATGTAAGCTCTTGCCAATATGCCCTTTCAATGGGATCCCACTCACTTTTGATCAGGTCTATGGCCTCCCTCACTTGATAGATGACCTGACAAGGAATTTCTTGACCACATCCCCTTCTGTTATCAAGCTCTAACACATATTTTTTAAATCCTAGCAATGCTTTTTTGAAAGTGAAAATAAGGTTAGGTTCAACATGGGATGAGACATATTGGGGGGACTGGGCATAAGACTGATGTGGTTCATAACAATATGCATCCTCATTACTCGACATGATTCTAGAAGAATCTTGTTCTCGATAAAACGTATTTGAAGGAGAATAAGACTCATAGCTATGAGTTACAGAGTTATACATACCAAAGGGATTTCTTGATGATACTGCTTGATTGGCTGGTGACACAGAGTCATTGTTGGTGTCGATAAAAACCTCCAAAGGAAGATTGGCTAAAGAATACACCAAAATTCTTCAACTCCTTGAAAGATTTGTCCCACCAGGCATGCCAGAAACTGTTGATGTCTTAAAATGGCGCTAGATCTTAATCAACAATAATGGGAAGTTTCAAGCTGTGGGACAATGCGGCTTGAAAACAACCTCCAGATTTTAAAGAAGCTGGTCTCTTCTTTTGTATTGGGTGTTGGGAAAAAGGGATAGGAGACTAAATAGAAACACAAAATGCAGGAATTGAAACCTAACTATGGTGATGCACCTGAGAGTAATCCTAATCCTAACCTGAGCACAGTTAAACTATTATGTGATTCTATTACATTTAAGAGCAGACAAGTGCATGATCAATGTAAAAGATTGGAATAACAGAAACAGAGGCTCATAATAGGGGAGTCTTTTGCTGAGATACAGGAATTTTCAACAAAGGCATAGTGTTCAATCTTCTTAATAGAATATTCCAATCACATTAGAGGCGTAGAAGTCACGCACAATTATGTAGAACTTAAGATTCTAGAAAATGGGACAGAAGCAAATAACATTTCCAAACACAACACTAGAAAATCTACAGCATAGACTACTTTGCAAATGACACAGATGACATTAACAAGGGCATAGTGTTCAATTTTCTTATTGAATCTTCCAGTCATACAAAAGATGCAGAAACACACGTAGTCATATAAACCTTTCAACTCAGGAAAATGTAACAAAAGCAAATGATATTATTGGTCAAAAACTCTGAAAGTCTAAAACTATGATAATTCCCCTCCCTTATATTTTACAATTCTTCTTCTTATATCCCTGGATGTCTCCCTATACTTTCTTTCCCACGCAATCTTCTCTGTCCTTCGCTCATAAGAGACAAATAGATGGCGCCTTCAATGATGTGGGTGGCTCCAAAAATCTACCCGATGAACTGTTTCATCTACTCGAATTAACTCCAGCCGATTTTCCCTCCATTTTGCTTTAACAGATATACGGACACTCTGTTCTATTAGATACTAGGGAGGACACTTAGCCGATTCATAAAATTTTCCCTTTATGGTCTAGGAGGCACCGGAGGATGACACTTGGCACCTTCCACCTGATTCATCGAAGACACGCGGCTCTCTCCGCTTCCCTTGTAGTAACACTAGGGGCACATATAGGATTTTTACAGATGGAGACATTTGGCAGCTTCTGCTGATTTTGAAGTAACACCTGGGACCCACTATAATTTTATATTTGGCAATAGAGCTTGATGATGATTCTCTCGGGCGTTGACATGTGGAGGCCTCTGTGGTTTTAAGGAGGGTAAGTGGCATCTTTCACTTCTTTTATGGATGGAGTAGAGGGGGTCCCAAAGAGTGACATTTGGCAGCATCTGCTACTTTGTGGCACTTAATAAGACGATGCCTTTACATTGAATGGAAAACATTGGACTCACAGCTTCCCGAATGCTGACACATGGTGAAGTCCGCTGCTTTGTCAAAAGAGGCCTCGGAGAGCGACAATTGGCCTGTTTCGTCTCCCAAAGATTGACACTTGGTGAAGTCCGCTGCTTCAAAACTTAGGCAAAAGAAACAAGAAGGAGAAATGGTCCCACAGCCAGAGAATGACACTTGGTAGCTTCCGCTGCACTCCAACACTTAGTCAAAATAAATCGGCCCTCTGCATCAAGACTTCCCGGCTTCACCCAAAGAATTAAAATTACAACGCTTAAATCAAAGAATAAATTAAATATGACGTAGAGTAAAAATTACTCTACACCAGCTACTAACACTTAACACCCTTTCCAATCCTCAAGAGTATGGGTATCCTGATAAACAATGTGACTACTATCCTAACCTTAACGATGTTGTTCCTTTTAGCCCCCCTTTCTTACATACTCATTTGGCATATAGAGGGATTGATTGATCATCCTCATATCTTGATATCCCATCCCCAACCAAACCATTTTCCTCAAACTTCTCATTTCTAGACAAACTGTGCTTTGCTCACATGTATTTATAATGATGCACGTGGAAAGGCTTTAGCATGGGATGATACGAGTAAGGACCACATGATGTTACATTAGGAGATTTTATAAAACCATATGAAAAACATGGTTTTGGATTTAACAAAACTCCTAAGGCCATTCCTGAAGTCACCCCCACATCCTTTCCTAGAGAGAATGTCATAGTGTCATCCTCTAACGCTCTCCCTAAAATGGATGATGTCATGTTCATCCCTCCAAACTTTTTTTTTAGTCAATAAAATCACCCTAGAACTATTAGGATGCAACTCCTCAATAAGAGTACATATGATTACCTTGTATAAGCAACTAAACATGAAATTATACCAGAATGAACAAGTAACTAGAATTCAAAAATGACACAGAATATGAGAGACAATACACAATCTTGTATTAATACTCATGCCAGAAAGAAATACAATGAAGATGCCACAATCTTCCACACCTCTTAGATGTATAGATCTCTTTCCCTCAAGAGTCCACTCTCCTACCAAAAATGGTCCCAACACACAACTCAAACACAGAGTTGGTGTTCACCTCCAACCAGTCAATAATAACACTGCTAGTACCAAGCACTCAAAAGTAATTCAAGTAGATCTCCCATGAACCTACAACAACCTGCAACTCAAATGATCTTACTTACACATGTATAACTTCTTCCTGATCTTATTGCCACCTACAGATCAACTGTTCTTACAATTGGAAGGATCTACCTTGCCTTCCTCTTTTGCTCATATTACAATACATGCCAATGGGTCTATAAATAGATCCCATACTAAACAATAACTTAGACTTCTAATTTACAATAATTAGATACGCAACTCAAGACCAAAAATAGCCTTTACATGCAAACAATCGGTTCAACAAACTAACTGTTCATGCAATGAACAGTTCTAGAACTGCCACAGGTGACCGATGTCGGTCCCTGTCTGCCTAGAGATGACCAATGTCGGCTGACTCCTGTCGATGTCAGTTGCCTTCCTGTCGATTGGCCTAACCAACGCCAGTGACTGTAACACTCATTAACTCCTCCATGTCTACATCAGTTGAAGCTTTTATCTCCACAACCTAACAATCTCCCACTTGGAGATAAATAGCTGCAATTGTACCTATACCTGTACACCGTCTAGTTTGTTTCTTGGCATTGTATCCCTCTTCAAGATCACTCTTGAAGACCAACCACCACAAATTCTATGGTGCACCTCCTGTCATCCAAATCACCTTGCCACATTCGCATCTACAAACCCATGTAGAAAAGAACTTGACCCTGCATAGCATGTCGACCTACTGCTGGTCCCTCTCAGATACCTGAGAATCCAATGAACTACCTTCTAGTGCTTCTTTCCCAGATTGAC
This sequence comes from Torreya grandis, assembly GCA_037957365.1. Taxonomy (NCBI): domain Eukaryota; kingdom Viridiplantae; phylum Streptophyta; class Pinopsida; order Cupressales; family Taxaceae; genus Torreya; species Torreya grandis. Next base: position 5,172,396 of record JARHVA010000128.1, on the reverse strand, counting down.
CCAAACTTGTTGACAACTCCCACTGCTTAGAAAATATCAGGTCTAATACATACCATGCACTTAACCTCATTATGTGAATCAAGACACTGTTCATAGAACTGTCCAACCATCGGCGTGCTAACCAGTTTCACACAATCATCTAGAGATAAAATCAACCTGTGACCTTCCATGTCCCTAGAACACACTCATGCCAAAGAATATTGCTGCTCCCAGATTCTTCATGACACACCTCTGAACTAACTTTACCTTTAGTTTAACAACTCCCTGTATATGTAACCCTACAACAAGCACATAATACAGTAACAGGATAATGTAGCTAATATTATCCAACTTGGTAAAGAGAAACACAATGGTCAAACCTCCATTGTCCTGTAGCTAACACAAGACCATATACCCTGGCCTTCCATCTCACGTATCCATTCCCAGTCTTCTTTATCCTAAACATCCATTTGTCTCTTAGTGCTTTCTTCCAGCTGGCAACTCCACCAAAAAACTCCCGTTTGGTTCTTCTCCAAGGAATCACATCCTTCATCCATGCCAAGCTCCCACTGTTTCCTGGATCTACCTTCTCTGCTTCTTTAATAACTTCCTGGTTTTTGACCGTCAGTGAGCAACAAGTAGTGTAAAGAAGGGAAATGATGAATTTGAGGCTTACATACCCTTTAAGTCCTCCATATGGGCACTTGAGACTCCTTGACAGCTTGCTGTCCACCCAAAATTTGTCTCAGTGACCGATACTGGTCACATCTCAGTCTGCACCCGACCGACATCAGTTCCATGTGACTGACTCATCACCGACGTCGGTTCCCCCTGACTGACACTGGTGTTTATTTGTCTAGAGTCACTGACATCAGGCTGCACATAGCCGACGTCGGTCCTTGTCTGGATGCCGACGTCAATTTTCTAATCGACGTCGGTCTCTGTGTTTTACTTATGAGCGATGAATTTTACCCGTGAGCTCCTTTTGGATCAAACCCTTGTCCATATCAACCTTGCTCTACTTAGAATTCTTCAGCCCCTTACGCTGATCTTTGTCTGTCATCTTTTCCTTGAAAACCAAGACTTTCTTGTTCTTGTCACGAACATCAGATTTCTCAAGAAACGTCACTTTCTTCTTTTGCTTATAGAAATCTCAATCCATGCTTTTCAAATCCGAAAGCATACCCTTTGACTCAAGAACATGCATCCCCTTCTTATTTATGTGACCAAGCCTATTAAGCCACATCTTCGAATCTACAGCTAAATTAGATAAACCAGAAGGAGAATCAGTAATACAAGTAGATAGATAAAGCCTACCTACTTTCTTACCTCTTGCTACAACAAGTGCACCCTTGGTAACCTTCCAAGAGTCCATTATGAGAGTTACTGTGCAACCCTCATCACCCAACTTTCCAATAGAAATCAAATTCTGCTTCAGGACTAGGATATGCATGACCTCCTTCAACACCCATGTGTTGCCCATCTACAATTTCAGCTTCACTTTCCCTTTGCCAACCATTTGACAAGGCTTACCATCCCCTAAATAAATTTCTCCAAAGTCTCCCTAGACATACTCATGAAAAAATTCCCTATTTGGGGATGCATGGAAAGAGGCACCAGAATCTAAAACGCAAAATTCTACTTTATCCAAAGAACATATCAGAGCATCTTATGCAACAATACCTGCAACATCTGCAACATCTACTTCTTTAGTTCCTTCTTGCTGATCTTCAACCAACCAACAATCTCTCTTTACATGCCCTTTCTTTCCACATTTCCAGCAGGTTATTCTGCCATACCTAGACTTGGATCTCCTGCCTATCTTTGACCTTGATCTCCCATGCTCGATCTTCTCTCTTTGCCTTCCCCTGCTTTCAACACTCAAAGCATTCCTTGATGATTCACCTGTGTTTTCCTGCGAATTTTTTCATTCAAGATTACACTCACAACATCATCCACTTTTAAGATTTTAGAAGCAGACGCAGTATTACTAACTGCCATTACCAAACTCTCCCAACTTTCAGGTAATGAGCATAAGATTAAGAGATCCTTAATTTCATCATCAAAAACAATATTGACTGAGTTTCAATGGTTTACCAAACCATGGAAATCACTAAGATGACTATGTACAGATCCACCTTCCAACATTTGCAAATTAAATAATTGCTTCATAAGAAATACCTTATTTGAAGCTGAGTGTTTTTCATATAAATTTGCCAAAGATTCCATCAACTCTACCATTGTCTTAGCCTGTGATAAGTTGGAAATCATAGAAAATGCAAGGCTCAACCTTATAGATCCCAGAGCCTTCCGATCAAGAACCTCCCATTCTTCATCTTTCATATCTGTGGGCTTGCATGCAACCCCACCCAACGGTAAGTACAAATCTTTTTGATATAGATAATCTTCAATTTACATCCTCTATAATTGATAGTTCTTGCCATTAAACTTCTCCATTCGTAGCTTACTTTCTTCTGCCATTGCTATACTCCCACTCAAACAGAAACCCCTGTGAGTGACCTGTAATCAACAAACACTAACCAGATCTGATACAACCTGTTAGTAACCCAACCAAAAGCTCTGATACCACTTGTCAGGATGCATCTCCTCAATAAGAGTACATATGATTACCTTGTATAAGCAACTAAACACGGAATTATACCAGAATGAACAAGTAACTAGAATTCACAAATGACACAGAATATGAGAGACAATACACAATCTTGTATTAATACTCATGCTAGAAGGAAATACAATGAAGATGCCACAATCTTCCACACCTCTCAGATGTACAGATCTCTTTCCCTCAAGATTTCACTCTCCTACCAAAAATGGTCCCAACACATAACTCAAACACAAAGTTGGTGTTCACCTCCAACCAGTCAGTAATAACATTGCCAGTACCAAGCACTCAAAAATACTTCAAGTAGATCTCCCATGAACTTGCAATAACCTACAACTCAAATGATCTTACTTACACATGTAGAACTTCTTCTTGATGTTACTGCCACCTGCAGATCAACTGTTCTTACAATTGGAAGGATCTACCTTGCCTTCTTCTTTTGCTCATATTACAATACATGCCAATGGGTCTATAAATAGATCCTATACTAAAAAATAACTTAGAATTCTAATTTACAATAATTAGACACGCAACTCAAGACCAAAAATAGCCTTTACATGCAAATAATCAGTTTAACAAACTAACTGTTCGTGCAACGAATAGTTCTGGAACTGCCACAGGCGATCGACGTTAGTCCCTATCTGCCTGGAGATGACCGATGTCAGCCGACTCCTACCGATGTTGGTTGCCTTCCTGTTCATCCCTGACTGATGTCGGTTGGCCTGATCGACGCCGGTGACTGTAACACTCAGCAACTCCTCCATGTCTGCATTAGTTGAAGCTTTTAGCTCCACAACCTAACAAGAACCTCTTACCTATCATATTAATGGTAAAACTAAACCCATCCCCCTTATTTATCCTTATATGGTAGCAGAAGATTCTCCTACCATCCTAGTTTTTCAGTGTCAAGATGACAAGTCTATCCTGACTTACTTAGGCACTAAAAACTCACACTTACATAATTCCCTACCATTCAAAATGTCTAGTTTACTAATTGAAGCTACCATAAACATTAACATAGGATCCCCAGATGCCCCATGCAGCGTTAAATTTAGTAAATCTCTAGACCATCAAGAGCATCAAGACTTCACCACCTTCTTGGCAGACCATAGTGAAGCTTTCACTTGGTCATATAGTGACATGCTAGGTATTAATACTGCTATTATTATTCATAATATTTTCACTATCTAGGAAGATAAGTTGATGAAGCAAATGCTACAAAAGATGCACCCTTGTGTCACAATCTTAGTCAAGGAAGAACTACAATGCCTTTTGTCTGTCAATTTCATTTAACCAATTGATTACCCTTAATGGGGGTCTAATATTGTGCCTATCACAAAACCCATGAGGGGTCTCCATCTTTGTACCAATTTTTGAGACATAAACCTCACTTGTCCTAAAGATGACTTTCCTCTTCCTAACATTGATCAACTAGCGAACCTAATGGCAGGCCATAAAATTTTGTCATTCATGGATGGATTCTCCAGATATAATCAAATCCTTATCACTCCAGAGGATCAGCATAAGACTTCTTTTATTACTCCTTAAGGGAATTTTTGCTATAAGGTTATGCCTTTTGGCCTAAAGAATGTGGGAACCACCTATCAAAAAGTTATGACTTATATCTTTCATGATATAATCCATAAGATTGTTGAATTTTATGTGGATGACCTTCTTAGTAAATCAAAGTTATGAAAAGACCATCTCTCTATTTTTAAAGTAATCTTGGATCGTCTAATCCAATTTTGTGTTTGCCTCAACTCCAAAAAGTGTGTTTTTGGAGTTTTAACTGGTAAAATCCTAGGTTTTATCACTTCCATCCATGGTATAAAAGTTGATTCTACTAAGATTAGGTCTATCATAGATATGCCACCCCCATCCAACCTTAAGCAAATCCGTAGCTTGCAAGGAAAATTATAGTCTATTTGATGTTTTATCTCCCAGGTGTCTAATTATTATTAACCATTCCATAACCTTTTGAGGAAAGATACCTAGTTCATATAGGATTTTAATTGTCAAAAGGCCTTTGAAGCTCTCAAGAGTTATCTCCTCTCCCTATCGATTCTTATTCCTCTTGAGGAAGGTTGACCTTTCTTCTTTTATATTTTAGCCATAGAGCATGCCCTAGGGGTTATGTTTGCCCATCATGATGAGCAACATAGAGAATAGGTAGTGTATTATATAAGTCATACTGTCATTTAATATGAGACATGCTATACACATATAAAAATATGTCTGGCTTTGGTTTTTGTCACTTCTAAGATTCGCCACTATCTGCTTAATCACAAGACCTATGTAATTATGAACAATGACCCCCTCAAGTTTATGCATTTTTTAAGCCTTACTATAATCAACATATGGCTAGGTGGCTCGTGATTTTATCATAATTTGATCTATAATTCTCCACCAAAAGTTAGTTAAAGGATAGACCATCGTTGATCAATTAGCTGAGGCACCTCTTGCAGGTGGTTGGCCATCTAATTTCAAATTCCTAGATGAATCTATTAATTACAAATCCTAGGTGGATCCTAATTATCAAATGAATTTGTTCTTTGATGGATTAAAATGTGAGCATGGGGGGGTGATGAAATTATTTTGATACCTCCCAAGGGTGCTCCTATGCCTTTATCTTTCAAACTAGATTTTAATTGCACTAATAATATGGTAGAGTATGAAGCGCTTATTATAGGTCTTCAAATTGCTTTAACCCTAAGTGTTAGGTCACTTTGTATCTATGGATATTATTAGTTGGTTGTTAATCATATTAATGACATGTAATAGTGTAAGAATGACATCCTCTAGAAGTACAAAGTGTTATCAGATCAATTATTAGCCACTTTTGATCTCTATGTCATCTAAACCACTCATTGATTAGCTAATAAGTTCATGAATACCATATATTCCCTAGCTTCCTTTATCCCATCCTCCCCTCAAGAATCTAAGATTTTTGTGCTAATCCACAAAATCAACCAACCATCTTATACTAGAACTGATTTACCTTATGTTCATAATGTGGAAGAAAATTGCTTGGATCTATGGTACACACAGATGTTCGATTACCCATCTAAATTTATTATCCCTCCTGATTTATCTAAGAATGCTAAGTGTGAATTGTAGTAGTGGACCACTCATTAACTTATACTAGGGGGTGTTCTCTATAAGAGAGGATTTGATGGTCTAATCCTTCAATGTCTTTATAACTTTGAGGCTATTCTCATAATCTAATAAATACATGATGGCTTGTGTGGGGGACAGTTTAGCGGTTTTGTTGTTGCTAAGAAAATTATTTGAATAGGTTATTATTAGCCTATTGTAAATCAAGATTGGTGTGAATATGTCAAGAAATACATGGAATGCCAATAACATGCTAATCTCTCACATGTCCCTAGTAACACATTGCAAGTGGCTTGGGACTTTTGGCCATTTTATTAGCTAGGGTTAGATCTTATAAGATGAATTAATCCCAAATCTTCTTAGTGACATAGTTTTATTATTACTGCCATCAAATACTTCATTAAATGGGTGGAGGCCATTCCACTCATTTTGACTAAAGAAAAAAATATTGTTGAATTTATTAATCATCGTATTATCTGTCACTTTGGTGTTCCTCATAAGATAATTATAGATAATGGAAAACCTTTTAATAATAAGCAAGTCCAAAAACTCTGACTCTTTTGACCTTAAGCTAAGATATTTTTTGCTTTACTAGCCACAAGCTAACAAAAAAATTGAAGCATCTAATAAAATATAAATTAAAATGTTAACCAAAGTAGTCAATGAGGCTAGCAAAAACTAACACCTTCATATTCCCTTTGCCTTATGGGCTTATCATACTAGCTTTCAAACCTCTACAAGCACTACACCTTTTTCTTTGGTCTATGGCATAAAAGTTGTCCTCCCTCTAAAAATACAAATTCCTTCTCTACAAATTTCTCTTATAGATATTGTTTTTGAAGAGGACTATCATCAAAATCATTTAGCATAGCTTAAACTTTTAGATGAGCATCAATCTGTGGCCTTTGACTATCTCCATTTATATCAAGAAAGAATAAACCATGCATATAATCAACATCTAAAAGAATGAGAATTTAATATTGGTATTATTGTCCTTAAATAAAACCAACATGTAACAAATATGGAAAAAAGTAAAAGAGGAAAATTTTCTGTGAATTGGCTTGGACCATATATTATCACTCATAAATATGAATTTCGGGCATGTCATTTGGCCTCTCTTGAGGGAAACCCAAAACATGAGCCTATTAACACTTTGCATCTACATATTTTTTACTATTAATAAACTTAAAACAAACTATAGTTAGCAGGAGTTCTCCTCCTTTGGTCTCAAAACAACCTAGATTTACATCTCCCATCATTCGTAAAATACCTAGTAATGATAAAGAATCATGTGAATATCTAGTAGCATACTTATCCTCACCTTAAATATGGACACCCCAACTCTATTCATAACATGTTCTAAATCGATAACCTCTGCTTGTAATAGGAAGGATCCCCAAATCATTATTTCCTAAAAATCTCTCACCTAAACAAATTTATTTTAGGGATAGAAATATCATCTTGTGTAAACAAACTTGAAGCTAGCCTTGGTTACCTTAATTCAAAAAAAAAATCTGGGATAAAAATATATATTAAAGTAAAAAGAGAAAAATATAGACTTCTTCCTCAAAGGATAGATATCCGTAAAAAGTCATAAAAATCATAGACTATTCCCTTGAAGGGTAGTTGTGCAATCATATATCCTAAATTATAGACCACTCCCTTGAAAGATGGCTATGTAAAATAACAAGTACAATGGAAAAATTCCTGCATTGATCAATTTTCTAAAAGCATGCCTCTAAAAAAGAAAAATCCCTAAAGAAAAAAAATCTAAAGTATCCCAAGAAAGCTTCTTGCATAGATAAGCTTTCTCCAAAATCGTAGACTTCCTACATTGATCAGTCTATGCAAAAAGTTCTAAGGTTAGTTTTATAGATCTAAAAATATGAGACAAAACTTATATTCCTAAAAACATAGGTTTTTACTCATATCATGTACAAATCAAAATTAATTTCCTTCTAAAAGGTTGTGAACTTAATTGACATAGGGTTTTTTAAAGTCAATATTAATAGTAAACAAAGGATGCACATGCAGATGCAACAAGTTATTTATCTATGGTTAAAGTCTAAGCTAATAAGGAGTCAAAATACCTCATTTGTGTTTTTTTATAAATCTAATCAAATCTCATGATGCCAAAAGCTATAAAATAATTAATCACTATTACCATCCATAATGACATAAAAACAACATACATCATAATCACATAATTAATCCATAACCATGATGAAAAAACAACAAAAAAAACATCCTAAACAATATAAAACTCCTACAAAATCTACAAACTTTCTAAACATTTTAAAATTAAAAAAAGAAAAACTTCTTAAAAATATTAAAAACTAAAAACATATAAAAATTCAAAAAATTCAAAAACTTCGAAAATAACAATGCATACCTCATCATAAGATCGTTGCTACCTCCTCTGTGCACTCTGACTCACCTCCATCATTCATATTTCATTATGACGTGTGGAGGGGTGTCAAGTTTTTTGGCTCTCACTTGCATGGTCTCGATTGCAAATGAGTGTCTAAAATTTTAGGCATCCTATTTATAACCCTTACAGATTGAAGTCGATTCTTTTGTGATCAATGTTGATTGTGTCCATTTGGCTTGTTATTTTCATTACTTTCAAACTTTTTGCATCCCTTTAGTCTTGACCCAAGGCCACTGAAGTTACCTTTTGTTACAACTATCCCATTACTTGTTACCCAACAAAACTGACTAGTGGATATATACCCCTTATTGGTCCCACAACCTTTGAGAAGTCTACACTTATTTTAGATTCTATACCTTGCAGCATCCTGAAAGTGTACCTCAATTTGAGAGTAAATGTCTCTAAGTAGTGCACACATACAAAGCACATTAGATGCTTTGGTCAACCCATCTTAGCCTTTGTCCTCCTGATTACCTTTGATTGAGCCCACTTATTCATAGTCATATCAATCCATTACTTATGTGCATTGGGGAATTTTTGTTTGGATATCCCATACCTTTTTAGTGCAACTTTATACTTCATTGTTATCCTTGCATATTGGATGCTCATTTTATATATATCTAATCCATTACCACCTCATTTTCAAACCCATCTCTGCCTCATCATCCTTCATCGGCTCCCAGTTTAAAGGGGGATACCTCCTCATTTAAACTTGGGGCATTATAACTCTTTTAGTTTTTGTCTCACAATAGGTTATTATAAACCGCTCAATAAAAAGGGGTAAATGTAGGCACTAGGATTTTACTCAATAATATTTGTGCTACTCTAGGTCTTAGGACCCCCTTCTTGTTTATTAATATTTTAACCTTGTGTAAATATCTAATTACCCTTTTACCATTTACCTTATGTAATTAAGTTTTATTAACTACTTTCACTTAAGTAAATTAATTTAATTAATCACCTATGGTAAAATCTAAATAAGTCTACCCAAATCAAAATACAAGGTAGGTTATTTTAACCACCCTTAACCTCCTCATAATCTCGAAATCACTAAAATAACTTAGGACTTAATTTAACCTCTCAGTTGGAACCTCTCAAACAAATTAGGTAAGATTATCCAATAATCATTGTTGATTCCCACTATTGATGGCAATTTTTTTGAATCAACATTGATTTAACCATAGCCTCCCTTGGGCCAAAGGATCAATTTCCTACACTTTCAATTGCACTATAATGCTGAAATTTTTTATCTAGAGTATGAATTAGTGAAATGTTCATTCACTAGAAGCCTTGACACCTGCATCAACTCATCCACCCCATCAGTAGATCAAGAATCATCCTATCAACTTTGTAGTCTTCCACATGTTTGAACCACTAAAAAGGTTAGTCTATCATTTATTTTAGTAAATTCATTCTATAATTTATTTTTTTGTATGTCATTTTCCATTTTATTTTACATTCAGTTTATTCCTGTGATATATGTTATTATATCCTTATTCATCTTGATACATCCCAAAACCATCTTAAATTTTGTTAAAACCATATTTTAAAACCTTGTATTGAGATATTTGTTTGCATTTATAGAATCAATGTTGATTCTTTGAATTAACATCGATTTTGCAGATCAACATCGATCTTTGATAAAAACCCATTCTATCTACACCCAAATCCCTTTTAGTTTGAATTTTGATTTACATCTTATACCATGGTTATCTTAAAGCTATGGTCTTCTTATAGATGACTCTTCTTAGAGTTATTCACGAAGTGGTTACAATTTGAGTTTTGCCTATAGTTATGCATCCCCTTTTCTCAGACCAAAGTGATATTTCATTTGAACTATGCATTTGTGCTATTGTGTTCACCCCCACCCTATAATCTATTGTAGACCAATTAAAAGTGATTCAATCTAAACATGATGCTACCAAAGACTATTGGAACATCTGCTTTGCCAATCTCCATCCAATAAACTTAGGTTAAATCTTAAATCATTTCATTATCTTATCTATATTGTTAAATGATTTATTGTAATTTCATTTGTTTATTCATCTACTTAATTTCTAAGATAATGTGTTGACATCCTTACAAGGAAGTGTACCACTTCCTAGAACTGGTCTCATACTAGGCAACCCACTCATATATTATATTAATCTATCTTTGTTTGAGTTGTATATTTTTGTGAAGGTAATCCTTCAAAGATAAAAAAGAGTTCCCACATTGCTAGATATACAATGTATGATCTTTTCTAATCATAGGGAGTCTTGAAAACCATGTATCTTATTTTAAGTTTTTAAGTAGTTTATTCTTTATAAGAAAATGAATAAAAATACTTAAACACATTATCTTTCATGTCTTGTATGCACTAATTCCTACATTTTAATAGACTTATTGAATTCAAATTTGGACCCTAATGGTTCATAATCTAACACCCAACAGACCAAAAAACTAACAAATCAAGACCACATGACACAAACACACCCAAATATGATCCAAAACACTGATGCCTAGCACTGTACAATGCACACATTTGGGGCGTAGAACCATACAATGTATGGTTTTTTGGAAACAAATAATTTCAAAAAAGGAAGAAAGGGAAGGGGAGAGAAAGATAACAAAAGAGAGAAATAGGGGTAAAAATACTCAAAATGACCAAAAACCTCAACAAACACACCAATAAGAGTATAATCTAAACCAATAAGCCATAGACACACAAGTGATCTAAAATGATGCAAATATATAATAAATAACTTCCCCTATACAAAAATTAGGTATATATATAATGACCCACTTTGATGTGTGTATATGCATATCAAATTAAAACATACTTATGGATGTATATAAACCATCATGATCAATTAATATATTATAAGATTTCTAGAAGTCATTATCAAAATAATAATGTATTAAAAGTCAAAAGGAAAGAGAGATAACCTTATTTCCATTATGGAGGGATGTGAATATCTTGGCATTGACATCCATGCTCTTATGCCCTAGGATATAAAAACATATGCCCCTATAAACACACATAAGAACATGTGAATGTGGATAAGTGTCTAAACAATCAATGATTTACTAAAATCAATAAAGGATAAATTAGAAATAACACTCTTGGTTTTTCTCGTGATATGAATCTATTGCATTAATGGATCTACATGGATGTGCGTATGGCATGGTAAAATATTATGTCCCAAAATATGTGCCAATTCATACAAAACATTTTCCTTTACATGCACATTTGTGTTTCTAACAAAAGATGGATTTTTTGCACATAATTTCTAAAACAATGGCATATGTTTAAGTCTATGTGTTATATCTATAAAATATAGAATTCAAACCCAAGCTTTTGTGGTAAAAACACTAAATATGCAAAAATAAAATGTTTAATTGAGAATTGAACTTGAAATAGAAGTAAATGGAAAGAAACATTTAAACTTGATATAAAATTTTAATTTATGAATGTAAATATGGAGTTTGTAGACCTATAACTAACCATGTACCATATTTGAAGTTTTGACTCAATAAAAATAGGAAAGATACCTACATTTTTCATGTCCAAGGAAATATCAGTGCTAACTATATTTGAACACCATTTATGTCCTCATATGTTGATTATGTACTGAATATATTTATTGCTTCTATAAATTTATGTATTGTTTCACAACTGGGTGTCATGCATGTTTATACTTGCACTTCATTGAATTGATGAAAACTAATTTAATTTTACTCTTACATATTTTTGACCTAGTTTGTCACAATCACTACATAATTAAAAATGAGAATGGAAGAAGTAATTGGGTTCAACAACCATAAATTTATTATAGCTACATATCAAGCATGTTAGAATCAAACCCTCATAGTTCATGTGTAGTTTGAATGGAGAAATCAAGAAGGTCTTCCACCTCCTCTCTAAGTGTTAGTGTTGTGTCAATTTTCTCCTATGCCACACATCACATATTTTTTGATTCAATTACCCTAACATATTCTCATTGTGTCAACATATCACACGAGTGAACTTTCAAACTCACCAAAGGTGTATCGAGAGAGTACTGGGTATTGTTAGGCTAGTTGCGAAAATGAAAATTCATTACATTATTATATCATACAACATGGAGTGAACCATAACTTTAGATTATTGTGCAACAATTAAATATTATACAAAGGTTCAAATACTAAAAATTATCATAATCATTATAAAATCTCAAAAAACAACATAATACAAACCATTAAGGAAAGCTTCCTCTATTCATTAAATATCATATTTACATGAGTGTTCAGTACTTAGTAAACTTTTACAAATAAATTCAAGCATAACAACACTAATAACTTCAAAAATAATGAGAGTATCAAAAAAAATATCAACAAAAACCTAGTTTATGAATCAAGGTAGAATTTATAAATTCAATCCAACACTTTTAGTTACATTCAATAAAAGTGCACTCCATAAAATGCAAAACAAATTTCTAATAGTAGTAGGCTAATTGATTTACATTTAATTTATTTGAATAACGGCTTCCTATATTCACACCATGTGAGTGTTAGATCCACTCAAGATCATTTTCATGTAACGGCTTGTCTTAATGTTGGCATATGCCTAAATACCCACTTTACCAAGTTCCTAAATTATTGTTCCTCTTTTTGACTTATGTAGTTCACACAACCTCATTTTTTGTTGTGTTATGTGTTACACTTTGATTATATTTTTGTCATCAACACATGTCTAGACTTGTTAATCCCTTCCATTTTGAATGCTCATAAGTTTCTTAGTACATCTATACAACTGATTCCTCACATCCTATTGAGCCTAATGGAACATTACTAGACCATAAAATGGGGCTTAATTTTATCTACTTGTGTCTTGTGCCCCTTTCATTTTCACTTCATTATTTCAAAATGTGTTCATGCCTTGCACCCTTTAAGTGCTCCACAAAATTAAGTATAATCCCATTTTTTGGCTAAAATTGGGGGCCCAGTTCTGTTATCCATCCCTGGACAACCTTTATATCATGTGTTATTTTTATTAAAAAATTGGTCCATCCATTTTAATCTCATCCTCAAATATGTTCCTTCTAGATAGTGTGACCTAAATGATTTCCACTTTGTTATATATTTATATTATCAAAATTTTATGCATAAGAGGTTGATCTTTGTGTGCTTATAATTTCTACTTGAGGGCATATATTCTTGAAGTAATTCCCTTAGATAACTCAGGCACGATGTTTTATTCATTCATTTATTTATGTTGAAGGAATTTTAAATTCTTATCCAAATCTTGAAACTTCTCCTTAATATGCTCTCCTAGTTCATCAACATCTTTGAGTAATTTTTTCCTCTCAACCCTGTCCTTAGTTTGTAAATCCTTTGATTTCGACGCTATTTTATTAGAATGATAATTGAGTAGGAATGCATTAATAAAAATAATTTGGCATAAAAATCATTGGAACACATGGTCTATTGGTTATGCATTAGCCTATAGCTTAGCTTATAGATTCTCATAACTTTACTACTCATCAAACACTTGTTGTGTCATCTCCTTTTCTACATGTCCTCCTTATTTTGTGCTAATTATATTTCCATTATTATTTAACAACCAAAAAACCATTAATACCAATTTTTTTATCTTTTTAACCCCCTCTAAGTTGACTCCATCCACTTAGATGGATCTTCTTAGATTAGTTCTGTGTAAAGTGTCAAAACTTTCAACTCTTTAATTGCTAGTTTCTACTCTATTGTTGCATTATTTTTGATAGCCTCCTCTAATTGTTTCTTCTTGTTTCATATAGTTATGTTGTATAAAAAAAATTCTCACCAAACTTATACAATCAACCTTACCAATAACACCCTACTTATATTTTAGTCATTTTTATTGGGTCTATGTGTACAATCTCCTATTCCTCATCAATAGTGTATGAATCCTCTTCACACAAGTCTTTGGCCCTTAAAATTCGGGCTCATCTAGGTGTGTGTAAAAATTAAGGATAATTGATTGCATGTTTATGTTTATGCACTCTCTTTGTGCAATATGTTCCATAAAATTAAATCCACATATTGTAGATTATTTCACACCTTTTCCCTTTTTGTGTTTTCTTATCATGTGTTTTCTTCGTCACTAAATGCATATTTGTGCATAGAATCTGATGTTGATTATACATACCACAATTTATTTGGCTCACCTAATATTTATTCACCATCCTCAGTTCTTGTTACATCCCATCCTGCCCCATATGAACAAATAGTAACTATAAAACTGATATCAAGCTTATTGATTGGAAATTGTTGATAAGTATGACTAAGGATATTAGTATTTTAATTTTAGAATATGAGTATCATATGAAAATTTTGACATAATTAGGATTATATACATTTTATTTCTATAGTGATAGTTCATTTATATGGTTATGATATTCATTTTAGTTATTCCTTTATTATCTGACCTAGACTAACTACCTCTTTTTGGCGAGGTAGATGCAAGAGGTTTTGACCCCATGAAAAATGAAAGGTTGGGTGGGGGGGGGGAGAATTATAAGGGAAAGGGTGGTAGATGATGGAAGCTATAGATAAAAATAATAAACTTGGAATAGTTCACACACTCACTTGGTAGATGATTATTTCTTTGTTTTTCTAGTATGTCCTTATATAGTCCTTTGTATGAATGATTAATTTGGTAATATTCTAATCTTCATTATTTATTAAAAATTATTTCCAAGTGTGTCCCTTTAATTATCTTGATTTAATGATTGATCATCTTTTTGTAAAGTACAATTTAATTGGTATGATGGTATATTTGCTTGTTTGAGTATTCGGTGTAAGGAGTGTGTCTAAAAGGGGTTTTTTTTGGACCCATGGACCCCAAAAGGGGAAATTAATAAAAATTTAGGAGATATTATGGAATTCATTTAAAAATGTTTGAAATGGTTAATAAATAAAGATAACAAAATAAAAAAGGGAAATTACATAATTCTTACTCTATGTATCATGAAATAATTTGAAAACATTGATGAGATTTTGTAAAGTGGTCTATGAAGAAAAAAGAATGTTAAAAAAATCCTTGATATATGTAAAATGGAAAAAGGAATAATTAGGTTTAAAATACATGGGACCTTTCATGAGCCATATTATTTTTGGGAAGAGAGGGAAATGAGTTAGAGGCAACTAGATGGGGAAAACCCTGCATTTTTCTCCTTGGGCAGAGTGGGAAGGTAAAGTTCCATTAAGTTGTGGAAGGTATGGGAATAATGGTGATACCAAACACATGAAGTAATGGTGGTTGGTGGAATCAAGAAAAATAAAAGGGGGAAAAAGAGTCTTATCATGATGATATTCTCCAAAAGAGGGAAAGAAGGGTGACTCAAGAGGTCTTCTAGGCAATAGCTTTCAACTACAGGCAATTAGTATATTTTTTTCTTAATTGCTCAAAAATGAAATATAACGAGGATTGTGGTTTAATTTTTGAATAATTAGATAACACTATTTTATAAATACACTTTTAAAACATTGATATACGGCCTAGGGTCATTCTTGAAGGTATCTATGAATAGATCTGGTCAAAATTTGGTTGGGTTTCTAGTTTATATCAAAATAAGAAATTGGTAAAGCTTAGGAATACATGTGTTAGTATTTTGTGAGCATTTATTTTCCATACAATCATGTTTTATTTTCATTGTTTATTTTTTATATAGAAATCCCTATTATGGGCTTGTGGGTAAGGGTTTTCCCTTACCCACTAACACATAATAAGAACCATGCTTATCTCTGTTGAAGCCCTTGAAAGATAACTTAGTGAAGGGTGATTTTGGTTGTTAAAGGGTGATTTAGGAAAGTTACTATTTTATTTATTGATTTATACAATGGTGGTTATATCGGGCACTTTATAGAGGTAACCATAGGTCTATTTTTAGACATGTAGGTGGCAGTTACAACCACCTATAGGCCTAAAAATGGCCCTTAATTCACCTTAAATAATCTATATGAGATTTTAATCTAAAAACCATAAACTTGCAAGCTAAAGGATATTTGTTAGTAACAAGTTTTTAAATAAACAAATAATAATTAGATGTAAAATATGAGTTGATTATAATAAAACATGCTTAAATAAAATGGGGAAGCTTGATAGCTATGCCCAAGGATTTTGTATAGCTATAGGTAACATGTTATGATTTTATTTTTGGTTGGTTTCACCATATTTATTATTGTGCCAAAACTGAGAAAAGAGATAATGGATAAACATAGAGTTGTGGTTGATTATACACAACTATTCGGTCATCTCTTAATATAATTATTTTAGTAAACTTTGTGAGAAATATCAATTTAATAAATATTTTAGTAAGTGGCTTTACTAATCACCAATTGTAAAAGGTCAAAATTGATCATCTAGTCAAATATGATTATGGACAATAAAAAAGTGAAATCCTAAAATTGGATAGCCCTTAGATAAAACACTTAATTTATTATAGAGTATATGATAATATAATAGCTAAATTATCACCTGGTGAAATTTAACCTTATCCTAAGTTAGTGAAGGAAATAACCATCTTTTGTGCCTAATGGATGGATGTAGTATTCTTAGGAGCATTCATATTAAAAATAATGAGTCAAAGAGTTCCTCTTTGGTAAAATTAATATAGAGTAATCCTAAAATCTAATTTAATAAATATTGATTAAGTATTATTGTGTTGGCCTATCTGTAAAGGATAGTAGTAAAATAATCAACATGTGTATAAGACTTAGAATAGATTGTTATTTATTTGGAGTATCTGACATAATAATTACCTAAGAAATAATGAGGATATTTTATTAGATTCACCTAAAAGGTAATTTTGGTTGCTTATGTTTACATTAAAAATTTAGACACTTGAAGTATAGTGTAATCTTCATGCATAATAAATTTATAGGTTTGAGTTACTTGTGAATGATATTATAAACACCCTAATTTGGTCAAGCAGACACAATTACTAAGTCTTTTATTTCTCTTTCACATGAAGGTCTTAGTGATGATTATAATCATTTGTTCACATGGTCATTTTTAATCTTTTGATCTTTCTTATGTCTTATTTTCCTTATTTGTAACACCTTTAGTATTCATAAGTCACCTTTTCCTAGTCACATGGGTGCCTAGCCTATCTTACTTGGTTTTAAATCTGCTTTAAGCCTTGGGACATTAACACCACTTTTATGACAATAACGCTACATGGCACTAGTGTCTAATTATGGCTCTAGTGTTTTAAGGGCCTTTTCTCTCATGTTTGAGACCTAACCCTTTCATGAGCCTTCTCTTATGTTTTTAATCCATCTTTTATGAATAATTGTCCAATGAACAAGGTATTATATTCAAATCAAAGTTCCTTATATATAAATAACCTCACATGGAATTTTACATCTAGATCTTATTATTTTGGCACATAATTACATAAAATCAATTAATAGTACAATTCAATATTCTACATGAACTTAGTCATCATAGCTAGACATTGCATGCTTGATAAAGAAGGGCCTAAGAGAAAGTCATTCTAGCATACCATGCGAGTTGATGGTGTATGTTCCCTAAGGGATAACTACATGCGATGTTAGACCCATAGCATTGGGGTTAATGTAGGCATCAACCAAGATAATATGGGTTGTACTCCACATGATCGTAACATCCCACAACCCACTTTTTCTTTTTCTTTTTGCATTTGATCTAGTTATTATTTCATGTATGTAGGTATTCATTAGGGTTTTGAAAGATATTTAGCTAAGAAAATGACATAGATGAGCCCCTAAATGACACAGATCCACTTGTAGTACCTCTAGAACCTCCTGTAACTTCCTCAAAAGTTTTAGATAGTTCCTAAAAGAGGGACATTAATGCCATAATTGGACACTAATGCCACATGGATCTAATGTCATGATATAGGTGCTACTATTTGAGACTATATCTCATTAAATAATCATAAGATGAAAAGTGTTTGCCTATCTCTATAGCCTATTTCAGTTCCTTGATCCACATAAAAGTTTGTTTATTTCTAGATAAGTACCTTTACTCTTCTCATTGGCTATTTTGGGAAAGTTTAATTAAATCAATCATTTCCAATTTTCATTTCTAGATTAACAACATACTTACCCCTTTAACAACATAGGATTTACATGTGTTAAGTCCTAAATGGTTAAAACATTTGGTGAACCTGGCTTAGAATATTGCGTAAAACCCTAGTTTTGCTTAGGGTTTACCTTCTCCCAATTTTTGTACATTATATTAGGGTTTTAAAATTTTATTTTTCTAATTTTTTGGCATAACCTAGCTAATTTAATCAATACTACATTAGGGTTTTATTTATTTAATTTAAATGTTTGTAAAACAATCCTAATTCAAAACCCTAGATCCACATACTAGGTCCCTATACATACAAAAACTAGTAATTAGGGTTTTACTTAAAATCCTAGTTTATATTACACTCTTTATTCAAAATTTCTTAAATTACACATATACTTATGTTAGATTACATTCTACCTCTTGTGTGTTTATTATTCCTTGTTTACATTATCTTATTTGGCAAGTTTAAAATGGCATCTAAGAAGTCTTATACCCCTCACCCAATTGATGAAATTTTTAACTTCTCTCATAAATATAACAATGAATGGAGCAATTTTCAATATTAATGACTTAGAACATAATAATGACTTCATTTATAATTACGATGATGACTATTTTTATAATGATGGATATGAGGACTACTATGAGCATGGCAATGAAATGAATATGAGGATCTATTAGATACATCATCTTCTCTTTCCTCTCACTCTTTTCTTACTCCTCAAAATCAAACTAACAATATAATGCCAAAAAAACCTCTTGTTGGTAGTTATTTATTCTAATGTGATCCTAGATTTTCAAGTACTTTTGCTACCTCATTATTCAAATTAAATCAATATAAGTACAATACATGAAAGCCACTTTTATATGATTCAAGTAAAGTATATAAGAATAATGCATCTTATTTACCTTTCTCAGTTAAATTCAAAAAATCATGTACCAATGATATTAAACCTTTTAGCAATGAAAAAACTAAGGTAGATGAAATTATTTTATCACCTTCCTTCACATTTCAAGCTCAATACAATGATTCTTTACAATAAATTGATAATTAAAATGTTTCTAACTCTTCTCCTATATGTCATAATATGCAAAAAGAAAACATGATTTCTACTTATTATACCCTTGACTCAAAAATTGAAAGTGATAATCATGCTTACATTCCACACATAGATAGTGAAGAAATGCATTACATTACACCTACACATGATGACACACTGTATAATAGTAATAAGTTAAGATATTCTCCTCCTCTCTCTCTTAATGACCATGTGGATGATACTTCTTCTACTCTTATAATAATGAATTAAACTCTAATTTTGAAGAACTATTGGATAATGATGATTATTGTGATTATGATGAAGAGGACATAGAATATACACCTAATTCTTATCCTAATTCACCTATTTCTCTTATTCAAGAAAATACTAGGTCAGATGTAAAACACACACACACACACACTTAATCTTATGTTCATAATTTACATTTACTTGAGAATAAAGTCCTTCCATTCAATTAGCATGTGATAATTATTTACAACTTAATAATATAATAAATAGCAATGAATCTCCCTTAACCCCCCTTACTACAATAGAATCTATTTCTTAAACTAGCCTAAATGAGGGTGATAACTCATTTCCCTCTAACCAAGTCCCAACTTTCAAACCTCCAAAGGTTACAAAGAGCTTACCAACCCTATCTACAAAATATTCTCCATGCAATATACCGATGGATAAAATAAATAAATAAATTCAAGAGTTAAATAAACCCTTTGATAATGATAATATACCTTCACAAGAGGTGATATCCTTGATGCATGTAGTGGGTGCTTTACAACAACAAATACATCATCTCACATTGGAAAGTAAAGCATACCACTCACAGGTGGATTCCAATGCCATCCATAATAATCACATTCCATCCAGGATTTTAAATGCAAAAATACCATCAAAACTACATATACCATATTTACCAAAGTTTGATGGACATGGAGATCCATAATTGCATCTAGAAGCCTATAGAATATCTATGACACATGTTACTATCAATTTAACTCTTTTATAGTTATTTCCTTGGACTCTAAAGGGTCAAGAAATAGAATGGTTTCATCATTCACTCCCTAGTGGTTCAATACACACATACAATGAGTTATAAGAGGTCTTTATCATGCATTACATTTAGAATAAGGGACCTCAAGTTGCATATGAGAGGTTACCTTCATTACACTAGGGCTAAATAGAAATAGTCAATGAATACATTCTAAGATTTAAAACATGTATCCATTAGTTGATCTACTGACCAACATAATTAGAGGTGTAATATCTTTTTGCTAGAGGTCTCATTTTACTTATTCAAGATAAATTACTATATGAGACATCACAATCCTTAAAAAATCTATGTTACATAGGTCTGGGGTTAGAAAAAAATTGGGACTAGTGGTTACACATTTAGAGACAAATTTAGATGTAGGCCTCTCAAAGCCACCATCATCTAATATGGTACAAGAGCCTACTCCACTTCTAATTAAGAATTAAGTGGAAAATAAATAACTGATAAAAATACTCAACAAGGGCAAAGAGACACTTTATATAACACCTCCTATGATGAGTAAAACATGGGATACGCACCAAGGGTCTATATAATTTTCAAATAGTGATGGGCCTCATGACATCTTGCTTAAACTATTAGATAGAGATGATCACACTTACTCCTACTAATCATCATCCACCACACCATTTGCACAAGGTACCACATAAGCCATATAGTAATTTTTAAAATATAAATGGACATGATCATTGTTACACATTCCAAGCTTGCATTGACTCATATGTCAATCGAGGCATTATAGAATTTACATAGGGGAAACAAGATCTCATTCTCCACACTCTCCTATATCACACTCCTATATGATAGAGTTATCATAGAATGTTCCTTTTAAGGAGCCATTGGTTACTCATCATATAAGCCATGTGGTTTCTAGGACACCTATTTATGAGCGATATCATGCACCACAGTTTCAACAGAGATGGTAACTAGATCACCTAGATCAGAACACAACTTCAATTCATACACCAATCAAGATATATGGAAACAACTACAAATATCAGAACATAGCTTCAATTCATACACCAATCAAGATATATGGAAATAAATAGAAAGCTAAGGGCACAACATCAATTCAAACAGCAATAAATATATATGGAAACAACTATAAAGATCATAACACAACTTAAATTTGTACACAAATCAAGATATATGTAAACAACTACAAAACTAAGGGCACAACATCATTTCAAACACTAATAAAGATATATGGAAATAAATACAAAGATCATAACACAACACAAATTTTCACATAGATTAATATATTTGCCAAAAATCATATAGCTCAGAGTACTGTGTTAGCATACCAACCAATCAAGCTCTTTACTCCAAAGTCTACATATCTAACTGCCAGTAGTATATCACATGTAGTTCTAGTTTTATAATATCCTTCTACACCAACATATCATTAGTAATATGGTAATTGGTTCTCCATACCATCCAGGTTTAAATAGGGTATATGACAACCAATCTACATACTGAAATCTTATGAAATACCTAAAAAACCTATATTAATATATAAAAAATCCTAATCCACTACACATATACTTAAACATTCATAAATAGATACAAATTCATTAACTCTACTTTGATAAAAATAATATACAAATATCATCATTTAAAACAATCAAACCAATTAAATACATATCAACATATATAATATAACTAGATCCATATACCAAGATACACAATGCCAATTTAAATAATGAACATCTATACATATAAATCAAAATATAGTTTAAATACAAGTATATTCCATCACTCAATGATACACATATGGCCACTAGGACCAACTCCCTCACTCTCACTCTCATACATATTTAGGCTAGAATTAGAGGTTCCACTCTCTCTTTGTGACCTAGATCAATGACTTCATCTACTATTTCTCTATCATGATACATACCCAACTCAAACATACACTTTGCATGCTCTCATTGAAGACATATGTAGTCATCTACTATTTGACTACTAGCCCCACCGAGAGCATTAGGTGTGGGCATGGTCTGGCTATGTAGCTCTACACATGCCTCATCTCTATTTATGTCGCTCATCTATATATTGTAGTAGCTATCATAGCTCATTCAAATAAATGGGTATGAACATTGGATACATTAATGGATCTCTACCTATCCATACTTCATGGCATTACTAAGAATATGTCATGTCAATAGTGGATCATCGACTCAATGGTGGCCTCCTAATACTCATCATCACCTTAACCTAAACATGCCCACAAAATACATTAGATTCCTAATCACATAAGAAAATAACCAATTATACATAGAATATGTAAAAACACTATAATAACTTACCATCGATGGCCCTAAGGGGATCCACCTCAAGTATATCCTCTATGATAATCCCACCTCTCAAAAATTGAGGTGCCCATCAATTATCTCTCTACCAGACTGTGTAGGCATCAATCACTCCCACGTCATCTACATATGGTACATAAATCTTAGGACCCCTCTATGTCAAGGGAATAAGAGCCAACTCAATAATATATGGCCTCAAACTTCCACCTAGCCTCGTAAGATCTTGATAACTCTTCAACCATATCATTGGTGCTGGGGCACATCTTGAACTACATCAGACTATTGTGTGACTTGAACATATTAAAATTGGTCATACACGTTGACCTAATGTTCATGTAGTTATAAATTCACTTAAATCCATCTACGATAATTAATATCCTTAGCCCATCCCTTATAGCCTTTTTAGGGCCTCTAAATAATATCTATTACTATCAAACTATCCAACAATTGTTGGTACTACATAGTGCTCCTTCTAGGCACATGACCCATCCCTATCCACCTCTATGTAAATAATTATGGATGAACCCAACCATCCTATATACACCCCACCATTTTAATCACTTGAATGTGCTCATATTCTAAATAATGTAACAATTTTTATGCTCCAATCCCTCCATTTCACATCTCATGTGTGAAATAATATAAGTCCCTATACAAGTGGGCTAACATCATCTAACCCCACAAATACATGGTACTATAATCCTTTATATGATACACTATCTCATGTATAATATAGGAGATAGACATCCCACTCCCATTTATATCCACAAACAAATCTATAAAAATGGCTAAAAACTTTCATAGTCACAGAACCTCGATAGTAATAATCAATGTCAATAATATATCACTATGACTCCCTATGTGATGGTTCCCTATTTCCATTACAAATAAATACCTAGAATCCTATTGTATGATTTGATCACCTATCCTCTTATAGTATGAATCTCTATCCAGAGATAGTTAATCTCAAAATTTGGTACACATCTTCTAGAGTAATGGTCATCTCCCCAGTCAATAACCAAAAAGTACATGTATCTGCATCTTATCTCTCACACAATGTAGTCATTATGTGTTTATCCTAGGGTATAGGATTCAAGAATCACACATGTCTTAAACCTTGTCTATTGAACACAACCATCTTAGCATCTGCCAAGGGTAGACCCCACAAGGTCTCCACCATCCATCTAGTCTAAGACTTCCTCATATGGGCATTAACATACAAAAGTACAACCAAACTAGGCATCAACAATGCAAAATAAAAACCAATAGATACTAATACACATTAGAGACCAGTCAATAGTAATTGAAATTATAATCTTGGCTTATTAGACACTAGTGTTGCATACAAGATATTAGCACTAGACAATAGCACCACATCTTGGACACTAGCGCTAGGTCCTAGAAAGTAGCAGCCAAATAAGGTGGTAGTGCCATATTTTCTAAATAGGCTTTAAACTAACATATTTTTAGTAAAAATAGTAAAAATGTATTATAAATAATAAAAATAATAAATAGTTTGGGCTCTTTCCCAGGATAAACTCCTCCTCAACCTAAATCTGTGCCTCAACATCTTCATATCAAGTCAAACTAACTCATCTCCTTAACATATTTCTCTAACTCAGAAAAATAATTGCCCTCAACTCAAATACTGTAAATGAATTGACGAACTAATCAAATGACCTATTTAAGTCACATTTATCAAATTCCACCTTATTTAAGGTTGACCTTGTGTGCCAATTTCACCAACTAATATGAATCCCTTGCTAGTGCGATATCTTAAAAATCATAGCCTTGATTTACAAACCATTTCTTGCATGTGGGACTTGACATCAATGTGCCACACTCGATATTGGTTAAACCAATATTATAATCACTTTCAGATCTAAAAAATGACAAAAATGATATTAGAATAATTCAACTCAATATAAACAAAGCATTTATATAATTACACATTTAATAATCAACTTTGTCACAATAAATACACTTTTCAAACTTAAAACAACATCACACTTGCTACTTAACACTCATAAAGCCAATCATTACCACTTTTGGTTACACACCCTCACCATAGTCTTGACTCTCCAACTAAAAAGGGGGAAAATATACATATATTAATTTAGACATATAAAGGTTTGTACCTATTTAGATACACATGTCTATGCAGATATATAGTCTAATTAGATAACGTTATTCAGATATACTAGTATATTCAGATATTCAAATTCACAAGTTCAAATAGACACATATGTCTACATAGATAATTAGATATATATATTCATAGGTTCTTAGATATATAAATTTTTAAATTTATAAACATACCGATCTACATAGATATTTAGATATACAAACACACAATTTTGCATAGTTATTCAAATATACAAATATTTAGGTTCATAGGTTCACACAGACACACATGTTTACATAGGTATTTTGATATATAGATATTCAAATTACATAGGTTTACGTAGGTATTCAAATATTTAGATATTCATATTACATAGGTATTCAGATATATAGGCATTCATATTCATATATTCATATGGATATATAGTCTACATAGATACAGTTATGAAGATATATAATTTTAACTCAGATATACCAACTTACTCAAATATTCAGATACATAGCTACATTAATCATATATCAATATTAGGGGAATGATGTAGAACACACATCCTTGATCCCCATTTTAAGATTATTAGGTTACACTTAGGAACATTACCAAGTTTTCACTAGTTTGGGTCACATGACCATTTGTAGTGGTTGATCCATAACATTCCATCAAACCAAGTTTACATACTCATATTCACTTCAGATATCAACATGGAGGAAAGTGATCCTTGGTACTCCACACATTTAGTGTACATACTCAAATTTAGTTTAGATATTAGAGTGGGGGCAGGTAATCTTTGTTTCTCTACATATTCAGTTTACATACTTAGATTTAGTATAAATATTAGGGTGAGGGAAAAAAGGGGGTTTTGTTCCTCATGATTCAATGCACCATTCAGATTCAGTACAAAGGACATACACACCATGGAATTCCTCTTCACATATTGCACTCTATCTCTTGTCCACTTCTCTATTCAAGAAGTGGGCTAGGTCCAAAACACAATCACATAGGTAAGTACAAGTACACATTCCTCCTTTTATTTTAGTATAGTACTTTCATTTCATTGCATTACTAGAATAAAATGGGGGAAAATATAAACACCCTAATTTGGTCAAGCAATCACAAGTACTATGTATTTTGTTGCTCTTTCATATGAATGTCTTAGTGATGATTATAATCCTTATTCATATGGTTATTTTAAGTCTTTTGATCTTTCTTGTGTCTCATTTTCATTATTTGTAACACCCCTAATAGTCATAAGTCACCTTTTCCTAGTTATAGGGGCCCCTAGCCTATCTTGCTTGGTTTCATATCTAATTTAAGCCTTAGGACGTTAGTGCCACTTTAAGGACAATAGCGCTACATTATGCTAGTGTCAAATTTTGGATCTAGTGTCTGACATGCCTTTTCTCTCATGTTTGAGTCCTAACCCTTCTATGAGCCTTTTATTATGTTTTTTATCCCTATTTTATGACTTGTTAACCAATGAACATGGTATTATATTAAAATTAAATTTATTTCTATATAAAGAACCTCAAAAGGCATTTTACATCTACCAATTACTATTTTGGTACATAATTACATAAAATCAATTAATAGTATAGCTCAATACTCTACATACTACTTAGTCATCACATCTAGACATTATATGATTGATCAAAAAAGGGTCTAAGTAAAATTCACTCTTGCATACCATGCAATTTTATGGTGCACATTCCCTAAGGGAAAACTACATGTAATTTGACACCCCTAGCATTGGGGTTAATGTAGTCAATGGTCAGGACAATAGGGGTTCTACTCTGCATGATCATAACATTCCAAAACACAAATTTTACTTTCTTTCTTACATTTGATCAAGTTATTATTTCATGTGTGTAGGTATTTATTAGGGTTTCATAAGATATTTAGCTAAAAGACTAACATAGACAAGCCCTCGAATGACATAGAGCCACCTACATGACCTCCAAAACCTCCTGTAACTTACTTGAATGTTTTAGACAATCCTTATAGGAGAGACATTAACACCATAATTTGACATCAATACCACATGGTACTACTATCTTGATATGGGCGCTAGTATTCAAGACTAGATCTTAATAAATGGTCAAAAGATAAAAGGTGTCTTCCTATCTCTACAACCTATTTCAATTCCTTGATCTATAATTTTTTTTGTTTATTTCCAGATAAGTACCTTTACTCTTCTCATTGGATATTTTAGGAAAGTTCAATTAAATAAATCATTTTCAATTTTCATTTCCAGATTAACAACATACTAAGCCCTTTAACAACATAGGCTTTACATGTGTTAAGTCATAAAAGGTTAAAACAAATAATATATATATTGAAATAGTCACTTGTGTTTAGAGTGATCAAGACATGCATAAGATATTCATAGGGATGTTTGCATTGTATTACTATCTATGAATATTTAAATAATCACTAGTAATCTATCATACATGAGATATTCATGGGGTTATTTATATTGAGTTCCCTTGTTGAATGATTTTATCAATACTAAGGTATGCAAGAAAGCTACTTAAGATATACTATTATTGTTTGAGTGTGCTTGGAATGTATTTCCCTTACATGTTTTATTTTATATGGCTTGATTTTAAACCACCCTATATGATAAGGGACAAGGAGTAGAAAATGGTTTTATTTTACTTAACGATACTCATTGACATTTATCCTATAATATGTCGGGCGTAGCAGGGAGTATAGAGTGTGTGTGGACTTGACTCAACAATGAGTTGACAAATTATAAAAACTTTGGCCAAAGTAATGTTATATATGTATATATTCTCAATCCACCTATACCTTCTAGATTATATGCATGCATGATGTCATATTGATAGAAGACGTGCCCATATTTTATATGATTGTTGCATGTGAATATACAACACACTATTATGGATTGATTTCTTGATGTTCACATCAATGTTATTTGCCTCTTCATGAAGGCAAGGGACACTCCAAGTGGGGAGTTATGTAGGGGACTATCAATTTGTGGCTGTAGGTAAAGTGCCCAAATGATGCTCTATCCCCCTTATAGCTAAATGAATTTAACACATAGATACTCATAACTATTATTTGTAACTTACTATAATATTGTAATGCATTATGTAATTTTGAAACTTTTGTACAATTTTTATTAGGTAGAGTATGCTGCCATTTATACAACATTATCATATTGGTATACAATAATTGCATTCATTACTTGTACATTTTATAGTGTTTGGTTGTAGTTGGATTTCTACTCTAGTTGTACATGATATATGCCTGTATGTAACTTCATAAGGGTAATTATGGTTACTTTATGCAATATTAAATGCAGGTTAAAATTTGTATAAGCATTCTAGTATTGGTTTACAATAATAATTACATTCATTATTTGTACATTTTATGGTGCTTAGTTGAATTTGGATTACTACTCTAGTTAAACCTAATATCTGGATTGAATGTACCTATACAAGAGTGTTTATGGTTACTTTATGCTATTTACAAATTGTATAAGTATTATTATGTTTCTAAACGGTGGATGCTTTCATTTAATTTTAAAATCTATTATATTAGTTGAAATATTTAATGTAGTGAATGTTGATTCAAAATCTAGTAGGTTGTATATAATAGAGTATTGTTGGATACATTTCCTAAGAATTTGCATCAATCTAATGTTGATCACAATAAAATAAATTTTAAGGTTGACCTAGGAGGGTTCTAACTATGGTATTAGAGTGGGGTTAAAACACTTGGACCTATATGAGTCAACTAACATTAATTTTTCTTGATCTTTTAGTAAGAGATAATGGTGTGGGGGAAGGCCATTATGGAAGGAATTTCCAATTAAAATTCTCAGCATAAAATAAATGAGCTAGCACTGAACAAGCTACAAAGATTAACCAAATCCTTTTTGTTTTGAATGAAACATGAGATAGATTAGTCACCCTAGATCAAGAAGTATATGGGAAATATGAGGAAGAAGATCCTGAGGAGCAACAAGTTGATTGAGAAGAGCCCCAAAGACAAGAGCATGTTGAGGAACAACAAGTTATAAGAGAAAAAGTAGTGACATAACTTGTAAGAGACATGAAAAAGGTGAATCCCCCCAAGTTTGATGGAACACTGTTGGGTGATGGAGCTGAAGCTTAGCTCATGGAGATGGAAAATTATTTTAAGATTCAAAATTACTCTAAAATAACTAAAGCAATTTGGAGATCTTATCAGCGCGTTGGAGAAGTAACAACTTGGTGGGCCAATAAGAGATTGGGAATGGGCCCCACCACTCCCATGCTTATATGGGAATAGTTCATGTCCATGTTTAGGGCTCAATGGTTACCCTAATTATACTTTGAATATAATTTGTATAGTTTTAAAAATCTAAGATAAGGAAAGTTGTCAGTGATTGAATACTAAGAAAAATTCAACTAGCTCCAAAACTATGTTCCTAAGTATCAAAATGATGAATATTTTATAATCAATAAGTTCATCATGGGACTACATCCCCAGATTAGTGGTGAAGTAGACATCCATGGACCTAATACCATGGAATAAGTTTTTGAAAAGGAAGTCAAACAAGACCAAAAACTCAAATCTCTTGCATAAGCCAAAGATAAGTTTTGAAAGAGGTTTGGTGGTCCTAAACCCACCTTCAAAAAGAAGAAAATTTGGAAGCAAGATGGAAATTATAAAAGCATATTTAACAATAATAATTAAATAAATAATAAATATGGCAAAAATTTCAAGGATGGATCCAAGGAATCCAAACAATTAGAAAGGAAGGTGCCATTTGTTGGGTTTTTCAAATCTCGGGGGGATCACTATGGGAAAGATTAGCCCCAATAGAAAGTAGGGAATACGAATCCTTATATACCATAATAGGTAACTTTTTAGCAATGCATCCATACATTTGTTGACAATTATCAAGCTAAATTTCAAGCCTCTCCCATTGACTTAACATGTACTTTGTTTGGGAATCATATTTCAATTACAATAGATATGAGAATTACTAATTTTTTTTTATCTCACCTTCTGTGCTAAATAAAATACCTAAGAAAAGAAGGTTGGTTACATGGAAAATGCTTGGTTAGTGTAATATAAGAATAAATTTGAGGTCAAATTAGATAAATGCCTTGTAGAAGACAAGGTGATTTTACCTGAATTCACCATGATAATAGACCTATATGTAGCACCCCTAGGATCATATGACATTATATTATGTGAAATTTGAGCAATTAGATTAAGCATATATAAATAGCTAATATCTACTCCAATTTTAGCATAACCTCAAAAATTTGGAGTAAAATGAAAAAATGCAATTAAAATAGGAGATGTATACTTGATTTATACCTACATTATAGCCATTTTGACAAGATTATACTCTAAATTGACAAATTGATTTCTTGATGTAGACTCAGACCTTGAAGTTTAGTAATGAAGAATAACTTGACAATGGACTAAGATGATTAAGATATTATGGACTAATTTTTCATGAAATTTTCTCATTGTCTGGAATGGAGGGAGTCATGGATTTAAATAGGCCATGGAGGGAGATTTTTTTATGAATTAAAAACTCAATGGAAACCTTTAGAAAAGAAAATTCTAGAGATAAAGGAGGGAATTCTAAGGAATTTAAAATTCCTTAGAATTCTCTAGAGAGAGAACTCTCTAGAGAAGGATAAGGATGGTGGAGAGTTCTAAATTCCATTAGGGAATCTAATGATGATTGGGGGAAGATTAGACTAGATTAGAGAAGGGTTCGGTAAGGAGTACGAGGTAGGCTTGAGGAAATCCTAAAAGGAGGTAAGTAGGTGGGTTATGGGAATTTTAAATTCCTAAACATTAGACAAGTGGGATTAGTTAGTAGATAATGGGGACTTAGGTGAATTAATTAAGCATGGAATGCTATAAGGTTAGTGTAGGATGGGGGATATGTTAGAATTATTAGATTAGGAATAGGATAATACAATATTAGGATAAATTAGATAGAACTAGATGAAACTAGTGATGTTAATGATGAGGCAAGTAATTTTATATGTATACATTTTGACCCTCTTTGAAAGGGCATTTCAAGTGGATGAAGTAAAAAGAGTAATGGTCTTTAAAATAAGAAAGATAATCATGAATGAATTTTAGTAAATTATGTTAGTAGATATGTGATGATGCCCCTTTGAGGGGACATATGAGGAGGAAGGAGGGTATGACCACTTGAAAAGAAGAAATGAGGGGTAAGAGGCATGAATAGATAAGGGGTTGCGATACTAGATATGAGATTGATGATGATAAAGAGGAGATTGACATGAGCAGTGACATACAAATAGATGATGCCCCTAGCAAAAACCTATGCACATGGAGTAAAAATGACTATGTTATGGTTTTCAACACATCCCAAGGGGGAATCAATTATAAAAGGTTGCATGATTTTAAAGTATCCAAAGCAAGTAAACATGCTAGAGAGAGCTCCAAACCAAGATGATTAATATAGAAGGCCATAAGCTATTGACATATCCCAACTAAGGACACATGGATGGGAGAGAATTAGGCCAAAATATGATAATGATTTGATAAGATTAATGATGAGTGTAACTCAAAGTTGAACTTGAGTGATATGATGAAGGAGATGTGAGAGAATAAATGTTATGATTGAATGACCAAAAGAGGAAGGGAAATAATTGGACTGTAATGAATTGAATCAATGAGCCATAATGTGATTAATAGTGATGATGCCCCTAGTAAGAACACATACATTGGAGTGAAATATGATAATAAAGTTACAGTCCTGGTCATGACCCAATTGAATAAAGATATTGTAAACTTTAAATGATGAATTGACCAATTAATGATAATGGATGATTAATGGAAGAAAATATGGATTTTATGATTTGTCAAGCCCAATTGATAGGTGTAGGTTATTAATGAAAAAATTAGGGAGATGATTGTGGGGATGGTGATTGATTAATATACTATTTGAGGAATGATTGATGTTATAGATCAATGATTGGACTGGTTAAAAACTTGAGGATGATAAGGGACAAGAAAGATGATATGATAATTGGTGGGGAAAGAGGAGAGAGTGGTTGAGCTGACCTTAGATACGTTATGTGACTAAGCACTACCTACATAGTCTAAAAATACCTTAGGATAATGTAGTGTAGACTAGATGATAAATGATAAGATATAGTAGATAAAGAGGATGACAAAGATTATTATACATGTTAGTTTTTCGATAGAGGATATGATTTAGATGAAAAGGGATAGGAGATGAGATGTTAGATGCTGATGATAAATGTTAATTACTAGAGAGATGATAGATGATTGGTTAGAGGATATAGACATGATGATAAAAGGACTTAAGGGAATGATTGGATATTATATAAGTGGACTAGGATGATCAACTTGATGATGGGATTAATATGATTAGATGATTAAGTAGGTGATAGAGGGAAAGATAAATAATGAGTGTGTCTATTATCAATACATCATTGATTTAATAAGGCTCATCATACTCCAATCAATCTAATGTAAATATAACACTAGCCACTATTCCACATGATGTAAGTATGACCAAGAGGACATTATGCCGAAGTGCATGTTTATAAAAGGGGCAAATGATTAACTCTGCATAAGACACCCAAAATCATTATTATAGATTTTTTGGCTTTGTCATATCATCCTAATTCATTGCACCCTTGATTCAAGACTAATAAAATAAGATAAATATAGACAAGCTAATAAACATATGTAGATATATATGTAAAAAAGTAAAACAACACAAAGCTTATAAATAATATAGACAAGTATATACATGTAGTGTCATTATGTTTTATCTAATTGCTTAGAT
The DNA here is from genome assembly GCA_037957365.1 of Torreya grandis. Taxonomy (NCBI): domain Eukaryota; kingdom Viridiplantae; phylum Streptophyta; class Pinopsida; order Cupressales; family Taxaceae; genus Torreya; species Torreya grandis. Next base: position 5,139,818 of record JARHVA010000128.1, on the reverse strand, counting down.
GAGATTTAATGGGATGAGTGATTAAGTGATTATTATGATTAAGATTGTCATGATGATGTGAATTTGGATTAATATTATAGACTTGGACAAGGGTATATATTTCAAGTAGACTAATGACTTGGATTAAGATAGGGACTTGGATAAGGATTTGGATGATATGACCACTAGTAGACAAGATAAGATGATAAGATGAATAAGACATTAGATAATATGACTAGGATATTTAGGACATATTGCAAGACAATCAATATGTTTTGGGTTTTTATGGATTTTATATTTTTTAGGATTTTTTGGAATATTTTAATTTTAAGGTTTTTTGAAATATGTATGTACACTATACAATGGGGGTTAATAGCAAAGGGAATACCAAGCCTAGAAACTAGGATGAGGATGGCTGAAATGTTGGATGGGATGAAAAAAATATGAGGGTGATGATGAAAATGGGATGAGGACCAAGGAAGAGAACCAAGGAAGAATGGACTAGGGATCACTAATGACCACATCATGAAGAACTAAATATCTAGTTGCTTGAGTGTCCATTGGAAGATATTACAAGATGATTCTAGAACATTTCCCAAGTCATCTTCCACATCCTTTATGAAGGTCAAGACTAAAAGAATGGATGGAAATAATTAGATATAAGATATGATGGAAGATGATGGGTAGAAGCAATAGACCAATGTATAAGAGAGACAAGGATCATATAGATGGGATTGATAAGGGATGGATTTACCCCCAAGTGTTGAGGTATAATGCAAATAATAGATTATTTTACCATGATTCTAAAAACTAGTTTTCATCATGGTACTTGTGTAAGGCACCAAAAGACTAGTTTTCACCATTAGAAAAATGATTTTTTTGGGAGTTTTGGGCATCTTGATACATTAGAGGTGGGAAAGATGAAGGATGAAAACACTTTATTAAGCTTCAAATAATACCCATTCTAGATATATTTGATATTGGGATCATGTTTTCATTATTAAATTTACTAATGTCTTGGTGTTCTTCATTAGCTCTTAATTGGGACCCCTTTAGATAAATAGAACAGGTGCCTTCATCACCCCTATAAGAGATAATGTTTCCATTTTTTCATGAGGAGTGTAATGGATGGATGATGGTGATGTATAGGACTCAAATGGATGATAGGTTCACAATAGTGAGGTGTGATGTGTGATTGGGAAGTGTGACCAATAGTTTTACACACCATTGAACATGTTAGATATTCCATTTTTGATTTGCCATATGACAAAAGACTTAAGAGATCCAAGCCACTTTGACTTTATGGTAATTCTTTAATGTGATTATTTGAAGGATTATCAAGCATCTTGATACTAATTTTGATAAGGATTTGATCTTTAAACTTGATTATATTTTAACTTCCTCCTGGTGCTTGATTTTGGGCTTCACTAGAGGAGATTTAAATTTGACTTGATATATGATGATTATTTTGACTTTGGTGCTCCCTTAGTTCATCAAAGAGGTTTTAACTAGGGGAATACACAATTTTATTAGGCTGATGATTTGAATTTTCTTAATTGTGACTTGTTACATCAAAGGTGATTTGATCATCATGTATGACTTTCTGAATATGATCTTAGACTTTTGTATTTTTAACACATGTTATATTGCTCAAGAAGAGTCCAACGATGTATATTCCTATTCATCCCTATGGAGGGAGGTTATTAAATGATCATTGATGGGAATAAAAGGATATATGATGGATGAGGTCAATGAGTGGCTATGGGGACCCAATTTTAACATTGGATAAAATATTCTCAAGATTTATAAAAGGATCACTAAGAATATTTGTACGACATATATCTAATTTGGGATTAGATCCAATTTGATAGTCTTTGAATGATAATGCATGTAATAACTCTTTTATGACTGTATAATCTTGATTGGGATGAAAAGATATGCCTTGTGATTGGTTGACATTTAGATTGGAGGTGTCCTCAAAAATCCATATGTCATCATGAACTATAATATCTATAAGGGATGATGTTTATAATGAGGAATCTAATTCAGATACTATTTTTGAAAATTTTCTTGATGTAGATAAGACTTATGTTGATTTCAATGTTGACTTTGATGTACATGATGCCATGTTACTAGTAGAAGATTTATTATATGCAAATGAACTCTCCAAATAGGGTTTTTGATATGATGGGTGAGAGGAAGATGATGTAGGGATAATGGATTCACCAAAGATAGGTTCATGGAAGAAGGAAACATGAGAGAATGGAGGACTAGGTTCATGGGAAGTAGACTTATCTTTGATGGAGGATTCATCAAAGATGGGGGGACCATGGAAGATGGATGTGGTGTCTTGACCTTGGGTTGGAAAGGGAAAGGATTGATCATGATTAGGGATGAAATCTTGGAATTCCTCTTCTTGTTCACCATTGGATGTAAACCCATTTGATTCATTCTCTATTTTGATGTCACCATGGTCGATGAGGTCTTGGACATAGTTTTGAAAATTATGATATTGATTAATGGTATGCCCTTAGATTAGGTGATATACATATTATTGGTTAGATTTATACCAAGAGGGATTAGGCTTGGTAGGATCAAGATGCCATATGGGTGGATAGACCATCATGTCAATGATAACAAGTTTATGGAAGAAGGATTCTAAGGATATAGAAAGAGGAGTATAGGACCTCTCTTCACTTCACAAATTGGATGTGAAAGCATTGGAATTTATATTAGATTGTTATTTTCATGATTGGGTGGTAAAAATAGTAAATGATGAGGTGGCTAGGATATAATTCCCATTAATAGTATAGGAAGTGGTAGACAACTGGCTATGATTAGTGAATGGAAGGGTTGAATGGGACTAGGTGGTATGAATACTAAGAGTTGATTGAAGAGAATAGGTGAGGACTAGAGGTAATGTTAGGTGGATGGGGTCAAATTTTTGAGGATGTGGAGTGATTATCTCGAAGAGGAAAGAAAAGATTACATCCCTATTAGCCATGAGGCATTTTTCAATCAAGGTGTCTAACTTTGCTTTTAGAGGCATGGATCAAGATGGGAGAAAGTATGGACGATGTGATTCATTGGCCCCAATCAATAAGTGTAGGGGATTGAATGTAAATATTGAGGGATGAATATGAGATGTGTGAAAAAAATTTGGATAAAGGATTTCTTTAGTTTGATCACAAGTTTGACTAGATGTTTGACATGATGTGATGTTTAACAAAGTAAGATATGATCAAGTAGACCAAATCAAGATGTGAGATAGACTTTGATGATTTTAATTTTATTTGACTAGGAGAGGTATAATAAGCTCTAAGATTTGATAGGGGGATAGACTGGCCCAAGAGACTGATTTTTGTAAGGGGTTGATTAGATTAAGACTAGCTCAAGAATAATATGATTCAATTTGACGTAAGATGAATTGAATGATAATACAAAAGGATTAGATTTTTTGTATGATTCAAAATTGAGGAGACACAAACAAAATTAAAATTGAGACCCTGATGTGGAAATATTTATTTGCCAAGGTAGGTGAAGACCAATGTACAACTATAGACTTGACAAGGATGACTAGTATAGACAAGGGGATGATAATATAAGGATGGGTTGGACTATGATTAGGTTAGGTTGTAAGGGATAAAGTGGTGGACAAGGTAATTAGGCTAGACAAGGTCAAGACAAATGATTGGTTTGGACTAGGACCCTAATTATGAGTAAGATAAGATAAGATAATGTGAGGATATGGTAATAAAAAGGATTAGGATGTAACCAAAATTGGTTATAGATAAGGTGGATTTAGTCTTAAATATGATCCTAGAGATGATTAGTGAGGATAAGTGAATAATATGAGGTTAGAAAAGACTTGATTAAGTTATTTAAGTGAATGGGTATGACTAGTTCTAGATGGATGAGACTAGACTATGATATGACTAAGATGAGAGGGGTGATGCAGGATGAGATAAATTTATAAGATGTACATGCATGTTAAAATATGTAAAATAGGATATTGACAAGGATGTATAAAATGATATGATGATGAGACAAGGATATACAAGATGATGATATGTGAAAGAGACCAAGATAGGTGCGTATAGGCTTGGGTAAAAGGCTGACTCAACTCATAAATAAAACTAGTCTAACATAAGACTCATCAAATCAAGTAAATCATAAACCTATCACTAGTAAATTGATTGGGAGTGTAACCTAATGACTACACCATTTACTAATTTTGTAGGTGAGGTTGTAGGCTAGTGACCTATTATAGAATCTACCAAACCCTCTCAACCCCATTTATACTTAATGATCTCTTGAGAGTTGATATTGACTCTGGAAACAAGTTGCTTGTTACAATTGATGGTCATATTCTAGGTTTGAATGGTTTATAGGGGCATCCCTGATATACATTAGGTACATGGGGCCTAAATCTATGTAGGATATTGTCTAATGCTTGGGTTAGAGAATTAACTTTTTACCTTCATAGAATATCCATATGGGGTCAACCACTTGGCCTAATGATAGTTGTCCCTAAATTTTATACTCCATCAGAAAATAGAGTGTGGATTTATGTATGGTGGTGAAATCTATGGTCACAATCCTCCTAAGACTATGACAAGTGTATGGGAATCACTTTCACATCATGTTTCCCCCTAAAAAATAAAAATAGGAGGGTTTGTTAGGGGTTTTTGATCCTTTGAGACTCATCACTAGGATGTAGGGAGGAGAGCATACACCACTATAGCTTTCAGGTATAGGGTGAGGCCAAGGGATAATGTCCCTAATGCTAAAATCAATTTGGGACTTATGAGATGCTTGGAATGACTCAAAATTCACCAAAAAGGGTCCTAAAAAATTCACTTAGAAGAGATAATTTTTAAAGAAAAATAAAGATCAAAATTGCTACTAGAGTAATCAAAACCATAAACACACAATCAATGTTGCAAAATCTCTTACACAGAGTCAGAATCATAACTGACTAGTCAAAATTATAAATGGGACAAGTGATTTTTCAAGCTTCCAATTAGACTATCACAATTATTGGGTAATCAGTCAAAATTGCTTATGATATGTGCAAAATCGTGACTAGGAATAAAAAACACAACTGAGATAAGTGATTTTCTAAACTATGAGCAGACCATGATAGTAACTATGTAGTTAGGTAGGTAAAGTCACCTATGAGATGTGAAAAATAATAAATACAATGCAAGATCATGACTAGCTATAAGTGACTTTGAAATATAGACAAAAACCTAAGATATTTACAAAATTTCAGAGATTAAATGATTTTATAAGAGGTACTGGACTATGATTTTTACATATTATGTTATTCACAAATTTTTTCCAGAATTAGAACATGATTAAATTGGATGTATTTGGAAATCACAACTAGATAGTCACAACATTAGATTTCAACTTTATCTTGCAAGATAGAGGTTAGAAAGAGAAACCAAATATATACAAGAATTAAGGAATATATATATATATATATATATAGATGTTAGCAAAATAGATAAAAAAATGAAAGCTTTACAAATTGTCCACTTATCAAAATTGTGATCACCAGTGTAAAAAATGTGATTGAGAATTAAGGTCGCTACTACCTATAAGTGATTTTGCTCTGAAGTTGTGATTTTTGTTTGACAGAGTCTTGGCCTATTAATTTAACAAATTATATTAGGCAAAGAGCAAAAAATTATATAAAAACCAAATTACAACATGTGATAGTATGGATTAAAATAATTTATGAACTAAGAGCAAAATCACAACTACATCAGTCAAAATCACAAATAGGAATCAAAATTGTGACTACTAAAAGGTGATTTTACAATATTGAAACTAATAATTAGTGATTTTATAATATTGTAACTGACAATAAGTGATTTTACAATATTAAAACTAAAAATAAATGATTTTGTAATATTTCAACTACTAAGAGACAATTTTGCACTAATCAGACAAGTTGTCAAATGATTAATAGTTAATGTGATGGTTAAAGGCAAAATCGCAAATGTTGAGGTCAAAATTGCTACATTATAGTCACTTCTTGCAGAGTAAAATCACTTTTCACTTAGAACATGCAAGTTTTGAAAATTTGAGCCCAAATTCTTCCTAACCAGACCTGTAAGTTGATTTATTTCACACTTCACACATAACGGTTAGTTCAAAGGAGGGCTCCCACTATGGTCACCAACTGTATTATGTGAAATTTGAGAAATTAGATAATGCATATATAAATAACTATAATCTACTCTAATTTTAGCATTAAGTTGAAAATTTGGAATAAAATGACAATGCAATTAAAATATGAGATGTATACCTGATTTACATCTATATTATAACCCTTTAGACAAGATTATACTCCAAATTTAGAAATTTATTCCTTGATGTAGACTCAAATCTTGAAGTTGTAGCATTGGAGAATAGCTTGACAATGGACTAAGATGCTCAAGAGATTATGTACTGATTTTTCATGGAGTTTTCCCATTGTTTAGAATGGAGGGAGTCATGGATTTAAATAGGCCATGGAAGGAGATATTCCAATGAATTAAACCTCTAGAGAAGAAAACTCTATATATAAAGGAGGGAATTCTAAGGAATTTAAAATTCTTTAGAATTTTATAGAGAGAGACTTCTTTAGAGAATAAAAGTGGTGGAGAGTTATACATTCCATTAGGGAATATAATGATGATTAGGGGAAGATTATACTAGATTAGAAGAAGGGTTAGGTAAGGAGTATGGGTTAGGCTTGTAGGAAAGCCTAGGAGTAGGTAGGTAGGTGGGTTATGGTAATTTTAAATTCCCAAATATTAGACAAGTGGGATTTGTTAGTAGATAATGGGGACTTAGGTGAATTAATTAGCATGGGATGTTATAAGGTTAGTGTAGGATGGGGGATATATTAGAAATATTATATTAGGAATAGGATAATATGATATTAAGACAAATTAGATAGAAATAGACAAAATTAGTGATGTTAACAATGAGGTGAGAAATTTTAGATGTATACAAACATGATCCCATGAGTGAATTGGCTTTACAAACACAAAGCAAAAGTTGACTGCTTATCTAATAAGGTTGAGTGCATAGATGATTTTGTAAATTAGACCTCAATTCAAGGTGAAAGGAGAGGGTTGAAGTTAAGACAAATTTCAGCCCTCCAACTAAATAAATCTCAGTGAAAGGGATGTCAATTACTCCTATTCAAGGTCGATGAAATCAAGGAATCATGTGAGCCCACTCCTGAGGAATATATATTCTTCAATAAATTTTAGGGTGTTCTTGTAGAGTTGTCTAGCTTACCTCCAAAAAGGGAATTTCACTTCATAATCAACATCATATCGAGTTTGGGGCCCTAACCCAAGGCTCCCTACATGATGATAACATGACTAGTTGAACTAAAAGTCCAACTTCAGGAAATGTTGGCCAAGTGATAAATTCATCCAAGTATCTCAACATGGGGTGCACCCATCGTATTCATGAAGAATAAGGATGAAACTCTTCACATGTGCATAAAGTACTGAATAATGAACATAAAAAACATCAATAACATATATCTAATACCTTAAATTGATGATCTTTTTGATCAAATATGAAGGGAAAAAGTATTTTCAAAAATATATCTAAGGGTGGTTTACCATCAATTAAGAATCTAAGAGGAAGATATTCCCAAACTGCCTTTAAGATGAGATATGGTCATTGCAAGTTCATGATGCTTCCTTTTGGGGCTAACCAATGCACCTACGACATTCATAAGTCTCATGAATAGTATGGTTTTGGAATATATCGATCAGTTTATGCTTATTTTCCTTGATGATATTTGATCTATTCTAAAAGAGAATAAGAGCACATTAATCACTAACACATAGTTTTACAATTCTTGTGTGTGATTTCTTCTAAAAAAGGTGTAATACTTTAGTCATATAATCTTAGCAGATAAAATTTTAGTGGACCCCACAAATATTAGATCCATCATGAAATGGCCATATCTCAATAATGTGCATGAGGTACACAACTTTATGGGTTTAGTAAAGTATTATAGGAAATTTGTACTGAACTTATCCAAAATAGCTAACCCAATCACTTCCTTGCAATAAAAAGATCAATGCTTTGTGTGGAGCAATAAGTGTGAAAAATATTTCTAAACCTTGAATGAAAATCTTCTTAATACACCAATTTTATGGATACTAGACCCAAATGGTCACTTTTTTGTTGTAATACATGCCTCAGGGGATGGTTTGGATGGAGTGCTTATGTAATAAGACTCAATAGTTGCATACAAGTCCAGGAAATTAAAGCTCTATGAGATAAACTATGATCCAGATGACTTAGACTTGTCTACAATAATGCATGACCTACAAGTTTGGAGGAACTCTTTTTTGGGTAAACCCTTTGAGCTCAAATTAGACAATATAGGGCTCAAGTACATTTTTACTCAGCCTAACCTAAATGCATGACAAAGGCATTGGTTAAAGTTTTATCAGACTATGATTTCAATATCAACTATTTAAAGGGAAAAGAAAATAGGGTTATAGATGCGCTTAACCAAAGAAGATACATAACTATAATGGATACATTAGGAGTACCTTCTGAGACTAAGTTTTAAATTTGTCTCTAGGAGATGAATTTTACAAGTAGGTCAAGAGAGATCTAACAGTGAATCCTCAAGATCATAGGTATAGGATTTTGATTTGAGAATTATGGGCTTTTATGATTTTATGGTAGGATCTATGTACCTGATAGAGGGAACTTGAGGATTATCATAATTAAATATTTACATAATTTCCCCTATTTAGTTCATCCCTACATGATAAATCTCATGGTGGAACTAAAACTTTTTTGTTTTTGGAGAGAAATCAAGAAAAATGTTGCTAATTTTGTGCTGAGATTCTTGTTTTGTTAGTGGGCGAAGGATGAACATGTACATCATGTTGGATTGTTATATCCACATGATATTACACAATGGAAATAACAAGTGATCAACATGGATTTCACCCAAGGGATGCCTATGTCAAGGAACCAACATAATATGATCCTGGTGGTTGTTGATAAAGTCACTAAGGTTTCCCATTTCATCCTAGGAAATTTGATGGATGATGCACCAATATTAGAAAAATATTTGTGAAAGAAATTTTTAGATTACATGAGCTTCCAAAAAATATCATTTTGAATAGAGATCTTTAATCAACCTCAAGGTTTTGACAGACTCTTAATGAAGTCTTAAGCAAACAACTGAACTTTAGTACAACCTATCATCCAAAAATGAATGGGAAAACATAAATAGTAAAATCGAGTATTGAAAGATCTTTTGTGAATGTATTTTAGGGATCAATAATATAAATGGGAATAATATATTTCACTACTAGAATTTTCCTAAAATAACTCCTTTCAGTCATCCTTAAAAATGGCTCCCTTTGAAGCATTGTATGGTAGGAGGTATATGTCACTTATCAGTTGGGACACATTAGATGATAGGGTGGGTTTTAGACCTAATATTATAACTAAAATTGAGGAGTAAGTAAAGTTAATTAGGCAAAAGTTAGATAAAGCTAATGATAGGCATAATATGTATGTTGACCTAAAAAGAATAGCCATATATCTCTCAGTTGGAGATAAAGTGTTTCTATGAATCAAGCCCCAAAAGAGTTTTATTTAATTTTGGAAATCAACCAAATTATCCCCTAGATATATGGTACCTTTTGATATTTTAGAAGTGATAAATATTGTTGCATAAAAGCTTGCTTTTCCACTAGCCTTAACATAAATTCATAATGTTTTCACAATGTTGTAATTATGACATTATAATAAATCATAATACTTCTTTCATCAAATATGTACATAGGTTATAAATAAACAATCATAGATAGGTCATCTTTAATCATCAAACTAGTAATAATATGTTATTTTTTCATCTAAACTTTATAACAAGGGTGACTGATGACAATGCTATAATCAAGAAGATGAATACAAAATTTATTTCATAAGATAAAGAAAGGAGAAGGAATTATGGTCATTATTATTTACATAAGTCCAACTCATTCAACTAGGGCTTGACACCATAAAATGGATTTATATCTTAAACTTTTACCATCTTTGAGGGTTCCCCATCTTGGTTTCAGTTGCTCATGCTTGAAGCTTATTAAGAACACATTTTTTTTGTATTTAATGAGCCCAATAAGCTACATACTAATGAAGGTTGCATAATAAAGCTAAAGGGGTTCAACGGACATAATAAAAAGGAACTAAAACACATAAAAATCATATCCATAAATTGATCCTAGATCCTATATAACTGGTGTTAGTTATTCTTTATGGTACCGATCACTTGTAAGTGCCCTTATCTAACACAAGTAAAAAAATAGGATGTAAAAACCCCTTTGAAGTACAACATAACATGAACCATAATCATCATAGTTTTATTCATCATTTCTATAAATCCATTAGGTTGTGGAGTGTGAGGAACTATGAGATGATGTTTGATCCCATTTTACTCAAGATAGGATTCAAACTTCTTTGAAGTGTATTCACCACCATTGTCTATCTTAAGTGTCTTAATGCAAGTTTGAAATTCATTTTCAATAATGTTTTGATATTTTTGAAAAGTGTCTAAGGCTTCTAATTTTTTATTTAGTATGTATATCCATGTCATCCTGATATAGTGATCATTGAATAACATGATTTACTTATGACCACCATCCGATAGGGTTGGAGAGAACACAAGTCTGAGTGAACTAGTTGTAATTTTATGTTAGCTTTCCATTGTGACTTTAGAAATGGTTATCTTACATGTTTGTCCAAAATGTAATCTTCACACTTTTCATCTCATTTTATAAGAAATGTAGGCATGCCAACAACACCATTATTTTTCAATACATGAATGTTGTTTTAGTGAATGTGCCTAAATCCAACATGCCACAACATGTTTGGAGACATTCTGTCTTTCATGAGATTGGAATAATTCTTTGAATTTAATTGCTCACCCTTGAGTTTGAGTAGTTTCCTTTCCTCATATCCATTTAAGATGACTACATTGTCATTTTTTCTTCCAATAGTGATGTCATCATTATCCAATAGCATGGAATGGAATTTTGCTTTATGATCACTAGGGACAACAAGTTTTGTTTCAATTAAGGAAGATAGAGAACATTTTCAAGTTTTAAATATGGAATCCCTAGACACTTGAGTCATATTGTACCTCTTCCTTATGGTTGTAGACTTGATCTATCTATGAGGTATACTAAGCCACAACTTTCTTAATTTTACTCCTTAAAGAAGTATTTTCAGAAAGTCATATGTTCAGTGGCACCAATGTCAAGAAACCAAGCATCAAACCATGATTAATTGATTGAGACACTATTTACTTCATCGTCTCTACTAGAAAACACACATTCACTAGTGAATTGAGATGAGTTTGATTATTTTGATAGTTTTTTAGATTTTTCCTCTTTATTCTTACAATATGCTTCAATTTTCTCCCATGGAGTTCTACATTCATGAGTCTCATGGCTTCCTTTTCTATCACACCATTTGTAGTAGAGGTTATATTCAAAGGAGGAAGCACACTTTTCTCTCTCTCTAGGCAAGTGATTTTTTTGCCACTCCAACCATCATGCTATGTATGATCTGAATAAACATATTTTTTATGGTCTAGTTACATTGACTATTTGTGGAAATGTCTCAAGGTATTATGGTGATTTTTGATACATGCTATTGTTTTTAGAAATATCTCAAAGTAATATGCCAATTTTAGTTGCATGTGAACTATTTATGAGAATATTCCAAGGTAAGATGCCAATTTTAATTGCATGTGAACTATTTGTGGAAATGTATCAAGGTATTATGGTGATTTTTGATGCATTTTGTTGTTTTTATAAATGTCTCAAAGTAATATGGAAATTTTAGTTTCATGTGAACGATTTATGGAAATATCTCAAGGTAATATTCTGATTTTAGTTGCATGTGAATTGTTTGTAGAAATGTTTCAGAATAATATGGAAATTATTATGTTATGATATATTACTAGATAATAGATATTATATGTTTTAGTGATTAAATCATATACATGACTAAGATTTCCATTTAAGCTAATTCACCTCTTATAATTCATTTCCTTGATTATCATATAAATAATATTGTTGATGTGTTATACATGCTTGGGACACTTTAATTTAGTTGAGCATTACTTGTGTTTATAAAGCATGAAGGATGATGACTATGAATTATTTGACAAAATGTCTCAAAGGAGGATAATTATGAATTGTCTGGAAACATTCCTTGATAATGGATTGGTTTTATGTTTTCACTTGGACAATAATTACAATATCTATTATTGGTTGAAAGAGGCATGATACAATTGATTATTGCATTTAATAAATTTCTTTCACATTGATTTTCCTTTTGGTCTCTCCATTAACTAATATGATGCCACATTATGCCAAGTAGGAAGATGCTATGGACATGGTTGAAAAATTACTAGTCATATTTAGGGTAGTAGGATAGTTAAAAATGCATTCTTGAAATGAAAATTAGGTAGCTAAAACTTCATTATTGATTTATGTTGACATGGGTAATACTAGATACTTTATAGAATAGATCTCAGGTTTATTTTTAGACTTGTAGGTGGTGGTGACAACCACCTACAGGGCTAAAAATGACCCTTAATTTTTCTAAATTCACTTATGTGACCCTATATCTTGATGACCATAAACCCTGCAAGTATAAATGCTTGTTTATGTAAAATTATTAAATAAATTAGAAATGATAGCTCATTCTATTCAAATTATCAATAATAAAACTACACTTAAGGAATGAAAATGGTTATAGTACCATGCTATAGTTCTTTTTCTTGATTGGTTGTACCTTATTTGCCTTTGTGCTAGTTACTTAGAGTAATTATTTACTAAGAGGGGATTTTAAATGAATTGAATACTTATATAATTATTTACTAAGAGGGGATAGTTGTTCAACCTCTTTAACCTTTTGATACAAACAAAGTACTCCTACTTATTGTGGTGATCATATAAGGTTAGGAACAAACTAATAATTATAACACTCTATAGTGCCATTAACTGAGGTATATTGATAAATGATTACCTCAATTAATTAACCAGGGCATCATCCATTTGTTGTACCTATCTTTTATCTATGTGAGTACTATGTATGATTTAACAAGGACTATTCGGTATGAAATTTCCCTTGTGGTTATACTATGTGAGGTAAAATGGTATCATGTAAAATAACATAGTTATTCCTGCTAAACTTAAACTAAGTTTATATATTACAGTGTTATTTATTGCTATTAAGAAATTTGGATGGGTAATTCCTTATGAGATAGAATATAATTTTTTAGTTTAGAAAGAATACATCATAAAGATATTTTAGACATTTTTGATATAATTGTTTCCCCTTGATCATTTTCTATTTTTCCATATCCCAGTATAGTTATGGAATTAGAATATCAGAAAGGACAATCTTTTGATGCTAGTGATGTTTTAAGTAATTTGTTTGTCACCCTAATTTTAATAGGGGGATGGTTGTGGAGGGGAAAAAACTTGCTAGTTTTATATTGACATGAATTTTCCATTTAGGTAAAAAATTAGTTGAATAAAATTAGAAATCACAAGTTAAATTACCTTGATAAATGTATTACTCTATTGTATAGAATACTATGCTAACTTTGTTCTCTCTCACTTTGGAACTATTCTTCCTTCTTGTCTTTAGTTTACTCTAGCATGCTTCGTTGTTGTAATGATTTTAATTAAGATAGTGTATTATTAATATTTTAGACTTCTACTTGTTACATCTTGTTGAGTACTTATGGACAAAGTTTCATGTTAATCAAAGTAAGAATAATTGTGAAATGTTGTTATAGATTAATTTCTAGCATTGAAGTTTAAAGATCCCTTCCTTCTTATGGAATTGGTTGAAGTATCATGAGAAAGTGAAGTGATAATGTTTTGACCCCCAACAGTGTTTAAATAATTACCCCATGATTGATTTAATTATGATATTAAATATTTATGGTTGCTAGACATTAAAATTGTACTATTTATTCTAAGTGGATATTGTTCTAAGTGTTTCCCTCCCTTCAAATAAGACTTATAACCTTGACTAGAAATAAGTTACTATTGTGTGCTCAAATATCATTCAGTATAATGATATTTAACAATAAATTATGTGAGGTATAATGCTTAAACTATCTCTTATAGGTTAGCCTCTTCAACTAAATCAATATCCTATGGTGTGGTTGTGTGAGGTCCCACTTTGGGAGAACTTGTACCTTTATGTTTAGAAGAGACCTATTATCCACTTTGGCTAAATAATAAGAAGATTTACTAAATGAGGTTATTGTCACACTTCAAAATTTACTTGATAAACCTATGACTTAGCACCCTCCTTGTGAATATCCCTATCTAAAAATAAGAGTCATAATTAATTGGAAAGGAGTGATGCATTTCTTTCCCATAATCTCAATGTTAGAATGTAGTAGCGAGAATTAATTTATGTCCAACCTAATAATACCTTTATAGGCTTAAATGGTGATCAATAATCATAACGATATTGGCCTTTAATGGTCAAGCTATAGGTTCAAAAGTTATCAACCTTATTTTCAAGAAGAGTCTTAACTGTGACTCCAAAAGAAGCCAAATTAGCTTAAAGGAATCACTGTGGGAATCTAGGGTGGATCAGAGGTAATAAGGTTTATCTGCCTTTTTATTATGTTGGGATTAAACGACTTTAGATTATGAAGTGGTATGATTTCACGTACAATATTGGTAAGCTTACTTTATATTTACATCCTAACATGTTTATGACCAATCAAGGTCTCAAATGTAGAGGTAATGAATTGGTATCCACCTTGAAGTAAATATGAGTATTGAGTCTAGTATGGGGTCATTTGTCTTCATGTGAAATCAAATAGATCTAAGATGTAGGCAGATTTTAGGCTTAAAACTTAGATATGAGTTTGATGAATCTAGTTACCATGTTTAAAGTGTGAATAGTTGACCTTTTCTTGTCATGGAAACAAAGATAATTTCAAAGAAAAAATTCTCGTGAGTTTTTATGATACCTAATTAGAGGGTTGTTACATGTCTGAATGATGGGATCTTGCAATTTGATAGTAGGATTTATGTACCTAATAGAGGGAACTTGAGGATGTCTATGATTAAAGAGTTACACAACACCCCATATTCAGGTCTTATTAGTGTGACATATCTCATGAAATAACTAAAATCTCTTTATGTTTGGAGAGGAATCAAGAAAAAAATAACTAATTTTGTGGAGAGATGCTTAGAATGTTAGTGGGGTAAGGCTGAACATGTACATCCTACTAGATTATTATATCCACATGATACTCCATAATGGAAATGACATGTGATCAACATGTATTTCATCTAAGGGATACCTATGTCAAGGAACTAAGATAATATGATCCTAGTGGTTGTCGATAAACTCACCAAGGCTGTTCATTTCATCCCAGGAAATTTGATGGATGATGCACCAATATTGGCAAAAATATTTGTGAATGAAATTTTTAGATTGCATGGGGTTTTGAAAAAGATCATTTCAAATAGAGATCCTCAATTTACCTCAAGGTTCTGGTAGAATATTAATCAAACCTTAGGCACATAACTAAACTTTAATACAAACTCTTATCCAAATTTGGATGGGCAAATAGAAAGAGTAAATCAAGTGTTGGAAGATTTTTTGCAAATTTATTACATGGATCAATAATATAAAGGGGAATAATATCTTCCACCGGTATAATTTACCTATAATAACTCCTTTTAATCAACCTTAAAAATGGATCCCTTTGAAGCATTATATGGAAGAAGGTGTAGAACACCTATCAACTGGGACAAATTAAAGGATAGGGTGTTTTTTAGAGAGGATAAGGTGAAGCTAATTAAGCAAAGGTTGGTTGAAGCCAATGATAGGTATAAAATCTGTGCTCACCTAAATAAAACAACCATGTCGTTCTCAGTTAGAGATAAAGTGTTTCTATGAATCAAGCCCTGAAAGAGTTTTATTAAGTTTGGGAAATCATCCAAATTAACCCCTGATATGTGGGACCTTTTGAGGTTATAGAAGTGATAAATCATGTTGCATACAAGCTAACTTTTCCACCATTCTTAAGCCAATTTCATAATGCTTTCCATGTATCTTATCTAAAAAATAATGTGTCTAATACCTTGCATGTTCTTAATTATAAGGCATTATAGGTTTTGGATCTAGGATTAATAACAATGGAACTAATTAGAGTGTTATAAATATAAAAACTTCACTTGTGAAATAGAGAAATATCACAATTCAAGTTCCAATGGGACCAATATATTGTATAAAGTGCCAATTGGGAGGATTTGGAATAATTTCAAAAACTATTTCCTCATCTTTTTTTGTTGATATGTTTTCATTAACAAAATATATGTACATTCATTTTTTGTTATTTATATGCTGTGTCATCAAGATGATGACCCATTTAGGGGGTTTTGGGTCTTTTTCCTTAACTTTACAT
Organism: Torreya grandis; assembly: GCA_037957365.1. Taxonomy (NCBI): domain Eukaryota; kingdom Viridiplantae; phylum Streptophyta; class Pinopsida; order Cupressales; family Taxaceae; genus Torreya; species Torreya grandis. The sequence continues at coordinate 5,123,323 of JARHVA010000128.1, read as the reverse complement.
AATTATTAGTTCCATGCCTAATATAAAGAAGATGACCACAAGATTTTTACTAGCATATAACATGAGGGTTACCTCATGCACTCACCTGAGGCATGTAGTTTAGACCATTCCTCATTGATTCTACCATGTGATGGTGATTAGACAATTTATATTTAAGCACTTGAGTTACTACATTTCATCAACCAAATTTAGTCTAAAGTCAGTCATTGAATGAATTCATACATTACATATCACTAATATTATAAAGAAAATTTAACACCAAATAGATTCATCACAATGAGGTTCATATAATATTAGTTCCATTAATAAAATTCATAAGATTTCATAGATACATCTTTCAGTACATGCTTTATATATCTCTGCCTTCATAATAATAAAATAAATATATTCAACATCAACAACTACTACATAATAATAAACCCTTATAAAAAAATCCAATATTTATACATAAGTTAACCCCTTTATTAGGTCAAAACATTAATACACAAAAGATGACAAGCCAACGAAAATTTCAAGGAAAGAAGTCATGGTAAGATGCTACAATTAAGTTCCTTTTGAATCAGGCCCAACATCCCCTATATAACCTCTCTATGATAGATATTCATGTCTGTGTTCCTCTTATTTTATGTAATGGCATTAGATTTGGTCTCTCATTAATCTTTGTTGCTTATGTGAACTAATTTGTAACTACCTCTACTCCATGTGCTCTTATTCTAGTCTTGTATTTCTCTAAGTTTTACGTCTTCTACACACTCTCTACTTCCTTGTATTTTATGAATTACCCTTATATACCAATGTATTTTGTGATGTTTCCTTATGTTTCTCTCTTTTGTTCCATGGTATTTTATTCCTACTCTTGTGCCCTTATTATTTAGCGTTTATGTCTCCAAAATACTTAGAATATAATTATTATAGAATTTTGGGTCCAACATCACCCCATACTAAATCGATAGTCCATCTTAGACTATATGAAAGTTTACTCAATGGAAAATAATGTGGGATATACCTCTTAGACTTTGAACTTGAGCTCCTCCCACTAGTTGAGGGATGTTTTAAAATTAGAATCAATAACTTCCACTTTTCCCTTTAATTTCTTCAACTCCTTGGACTATTACAAAAAGGTATAAGATTGAGTTGTTAAAGACTCAAGCTAAGAACTTGTAGTCTTATGATCATCCTTGATGGCCCTAACCTCTAACAAAACTTATCCTCATAGTTCTGAGAAACTAACATTCAACTAATATCAATGGAAATTTATTTGTGCTTCTATTTCCTGAACATCTTGGAAGACTTTTACATGTTGGGCCTTGTCCTTAATGCTCAAAGCATTCTCAACCAATTATTGGCACTAATATTCCTTGGGAAATAATTGTGCTTTGAAAATTTTACTCAGCCATGCCAAACTAATAAAAACCACACCAGTGATGGGAATCATGGTGTTAAGTTTATTAAAAAATTCATGATAGACCTCTATGGCCTCATAAAACTACTCTATTACCCAAATTTTCTTATGTCTAGGATCCACTTGGTTTTTACATTTAGGAAGCACAAGGTCCATAAGAAGCTCCAACTTATTCATTTCCTCACCAGTAATAAGAACTCCATCCTCAAGTGTTGGTTCAATTCTCAAAATTATTTAGTAAAGGCCTAATGTCCTAAATTGAGCTACTTCTACCACACTCAGTTGGCACTTGAGTTCTTTAATTTCCTCTTTAAGATTTTAACATGTCTCATGTTCCTCTTTATATAATTTCATGACCTCCTAATGTTTAGAATGGCTATAGATTACATTGTGGCTATTAAGAATGTTTTTCCTAGAAGCCTCTATTGTAAACTTGATAAATGTCATGCCTCCTTACATTGGAGAGTAAATTGTAGGACTAATCTAGAGCATGTTTGGAAACCTACTACTTTTGGAATTATATTAGTATTATCCCTTAGAAGATCAAATTGTTATTCATCATGATATAATTTCATATAAAAAGACATATCATGATAAGTTTGGTTTATGGACTCATGTTCAGGGAAAAGGTTCCACAAATATAAATGCTTGTCTGACGTGTCCTATTAAGAGGTGGCACAAATCCGAGGTTCTTGATTTGGATGCTGATTTTGATCTACCTCATGCATTAGTTCATTAAATGTTTTGGGGTCACACTATAAATCAATGATTTTGAGACTCTTTTCAATTAATTTTTGGAATCAATGCCAATGTCCTCTTTATTGAGGCTTTCTCCCCTATCTAATTTTGGTGTTGGACTTTCAACATCCACTTGTTGTTCGACCCTAATATGTTACTTATCAGGTGCAATTATCTAATCTTCACCTAGATCATGGGGTTGATCCTTGCTTGGATTAGGAGTGTTAAGGTATGTTCATGTTGTTGGTGTTGTGGCATTGATGTTGTCATTGATGTCAATGTCAAGATGAATGTAGTTAATGTCAAAATCAAAATTGATGTCATGCATGGTGAAGTGGTATGTGACAAGGAAGTCTTATGAAAAGAGAGAATTTGAGGGTAACCTATTTTATCTCTACTAAGAGAGAATTTGAAGGCAACTTGGTAATTATTTTGAGGTTGATATCATGTCAAGGTTAAGATCAAGATTCAAGGAAAGCGTAATTTTAAATACTAGTCTTAAGGAGCATTGTCATATAATGAGCATGTTTATGAAGATGATGGTCTGGTAAGATGGATACACATAGGTATGAGTGGATGTTTAAGAATTTACAATAATTACTATGAAGTTTTGAAATACTTAACAAATTTTCAAGGTAAACCTTCGGAAGTAAGGTATTATGCCTAAGCATGCAACCAATCTAATCCGAAACTCTGCCTAACCTAATGAGGAGTCTTGAGGTGTCATAAAGATATATAAAGGATGAAAATTAATGGTAGAGAATGTGATAATATGTTTTACACTATGTAAAAATGTGTATAATATATATAATCTTTCAGAGGATATTTTTAAGTCAGTTCTTGGCATAGTCTTTACATGAAAAAACCTAGTGAGAAGGTACATGCTTGGTAGCATGATGAGGTGAGTAGTATAAGGCTTATGATAATAATATTTTTATTGTGTGAGATTTATATTAGGCTTTATGAAATGATTATGAGGTGTTGATAAAAATTCAAGAGATTTCAATGTGTGTTTAAAGTCTTAGTATGACTGACAGTTCAAGCCCTAATATACAGAGAGACCTAGTGTGGCCTAATGTGGGGTCAATTTTAGTTTCCAAGGTACCAAAGCTCATGAGATCATTATCATAAGTGTGTAATGTTTTTCAAAATGTGTTCAACAAGTTTTAGGTCATAGACTAAAGGAGAAATCATGAAATGTGGTTTTGAGGTTTTATGTATGTACAAATTAAGGTATTATAGACCTATGAATGATTTTCTTATGCTCACTAACATGTGAAAAATTTACATGAGGATCCAAGAAGTTCATGTTATTTTTTGAATGGTCCTATCTAAAATTTACTATCGTTATTTTTTATGTTGAGAACCTAATCTTTATGAATCATTATTAAGAGTGGAAGGCAGTTTAAACCCTCTCTAAAACCCTAACTATGACCTGATATGAAAGATATTGTTGGAAATAGATAATAATGGTTTTTATGACCTATTTTACTGATTGGAACATGTATATGACTCTCCTAGGTACCTCTAAATGACATTGTTCTATCATAAGAGTGAGTGAAAGCTATAGAAAACCCCTTATTTCTCATATTTTTGATGTAGTAGGTAGGGTTGACTAGGTTAAAGCATGGAAATGATTAGTGGATGATGTGTGATACTTTTATTTTATTATAATTTAATTTTATGAGTATGTTAATGACTTTTAATATTCTAAACTAGTCATGGAAGTTGGCCTATCGCTAAAAAGGCCTAGTGAAAAAGATAGTGAGAAAACTAGGCAGAAGTGAGAATGAGATTAGGGATGGGTTGCAGTGGTTTAGGAATATATAAAATTACATAGGTTTATTATTAAATACATGTAAAAAATATAACCTTTGAATAAAAAATATGGATATGCTTATAGACAAGCATAAAGTTGCTCTCAAAGTGACATGTCTAACATAGTGAGGTATGTGTAGGGTGAATAAATGAGATTGGTCTATAATACCAATATTGATGTTGAATATTGTAATAAATTTATTTAAATATGTTATAATGATTATAAATTATCATATAAAACTATTTTAAGTTCATGAAATTTAATCTACAGGTGTTCTAAGTCATCATTTCCATGACTATGTTTTGGAACATTTAGACAATTTTCTATGTGTTAGTGAGAATGATGTTCCTAAGTCATTATGCATAGATTTTAAGAATAAAATGTGAATAAAGTTGTTATAAATATCTCATAAGTTAATTTTAATGTGTTTTTATTCATTATAAACTCCTATGAAGGTGTGAAAAGTCAAAGGTTCTTGACTAGGTTTTGAAGCTTGTTTACAGTTTTGAGTGAGCACATTGAAGTGGTTTGTTTGAGGTATTTTTCCATATTTAGTGACATTTAATGAGAATGGTTATGACAATTATTTAATTTATGTTATATAAATATTATTTTTTTATATGTTATTTTGGAAAAATTGAGTGTATACTTTAGATATTTTAAGCAAACTTTCTGGCAGTGAGAAGGGCTAATTGTGACTAGGCCTAATGGTGTGATTCAAGGAGTGAAATGAGATGGACATAATGTGAGATTAAAAATGGTATAATTTAAATGTTTTTTAATTTTTAAATCCATTTTTTAAGGCTCAATATGTTTCAAGGTGGATAAGGTGAAACATGTGCTTTGAGAAGGCCTAATTGTATTAGGTCTATATTAGGTCTAATGGTGGTTTTGATCCTTATGAGTGGTGACCGACCTATGTAGTGGTTGTTTAAATTATGAAACATGTTTTTTTATAAATTAAAAGGGTGATACAAGTATTTATAGTTTTTTTTTCTGACCAAGGTATGTGAGATCAAGAGTCATGTATAAGAAGAAGGTCTAATAGGCCTAATTTGACGAGTTAGAATATTGAGGGAATGAGTGAATAAAATATAAGTTTAGAAAATAGGTAGAGTAATTTCAGAACATAAAATAGGTTTTTTAATATGTCATGAATTTATAATAATTATTCTTCAGATGATGATCAAGGTTATTTGACCTAAATCTATCAAGGAGAGGGATAGTTGAGCAAAGGGGTCTAATAGGCGATTTGAGAGAGATAAAAGAGTGTGAAGAGAAAAAAGAGGTATTCATCATTAGTTAAGTGAGAAAAAAAGTATCCAAAGTTTATTATAGTTTTTAGTGTTTGATTTATCATTGAGCCACCTAGGGGGTTTGTCCCTCCTTGCAAGTTGGTGCTTGCTAAAGGACTAGTTGAGTTGGTGCTTGACTAGTGAAGGGTTGGTGCTACTTGTGGGGTTGGTGCTTGCTAAAGGACTAGTTGAGTTGGTGCTTGACTAGTGAAGGGTTGGTGCTACTTGTGGGGTTGGTGCCTCACTAAATATTGATTCATTACTTATAAGACTATAAAAAAATATATTTTTAAGTGGTTTTTATCCCCCATTAGGGTTTCCCACATATATCTTGTGTTCATTTGTTGTATGCTTATGTGAATCCTTGTTTATGCATTAGTTGATGTATGTGTTTGAATGAATGTTTCATGAATGATAAGTAGAATTGAATGAATGTTTTAAGGGCACTGATTCATCCCCATATCAATATATATACTTATAAAATTTGGTATTAGATCAGGTCTTTTGAATCAATCCTAATAGCCTAAAGGAGATCTTAGGTAAACGAAGATGGTTAGTCAAGCACAAGGTGGTTTCTCTACAAGGAAGGCTTTGTTGTTCAATGGATCTAATTATGATTTTTGGAGTATTAGGATGAGAACATAATTAATTTATCAAGGTTATTATGTTTGTAAATTAGTTTTGGATAGATATACTACACCTGATATTCCCCCTATAGATACATTAGGTAAGAAGACTAGTGACAATAATTCAAAAGCAATGAATTGTATTCTTTGTGGCCTATTAGAGGTAGAGATTATGAAGGTGATGCACTATATGTCTGATAAATAAATGTGGGATAAGTTGAAGACTATAAATGAGGGAGACTCCAAGGTCAATTTGGCTAAATTTTAAACCCATAGAAGACAATTTGAAAGACTAAGGATGAATGAAGATGAGACCATTGCAACCTACATGTTGAGGGTTGATGAAGTGGCCAACATAATAAGAGGCCTAGGTGAAGAATTGAAAGAGTCTACTATTTTTCAAAAGGTTTTGAGATATCTTACTCCTAAGTTTTATTCTAAAGTGTCTGCTATTAAAGAGATGCAAGATCCAAACAAGCTAGAGATGGATGGACTTCATGGCACCTTAACAACCTATGAGATGAGGATAAGTGAAGGAAGATGTAGAAAGAAGGAAGATACTTTAAATGGAGAAAAAAATTCAAAGGAGAAGAAGACACAAGGTAAGAAAGTTAAAGATAATGATGATTTTAATATTGATGGTGATGATTTGATATCTATTTTTTCAAGAAATTTGAAAACTGGTTTAGGTAAATACAAGGGTAAGCTACCCTTCAAGTGCTTTAATTATGGAAAAATTTGACACTTTTATAATAAGTTCCCTCATAAGAATAGAAAAAAGGATGATAAATAACATGATGAAGGTCATGATGATGACAAGAAGTATTATAGGTTTGATAAGAGCAAGAAAAAATTTAAAAAGTATGATGACAAGAATAAGTTTTTAAAGAATAAAATAAGTTTTTACACCAAAGAAAATTGTAGTTCATCTGATGAGAGTGAGAGAAGTGATTCTGAGAGTGACCATGAAGATTCTGGTCTTGATGCTAATGAAGTTATCTGCATGGCTGAGGAAGCAAGATGTTTAAATCAAGAAGAGTCCATATGGTTTGGAGGTACCATTGGTGATTCAAATGAATAAGAAGATGAGGTAGACTTTGAGGCTAAGTTGATGAATGTTATAGAAGAACTAAATATGGTGAAGAATAAGAATAAGGTGATGAGGTCTATTATCAAAGACTATGAGAAGCAAATCAACTTATTTTGAGATAAATTGAGCAATAACTTTGAGGAATAAGAAGAAATAGTCAAATAGGTGGAGACTCAAATTGAGATTGTGATTGCAACCTTGAAGGCTAAAGAAGAAGAATGTGCAAGGTATATAAATTAAGTGGATTCCTTGAGAGCTAAGTTAGTTCAGGCATAAAGTAAGGTGAAATCTTTTATGAAGTTTAAAAAGAGTACCAATGATCTATAAAACATATTTAATAGTCAAAAGACTACTAATGATAAAATAGGGCTCGATTTCAATGGAGACCAAAAAAAGAATACTAATGTGATTAAAGAGAATCATAACTTAAAGGTTAATGGACAAATAAGAAATGATGGTGCTATAAGAATGAAGACTAATCCTATTACGCAACCTAATGTTATAAGGTATTCTAATCCTTCTAATGGTTATTATTATTCATGTAACCAATTTGGTCATAGAGCAAGGCATTGTAGAAGACCCTCTAAGAATGAATATGCATGTAACTATGAGGATTGTCATTAGTCAAGAGGTATGGGTAATGGTGTGTTTCCATCAAGAGGAATAGTGTGTTTCAATTATCAAAATATTGGTCATATTGTAAAGTTTTGAAAGCATGGATTCTTAAGTCAAAATAAGAAGATTGAGGCCCCTAGAGTGCAATAAAGAAGACAAAAAAATGAATGGAGACAAAAGGTATCAAAGGTGAATAATGATCAGTATGCAAGTCCAAGTGTACTACTTGCCATGGTGGAGCATAGTTTAGATGTAAAGGAGTTCCAATAATTCTCCCTATTAGCTCAGGTTATGGATGAAGGAGTCAAGACAAATAGGTCAAGTTAGATTGTTATTCAAATAGAGATTGAAGAATTCAAGGCTAAGAGGACCATGAAGAAAGTTTAATCTATTAAGGACATGGAGATCTAGGAATCTCTTGAGTTTATGTTGTTTTAAGTACCCTAGAGAAGAGGTGACTACATTAGGCTTTATGGAGGCACTCAACTAGTGAGTAGAAGCATAAAGGATGCTTGGGCTTAGGGAGAGCCTTATATTCTTTATTTAAGATCCAAAGTTATATCAATAGTCTATTAAAATGTGATTGAAAAAGATGGTTTACAAATAATTTTCATGATGACTTGATCAAACCAAGTCACATTCATGATAGTATATGTATATCTCATGGAGATAAGGGGAGCATAGTTGGGTACTTATATGAGTTGAGTTACTGTTTGGTTGATCAGAGGAAGATTGATCTTGTTTAAGGAAGAAATCATGTTTTAGGTCCAAGTATCAGATGGTAGTATTATAGAAGATGACCCTTTGTCATTAATGTCAAAGGGGGAGAAAGACTAGATTGAAAGAAAGACTAGTTTGGGAGGAGATCCAACTGAGAGAGATAAGAATGATTTGCTATGTTAGAGTGCTTTACATGAATTAAAAAGGGGGATATTGTTGAGGTATGTTCATTTTGTGTCATTTATGTTGTCATTTATGTTAAGGTCAAAATGAATGTCATTAATGTCAAGGTCAAAATTGATGTCATGCATGGTGAAGTGGTATGTGACAAGGAAGTCTTATGACATGAGAGAATTTGAAGGTTACATATTTTATATCTATTAAGAGATAATTTTGAGGCAATCTAATAATTCTTGTGAGGTTGATAACATGTTAAGGTCAAGATCAAGATACAAGGAAAGCATATTTTTGAGCACTAGTCTCAAGGAGCATTGTCATACCATGAGCATGTGTATGAAGATGGTGGTCTCATAAGATGGATACACACATGTATGAGTGGATGTTTAAGGATGTAAAATAATGCATATGAAGTGTTAAAACAATCAAAAAATTTTCAAGGTAAACCTTCAAAGATAATGTCTTATGCCTAAGCATGCACTAGACTAGTCCTAAACTCTACCTGACCTAATGAGGAGTCTTGAGGTGTCATCGAGATTTATGATGGATTAAAATTAGGGTAGAGTATGTGATAATATGTTGTAAACTATTTAAACATGTGTATAAGTAATATAATATTTTAGAGGAGGTTTCTAAGTCAGTTATTGGCTTAGTCTTTACATGAATAGACCTAGTCAGAAGGCATAGGCTTGATAGCATGACGAGGTGAGAAGTATAAGGATTATGAGAATAATATTGGTAGTGTGTGAGATTGGTATGATGTTTTATGACATGAGTATGAAGTGTTTATAATAGTTAAAATTTTTTCAATGTGTGTTCAAGGTCTTAGTATGACTAGCAGTTTAAGGTGTAATATGCAAAGAGACCTAGTATGGCCTAATATGGGTTCAAGTTTAGTTTCCAAGGTGATTGATCCCATGAGATCATTTATATAAGTGTGATATGTTTTTTCAAGTGTTTTAACCAAGTTTGAGGTCATAGACAAAAGAATAAAACATGAAATGTGGTTTTGAGGTGTTTTGTGTGTATAGATTGAGGTATTGTAGACCTGAGAATAATTTTCTTATGCTCATTGACATGTTAAAAATTTACATGAGGATCCAAGACATTAATGGTAGTTTTTTAATGGTCCTAGCTCAAATTTCCTAGCATTAGTTTTTGGGTTGAGGACTTAAGATTTATGAAGGATTGTTAAGAGTGAAAGGTAGTCTAAACTCTCTCTAAAACCCTAACTATGACCCAATATGGAATATATTATTTGAAATGGATAAAAATAGTTTTTATGAACTAATTTTGTGATTGGAACATGTAGGGGACTCTCCTAGGTACCTCTAAGTGGCATTGGTCTGTCAAAAGATTTAAAGCTATATGAAATGCCTTATTTCTCAGATTTTTGATGTAATAGGCATGGTTGCCCAAGTCAAAGCATGAAAATGATTGGAGGATGATGTGTGAGTATTTTATTTTATTATAATGTAATTTTATGAGTAGGTTATATAATTAAAATATGCTAAACTAGTCATGGAAGTTGGCCTATCACTAAAAAGGCCTAGTGAGGAAGACAATGAGAAAACCAAGCAGAAGTGAGAATGAGATTAGGGATGGGTTGAAATAGATTAGGGATGGATCCAATTACATAGGGTTGTTATTTAAGATTTAAAAATATCACATTTGAATATAAAATTTGGATATGCTTATATACAAGCAAAAATTTTCTCTCAAAGTGACATGTCTAACACAGTGAGGTCTGTGTAGGATGAAGACATGAGATTAGTCTATAAGACCAATATTTATATTGAACCTTATAATATATTTATTTAAATATTTTATAATTATTCATAAGGACCATATAAAACTATTTTGAGTGCATTAAAGTGAATCTATAGGTGTTTGAAGTCATTGTTTCTATGACTATGTTTTGGAACATTCAAGCAGTTTTATGTGTGTTAGTGAGAATGATGTTCCTAAGTCATTATGCATAGATTTAAAGAATTAAATGCACATTAAATTTTTATAAAGGTATCTTAGGTTAATTTTAATGTTTTATTATTCATGATAAACTCTTATGAAGGTGTGAAAATTCAAAGGTTCTTGACTGGGTTTTAAAGCTTGTTTACAGTTTTAAGTGAACATATGGAAGTGGTATGTTTGAAGTCTTTTGCCCTATTTGGTGAAATATAATGAACATGGTGATTAATATGAGGTCACGAAGGTTATATAAATATTATTTTTTGACATGGTTTTTTGGAAAAATTGAGTGTATACTTCAGATCTTCAAACTTGACTTTCTGGTAGTGAGAAGGGCTAATTGTGAGTAGGCCTAATGGTGTGTTCAAGGAGTTCTATTTGTGAAGTTTTTCATCTATTTTTCAAGTGTGTTGACCAAGTCTAAGGTCTGAGGTTGTGTCAAGTGTGCTTCCTAATGGGTATAATTTAATTTTGTGTGTATTTTTTCATCTATTTATGAAGGCTCAAGCTGTTTTAAGGTCGTCAAGGTGAAACTTGTGCTTTGAAAAGGCCTAATTGCATTAGGTCTCTATTAGGCCTAATGGTTGTTTTGATACTTATGAGTGGTGAATAACATCTATAGTGGTTTTTTAAATTGTTAAATGTGTTTTTTTTATCTATTTCAAGGGTTATCCAAGTATGGAGAGGTTTGTGTCTAACCAATTTATGTGAGAGCAAGAGTCATGTATAAGAAGAAGGTCTAATAGGCCTAATTTGATGAATTAGAATATTGAGGGAATGAATAAATAAAATATAAGTTTTGAAACTAGGTATAGGACTTAAAGACCATCACAAAGGTGTGTTTAATATGTAATGAATTTATAAAAGTGATTCTATAGATGATGAGCAAGGTCATTTGACCTAAATCTATCAAGGAGAGGGCTAGTTGAGCAAAGAGGCCTACTCGATTGTTTGAGAGAGATAAAAGAGTTTGAAGAGAAAAATGAGGTAATCATCATCATTTAATTTATAAACATGTTTCCAAAACTGATCAAGGGTTCTATGTGGTTGAGTTGGTGCCTCTTGGCAAGTTGGTGCTTACTAAAGGACTATTTGAGTTGGTGCTTGATTAGTGAGGGGTTGGTGCTCCTTATGGGGTTGGTGCCTCAATACATCTTGATTCATTACTTATAATAGTGTATTCAAAGCTATGTTTTAGTGGGTTTTATCCCCCATGAGGATTTCCCACATATATCTTATGTTCATATGTTGTATGCTTATGTAAATGCTTGTTTATGCATTGGTTGATTTATGTGTTTGAATGAATACTTAATGAATGATAAGTGGAATTAAATGAATGTTTTGAGGGAAATGATTCAAAACCCCTCTTATTAGATGTAATTCAAATAAGGAGTGGGTTCCTTGATAGGGTTAGCTTCTAGAGATGCCTCACCTATGTCTAGAATTACAACTTGAGGCACTTATTATTTAGGCTCTACTTGAGTAGTAAGATGTGTAGAGTCATCCTTCTTCCCTAGCATAAGCTCCTTAGATTTTATCAGTGATGGGGGTTTTATTTTGTCATTTGGGAACTAATTGAGTATCTAATTGGGATGTGATGATGTCCTCTTACTCTATAAGCAACCCCTAGGTCCTTAATGGTGGCGAGGCCTTCCGTTGGCATTTTGGGATGACCCTAGGTTAGTCTTATGTTCTGTTAGAGCTAAGAGCCTCAAGTTTTGTTCCTTCTCTTTTGATTGAAACCTCACTACCATGCATCTCTCTAGTTTTTTTTGGGGGGGGGGAAGTGGTTATTTTTTTGCCTCATAGCCTCCTGATGTCTTCTTTGGTGACCTAGACATATATAAAACTACCTAGATTTTCCTTTGCATGACTATGTTATAGGGATTTAGGTCAGTCCTGCTAGGTTCATTCTTCTCCACATATGTGCACCTACTTAGGTAAACATAAATATTTCAAATAGTATAGATCTCAATGTTAATCTTGTTTTCATTAACATTTATAGGGTGCATGTCTGTAATGTGATTTGTTGAGTCCATGAAGTATTTGGCAGTGAAAGCATAGGGCAATTTCAACCATTTCGATAAATTATTTGTGGTTTCCATATAGATACATATGAGAGAATAGTGTTTCTTGATAACAAAATAAGCATAGTATCCCATATACATGGGTAAATATTTAGATATGCACCATTCATTCCCAAATGCCTCCTTTATGACATCAAATTAACCCTTCATCTTGGCTTTTTAGAAGCGCATGATGGTGTCGGGACAAGTGAATTTATTAAATCATTCAACTAGGGACTTATATTTTGGTGGGTAAACCCACTTTAGTTCTTTTCCTAAGTACTTCAAGATGCCAATCTCATAAAAAACTATAAGTAGAAAAATTATGTCCCAAGGAAACTTGTGGTTGTGGAGATGATGTGCCTTCTTTGCATCTTGATCAATATTTTTTGCAAAATATAGGGAGTAATTATACTTTTATCCCTTAGCTATTTGGATAGAAACATAAAAGTGTGCCATGTCCACCCCCTTCCATTGATCCATGCATCCCAGTTTGGTAATGTCCAAGCACGTAGCTACTTGAATTATCATATCTTCCAAGCTAGTAATGTACATAGTGTGGCCTTATTTTTTATATTTTAGCACCACCACCATTCTATCAATTACTAACTGATATTCTAGATATGTGCTAAGATCATCTCCAAAATAAAGTAACCTAGTTACTCTACTGATCCATTCAGGGGTGATCCTCATTCTACACCCAAAAAAGTAGAGGTAGTCTTTATAAATGTGTGATATTAAGACTTGAACTACCTCCTATGGTTTCCCAAAATATAATATCTTTAAGAATTTTATCACCCTCACATATTTCAACAAGTTGTAGACCATGAGATCATAGGCGATCTTAGTCTAGGTGTTCTAGAACTCCACCTAGTAGTCCTTTTATAATTAGAGCTAATTTCTAAACTAACAGTGATTTTAATCTAGGATTTGACATGTGGAAACCTTAGACTCCCAATCATCCACCCACAACACCATCTCTAGGTATTGCATCTCTTCAATCAAAATAGGGGGATGAGATGGTGTTGTAGTGGCCTTTTACCCTATGAATTCCATTTTTGGTGTTGATCTAATAGGGGTCCCTTCCCTTAATCTTTATAAGTCCTTATCTTTCACACTGCTCTCATTATAACATTCTTACTGAATAAACATAGGACCTCTTTATTCATAAATGAACATGGGACCTCCTTTTATTCCCTCAAACTTTTCAACTTTGAGAATGGTTGGTTATGGTTCTCTATTCCTATTAGACTTTTAATTCACTCGTATCACCAATTGAGGTGCCCAAATGTTAACACATGATTGACTAACTCTCTCAGATGAATACATCTTGAGTCCTCTTTCCTAAACACAAAATGATTTAGTTCCCTGCTTCACCCTCCTTTAACGATATACTTATCAATTGTAACCTATATCTTCTCTTTTTTACTTGTGTGGACACTATTGACGTAGTGGACTACACTTGGGGCAAGGAGGTTGAGCTCCTGCCTTCCACACGCAACAATGGAAACTCCCCTCTTACCTGTGGGACCGACGAAGCTGGAGGGGAGAGTCTCTAGGTAAGGGCTAGTTCCCTTTGATGCATCCGATTTGTTTTAGTAAGTGCTAACATATATATATATATATATATATATATATATATATATATATATATATATATATATATATATATATATATATATATATATATATATATATATATGGGGGGGGGGTGAAAAGGGAGAAAGATTGCAGGAATGAAGTGTATGTATGTGTTTGTCTGATTTTAAGTGTGAGTGTGAGAAGGTCAAATCATTTTGGTGCATCACCTCCTTTAGAGTAGTTTTTTTCCTGCAATATTTCTCCCTTTTCACCCCCCATTATATATATATATATATATATAATGGGGGGGTTGAAAGGGAGAAAGATTGCAGGAAAACAAACTACTCTAAAGGAGGTGATGCACCAAAATGATTCGACCTTCTCACACTCACACTTAAAATCAGACAAACACATACATACACTTTAGACTGGCAGAAGGATCAGGCTGCAAGAAACTTAGCAGGGAGGCTTTAATGAAAATACAGAAAATAGAGATTCACCAAAGGTGCTGTGAAAGGCACACTATATAGTAAATTGTTCTATTTTTGCACTTCCAAATACAACTCTCCTTGTTAGCTATAAAAATGGAACCTTATAGACACTAGGTATGTTGGTGTTCAACCTGTGGAAGCATCAAGAAGTAATGACTAAACACAAACTAACACTCAGACATACACAAAGATATCTAACTAGGATAGAGGTAAAAAATGCATTTATTGATTCAAGTGAAAATTTGCCAGGGATACACCTTACAAATGTGGAAGATCCTTTCTCAAATGATAATTCTATAATATATAGAGGAAGAAAAGAGGCCTTTTGGTGCCCTTTTTACAAGTGACCCATGTGCTTTATGAGCATTGGGAAGAGCAGGCCGCTTAAACATAAATGCTGTGTCAGCCTTGGCTCTAATTTCGAGCATTTTTTGACATGGGCCATGCCATTTCCCATTGACTGAGATTGCTCCTTGAATGCACCTAAGTGATTTATCTGCACATAAATGTGAAATGAAGAAAATGCGTCACACAATTGGCCGTTTGCACCTTCTAATGGTCAATTCGTAGACATTGTTTCACTTGCTAGAGTAACTTTTTAAATTGGCACCTCCCTTTGCCACTTGGACTATCTGCCTTCTCCATGCTCTTGGCACTTTTTTCTTCTCCCTGCCTTGTCTCTTTCTATCTCCTTTAGCCCTTGGGGCTATCTCTAGGCATGTCGCTGCATTCTTTGGGCTCCTTTCATGGTTGGCACTTGGGTATTTAAAAACTAATAGATTTTTAACTAGATTAAATTTGATGTTCGCACACTTGTCATCACTTGAAAACCAATGGCTAGTTCACCCTCTTAAATTTGATAGCTTCCAAGACGTCACCATCCTTGGCTATTTCCTTCAAGTTTTCCTGCAGACAAAAGTCTGTGAGAATTGGCCGTTTAGCTTCCCTGGGCTTTTTTGCTTCGGGCCCTTTTCCCACAAACAAAAAGTCCACGAGAATTGGGCACCTCCAAATTTTGTGCTTTAGTCTTTGCTTTAGTCTTTCAAGTAGCCCCTCCAAATTCTATGGGCTTTCCTCCTTTGTGGCCTCTTTAAAGTGCCTTTGCCCTCTGCAAGGGTTTATTGAACCTAGACTGCCCTCCGTAAGGGCTCCTACCCTTCAGCTTTGTGGGGCACCTCATTGAACTAACCCTTTAAACCAATCACATTAAACTAGGTATTGAACTGGTTCAACAATTTAATGTTATGCACCGAGCCGATTAGACCAGAGGCAGTTAAACCATTTGTTTTGAACCACTTGCTTTGAACCACTTATTGAACCTTTTGCTTGAACTAATCCATTAAACCATTTGATTAAACCAGTTCAACAGTTCAATGCTACGTTCCAAGCTAATTGAACCAAGCCTTTGAAATTTTCTCGCTCACCTTAGCCGTTGAACTTGCACATTGAACTGGGGCATTGAACTAAGTGATTGAACCAATGCATTGAACTAGTTCAATGGTTCAATGCTGCGTGCTGATAAAATTACCAAAGAGTTGAGCTAAGCTAAAGCATTGAACTAAGTGATGGACCAAGGCATTTGAACTTCACCAATGAACCAAGGCATTAAACCAACACATTGAACTAAAGCCTTTGAACCAAAATGTTAAACCAACCTGTTGAACATGTTCAACGATTCAATAGTTCAAGCGACTATTGAGCCAAGGCCATTAAACTCCTTGTTGAACTAAAGTGATGAAACAAGTGATGAACCAAGCCTAGAAATTGAAGTGATGGACTTGAAGTGATGAACTAGGCTTTGAAATGGAGCGATTGAATGACCAATTGAACCAAGGCTCAAACCAAGGCTGATTGAACTTGGCGTTGAACCAAATGATTAAACTGGTTCAATGGTTTAACCATGCCAACTTTTCTTGTGATCTTCTTCAGGAAAGGGCCCAAAGAAGCCTTATAAAAACTAGCACTCTCTCTGGAACTGATCCTTCATGCGCCAAGGACTAACCTGCTGAGTCTGTATAAAACCAAAACCTATAGAGTCCATAGAAATGGACCTATAGAGTCCGTAGAAATGGACCTACAATGTCCGTAGAAATTTTGTAGAGTCCATAAAAATGAACAAATTCATGGAAAATTAAAAAATGAAATGGCCTAAAATAGTAGGGATAGGAGGGGACCAATTTTTGGCCTGTTAGGCAAAAAATGGTCAACAAATTAGCGACTCCCAGGGGAAGCATGCCTGCTATGCTTAAAGACCAGTTGCCTTGTAGTCCATTAGGCACGGAGTCAGATGTAGCTTGAAAAAAGATCAGCAACATCCCTAGAAGATCCAATAATCAAGCACAGAGCTTTTTACCCCACACACAAGGGAAACACACAAGGCTAAAAAACACTACCTGTGTAACTGCACTTAGGGAAAGCAGGAAAAGAGACTGAAAACAAACTACTATATACAGCTAACCAAGAAATTTTTTCTCCCTCCTGGGTCAAAGGGAAAGCTTTTTAAGTCCCCTTCCTGGCAAGAAGACTTATGGTGGCACATAAGTAGCTAAATGAAAAGGAGAGTTGGTGACCTGCTCCTCTTGCCTATCACCTGATTTGGCTTGTACCTGAGTGGAGATTCAAACATGCTTCCAACGTATACATACTTTGTTCTTAGAAGCTTGCCTCCTATTGGTTCTTCAGGTTGGTGTATCTCATCAAGAAATCAATTACTACCGGCTCATCACCATAAGCCCCTTGATATGCACCCTTGACTGGCTTGCTCTCTTCTACCTCATGTTCAAGTTCCATGGTATGACCATCCTCCTTGATGATTTCAAAGAAAGTATCTTTAGATTCACCAACCTCTTGGAGGGATAAATCTAAAAAAATGTAGCCTCTTTGCATGCTTGTTTGAACCCCAATGCTACCTTTTTATGCTCTTATCCAACTCATAGCCTCCTTGAAGAATAGTGCAGCTTGCCTCAATGACTTCAAATGAATCATTCAAAACATGAACAAGAGATTGTCCATGCTCCTCCATGTAACCTAAGGTGATCTCCTCCTCATCCATACTCATGATGTCTCCCTGGTTAGTCATAAACTGAGCATAACCTACATCAGGCAAGGCCTAATAGCTTTCTTGGAGGTGTATGGATGGAGTGTATTCAGACACATAATCTACTATTTGGCCTAAAATGTCCATCACACGTTTGCTTAGGAGACCTACTCTGGACTCCAACTCTGTAATCCACCTATCCATATCTTCCTAGAAAAGCCTTTCTCAAAAGTCACAATCATCATCAGAAGTAGGAGTAGCCCTATCTTCTTCAAGGTTTTGAGCAAAACCTTTCTCTTCTTCTTCGTCTTTCCTACCCTGAGATTCCACTATTTGCTTCCAACTCATGATCTTGGGATTGGAATCTTGCTCCTGTGAATAGGCAACAACTTTATCCTCTTCAAGGTCCTGAGTTGGTTCATGATGTTCCTTCTTCCAGCTTGGAGTTTGGAGATCATGTTGAAAATATTGAGGAGGTTGGGGAAGATTTGGGAGGGTCTGCTCATGTACAAGAAGAACTATCTGAAAAGAGGTGTGCTAAAAATCTAGGTGCATGGGATTGAGGGTAGGATCATTGATGCATCGAATGAGTCAGAATGAGCAAGTGCCATCTGATAGAAAGGGATTAGCACACAAGAGGGAGTTTTCTCTAAAATAGGAGAGGGCAGACCTTGGGCCAAAATTTCTTGGTTTTCATCCCTCCACTTTACCAACACTTCATCAATATTGAAATTAGCTTGTGGATTGGTGGAAGGGGCACTTTTTGGCATCAGCTCCTCTACGGGGTCTGAAAGCTCCATCTCTCTTTCACCCAGCAGTCTCATCTTCTTTTCTAATTCCTCAATCCGCTTGGCCAGATCATCCTCATTTTGTACCTCTTAGAGCTCGTGGGAGCCATCATAGAGATGGGGAGTGAATGAAGATTGCCATGAAATGCAAGGAGATTCCTGAGGAAGGGTGGGAGGGACTTGAAAAGGACTAACCTCATTTTGTACCTCGCACTCTTGGATAATGTATTTCTCCTCCTTGCTATTCCATGACTCAACCACTTTATTCTAGCTCAAGCAATTCGGACTGGGCATATCCTTTGGGGGTGATGGGGCCACAATGTGAGAGGGTAGTGAGGGTTTAGATTCCACTTCCCTTACTACCAAAATAGATTGCTGCATTTGAATATTTTCCAATTCAATCTATTTATCAAGATTAGCCTAAAACACAAGATTTACTGTTTCGGAACTCTCCTCAACATGATTGGGGAAAGGGCTTTGACTGGTTTGACGTGGCTCATAAGTAGGGGCTGTGTATGACTAATATGATGCTTGGGGTAGTAAGTATGCAGGTTGATAGACTTGGTAAGGCTACCTCTCATGAATACTCAGCTTCTCTTCCAAAGATGCAATCAAACCACCCACATCTAGCATCTCACTTGTAAGCCTGTGCCAATTGGCTCTTTCAATAGGAGCCCATTCCTTCTTAACCTGATCTAGTGCATTCCTCACTTGATGGATGACATGATCAAGAATTTCTTGGCCACATCCCCTTCTAGTGTCTAGATCTATTACATACTTTTTGTATCCCAGCAGTGCTCATTTGAAGGTGGAGATGGGTTGATTGGTAAAGAGACTGGGTTGATTAAGAGAAATGGCACATTGAGAAGACTGGGCATAAGGTTGATATAGCTCATGATAGGGATAGGACTAGTCATATTAGACCTAATAAGGGTCAACATAAGGCTGGTAGGGATCATAGCCATACTAGCCAAGGAAAACAGGGTCCATGGTTTAGAATGATGGAATTATACATACTAGAATACTATTTATTGATGGCACCAGAATTGCTTAACCAGTTGATTTAACTCAGAGTCACCATTGGTGTTGATGCAAAAGCCTCCAAAGGCTGGTTGGTTAAAGAACACACCAAAAAATTATTCAACTCTGTGGACACAACTTGTCTTAGTTGGTCCCACCGGGCGTGCCAGAAATTGTTGACACAGTGGATTGCACTCGAGGCAAGGAGGTTGAGCTCCTACCTTCCACATGCAAAAATGGAAACTCCCCTCTCACCTATGGGACTAGTGAAGCTAGAGGGGAGAGTCTCTAGGTAAGGGCTAGCTCCCTTTGATGCATCTAATTTGTTTTAGTAAGTGCTAACATTTATATATATAATGGGGGGGGTGAAAAGGGAGAAATATTTTAGGAAAACAAACTACTCTAAAGGAGGTGATGCACCAAAATGATCTAAACTTCTCACACTCACACTTAAAATTAGACAAACACATACATACACTTCATACTAGTAGAAGGACCAAGTTGCAAGAAACTTGGCAGAGAGGCTTTAATGAAAATACAAAAATAGAGATTCACCAAAGGTGTTGTGAAAGGCACACTGTATAGTAAATTCTTCTATTTTTGCACTTCCAAATATAGCTCTCCTTTTCAGCTATAGAAATGGCACCTTATAGACACTAGGTATGTTGGTGTTGAACCCGTGGAAGCATCAAGAAGCAATGACTAAACACAAACTAACACTCAGACATACACAAAGATATCTAACTAGGATAGAGGTAAAAAATGCATTTATTGATTCAAGTGAAAATTTGCTAGGGCTACGCCTTACAAATGTTAAAGATCCTTTCTCAAATGACAAGTCTCCAATATATAGAGGAAGAAAAGAGGCCTTTTGGCACCCTTTTTACAAGTGACCCTTGTGCCTTACGAGCATTGGGAAGAGCAGGCCGCTTAAACATAAATGCTGTGTTAGCCTTAGATCTAATTTTAGGCATTTTTTGACATGGGCTACACCATTTCCCATTGATCAAGATTGCTCATTGAATGCACCTACATGATTTTTTTGCTCATAAATGTGAAATGAAGAAAATGGGTCGTACGATTGGCTATTTGTGCCTTCTAATGGTCAATTCGTAGACACTATTTCACCTATTGGAGTAACTTCCTAAAATGGTGCCTCCCTTCGCCACTTCAACTATTTGCCTGCTCCATGCTCTTGGCACTTTTGTCTTCTCCCTGTCTTGTCTCTTTTTGGCTCCTTCAGCTCTCGAGGCTATCTCTGGGTGGGTCACTGCATTCCTTGGGCTCCTTTCATGGTTGGCGCTTGTGTATTTAAAAACCAATGGCTTTTTTACTGGCTTAAATTTGATGTTTACACACCTGTCATCACTTGAAAACCAATATCTAGTTTGCCCTCTTAAAGTTGACAGCTTCCAGGATGTCACCGTCCTTGGCTATTTCCTTCTGGTTTTCCTATGGACAAAAGTCCGTGGGAATTGGCCATTTGGCTTCCCTAGGCTTTTTTGCTTCGGGCCCTTTTCTCATGGACAAAAAGTATGTGGGAATTGGGTGCCTCCAAATTTTGTGCTTTAGTCTTCACTTTAGTCTTTCAGGTAGCCCCTCCAAATTCTATGGGCTTTCCTCCTTTGTGGCCTCTTTAAAGTGTCTTTGCCCTCTGCAAGGGTTTATTGAACCTGGACTGCCCTCCGCAAGAGCTCTGTAATTGTACAAGTCTTCAATTATAAAAAAATAAATGAGAAGCCTTATGGAGTTTTATAAGATATTCTAATTTTTTTCATTAACTCCTCCATGCTACATTAATTTTCACCACACCATCGTCTATCATTTTAACATTAATTTTCAAAATGACATGTCTTGATGTTAATTTAGCATGTTTTCCATTCATACCACTTAGTTGTTAATAAATTACACATCCCATATTTATTTTGAGAATTATTGTGCCTTCCTTACAGTGTATTATAGTTGTATAATAATTCAAATTTTTCACTCTTATGGTAGGAATTACCTTTTCCATTTTAACCCATCCTATAATGGAATTTATTTTGCTATTTTTGTTCTACTTACCTATGTCATTCTCCACCTCTTGTGTGACTCACACTACCCCTTACGTGCATATTTTAAATTCCCTATTTTGCATACCCTACTATCTTTAGAGCTCTAAGGTCACATGTGATTTTTACATTATTTCCTTCACATGCCATCTCTACTTGCTTCCTCTTGCATACTTATTTTGTGTGCCTCCTATTGCACACTTATACTACTTAAGTAGTATATCCATACTTAAAATAAACCCCACATTAAAATGTGTACATGGTTCTCCACATCATATCATAGTATCATTAAAGAAAAAAGAGTGATAAACATAGAGTATCAAAAAAATGTCAAACTAGTTACAAAAAGACACACAACTAATGTAATTCTTATTTGAAAATGAAATAAAATCCTAGATTAACCTAGTGGAAAAAGCTTTATTATCTGTATGGGATAATTACATAGAATGGTAAGGCCAAAGCCAACTACTATTAAAATCAATTGGTATGAACTGTCTATCTAACTTCTTCAATTATCAATCATCTATTAAATAAATATCATGAATAATAAATGGACAATCCCAATGGAACTATAGTTTACCTAAGTGACACGTGAACTTGGAAACATAGATCAGGGCATGTATACCTAGATGAAAAACTTTGGTTTTGATATGTCAAAAATTATAGGCTTTCTATTTTTGATTATGAACTCCTTGAATCCAAAGTGCGAGAAAGCATGTTTCATCCAATTAAAGTAGAACATACAAATATAATTTGAGGGATTCTTCATCATCCAATCAACCAATTTGTGTAATACACAAAGAGGGTACAAGGAACTCTAATATTAAGATGGCTTCAACACCAAATATGGGATTAAAATGATTACTCTTATTTAACCTTTTATGTGTGGTTTGATTTAGCCATAAGACTATGGAAACTTGATCATCCCAATCAATGTGATTAATGTTACATATCTTGGTCAATGTATTACCTAGGATCTTTTTGAAGGTTTTATCTATACCATCAATTTGAGGGTGGTATGGCATGGCCTTATGGTGAAAAATCATGAACTCAACCAAGAAGGTGTGCATGGTTTTATCAAGGAAGTGAGTGCCATGATCACTTGTTAAGCTTAATGGACATCCATACCTAGTGATGATATTTTCCCATAAAAATTGAATGGTGATCATAGTAGCACAATAACATGTGCATGCTGATTTAGCCTAGTGTGTGAGATAGTTTATGACAATAATGATGTAGTACATGCCATTCCATATTTCGAGATGCTAAATGGGTCCAACAAAATAAATAGCCCATTTCTCAAATGGTTCATGTGCAAGGATTGGATGAAGAGGCATAAAATCCTATTGGTTTGGTTTACCTACACACTAACAAATATCACATTGGTGTACATAAGCTTTGGCACATTTGAATAGGTTGGGATACCATAATATTACTAGTAACACCTTGTGTGTTATTATATGACCAACATAATGTCTACCTACAACACCCTCATGGACCTATTCAAGGACTTATGTATACTCATGCTACATGATGCACCTCTATAACACTTAATCCTAACCAAGTTTGTACAAGTCTCCACCAATAAGCTGCAGAGGGGTAGTGTATACATCTAGTTGATTTTTATCTTGGGTGATAAAGTGATCTGATGTTAAGCTTGTTGTAAGAAAATCTACAATTTCCTTTAATTCCTTAGGCATGCATGTGACTTGAAAGAGTTATACATCAGGTAAATCATCCTCTATGGCACACATTGGCTCACTAAATTGAATGTGTGAGAGATGGTCAGGGCCAAAACTAACTTTTCTTAGATTCATGACCATAGAGAACTAAAATTCTTGAAAAATAACAATCCATTAGTAGATGTGTCCATACAATATGAGATTATTGAGCAAATACTTGAGCACTTCATGATCTATATATAAGACAAATGGGGTTTCCAAAAACTATTGGTTAAACTTATGAAGTGTATAGATCATAGACAAAGCCTCCCATTTATTTTTAGATTCGTTCCATTCCATTGGTGTGATATTTTGGTTACTAAAATAAATAATATGATCAAGGTTGATTTCATTGAGTTGTGTTAAGATAATATCGACTACCATGCCTAAAGCATTGACATGCACATAAAATGGTTGGTTCTAGTTCAGGAACTAGATAATGGGTATAGTAACCAATTTATCCTTTAAAGCCTCAATATTTTTTGATGTTGAGCCTTCCATAAGAATATGCCATTATGCTTGAGTAGTTATTCCAGTAGTGCTACAAGTTGGCATGACCTTAAATTAACTTTTGATAGTATCCCATGTGACCTAAAAAGACATAAGCCTTGTGTTGAGTGGTTAGAGGTAGGAGTTGGACAATAATTACAATCTTGGCTAGGTCCACTAGTAATCCATCCTGATAAATGATGTGCCCTAATAAGATCCCAAAAGGTGTGGTAAAGATGCATTTCTTAAGATTCAAGAAATATGAAGTTAGTGGCAGTGCTCAAGCATGAGACATAAGTTATCACAATGATCCCACAATAGATTATAAATGGTATAGTCATCCAAGTATACTTTAAAAAACTTGTGAATAAAATCTTTGAATGCTTCTACTACGATGCATGAGAATATTGCTAGTGTAATATTTAGGCCAAAGAGCATAAGGTATGTAAAAAAACCCCATTCAGTCATAAAAGTGGTCTTAGCCTTATCTTCCTCAGCAATTTGGACTTCGTGATAGTAGAAAAAATCCATCAATGAAGGTGTAAATCTCACACCCAACAACACCTTCTAGAATTTCATCAGTGAAAGGCATTGGGAAAGGGTCTATTGCACATACTACATTGAGTAGCCTTTAATATACATAAATTTGAATGCAACCATATTTCTTGATGCTAACCACTATTAGAATAACCCATTTATACTCATAAATGGGAGTAATAACTCCAACATGCAACATGCTATCAATTTCTTCTTTTACTTGGGCACGTAGATTTGGGTTTATCTGATATGGTCATTTTCACACTAGTCAAGCACCCTCAACTAACTTGATGTGCATATTTACCAATGATGGATGAACTCAATTTATTTAGATGTATTTTTATGGGAAAACATCCTAGTATCTGTATAATATTTCAAATATTATGGTTATCTCAATATCAAACCAATAATTTCCCATAATGGTGAGTTTAGGTGCATCATCTATTCTAATGTTTTGCTAAGTCATTTGGAGTGGCATGGAATATAGTTTCTACTCAAACTACATCATATATAACATCACACACACCACACTCCATAGATAGATTTAAATGGTCAAATTATGGCTGTATTGAGAGGTAAACTCCAACAAAACCATGACAAGAATATTGGGTTCTTAAAGGATAACTAGATTGTCCTCAATGGTGCCATACATGTGCCATATTTGGTCTTTAAATAGTTATTGATCACCCATAAATACTTGATGGATGACTTACAGAGACAAATTCAAATTCATTCATGGTGAAGAAAATACAAAGGTGGCAAGCATACCATGTTTGATATGCTACCAGGTGTCCGTGTCTCTACACATTTCTTGGTAAATATACCATGCCCTAGCCTAGGCATGGAAGGTACCATTGAATACATGAATCCATAAGAAATCTAGTTAAAATGTTTCATTATCACTCCAAAGGCTTTCACATTATGTTATATGTTATTTTGGTGAAGTAATACCATTATAAATTAGGGTGTCATGAACACATTTATCATGGTGTAAATGATTATGCATGGCTATGTGTACTTGTTCCCATATATCCAATTGGTACCAATGAGTAGAACACCATCGAACAACTATTACTTAAATAGAAAGGTGATTATGTAGAACCTTTCATCCTCATTAACATGGTAAAACTCTAACTTCTTTAAGTATTCCTAGACCTATATCTATCCATGAAACCTAGGTGTTTTGTCCAACTATAAGGGTGGTCCAACCATTAGGAATCCAAAAATGAGGCAACTAGTTTTGTGGTATTGATTAAGCTTTGAAGGGGAACTTAGGTGGATTTTTAAAACACCAAAGATGTACCTTGATAGATCATAGGTGCCTTGATCCCATTGGTCATAAGTGACATTAGTAGTGTTATAATCCCAATACAATATGCCATTAGGATTAGGATCCATTATTTAATTTCCTTGGGTAGTGATTTTATAAATTGTATTAACATCCTCATCAACATCAATAGGTTCCATAAATGGGGATCCTAGGTCATTATTTAGAGATATGACTACATGTTGGGTGTCATTCTCAAAATTGATATACCTCTTCTTGAAACATAAGTCAACATCATTCACATAACATCAAGGTTAACCCAAAATAGTAGGGAAGTCATCAGCTTCAACAAGCTTGATTACCCCAAAATGACCCTTGAATGTGATGCCCATGATGTTGATAGTAGCATCTTTAGGAATGCTTATGGGTAGTGTGTGAGTCTTGTTGGCAATGAAAAAGACATGTGGAGAGGGTTGCAAAGTGGGGCTTCCCATTTTTCTCCAAGCATATTTAGTTAAAACATTAACCTCTACTAGTGTCCACTAGGATATCTCAAATCATCTAGCCATCAATGGTTGCATTGATAAGGACATCTTTATTGTATTCAAAATTTAGTTGAATATGAGCCTCTAATAATTGTGCATGATTCAAATGATGATCCTCCAAGGACTTAGTCATTTTTTTCTAAAACCAACCCTTCGTGAAGGAGATGTCATCTTCACTAAGGATTAACTTGTATAGTTCACAAAATTTATCACACTCTGCATCTATGGGTATCACCACTTCTTACATTTAAAAATGCATGGTAACATCCTTGTCCTTCAAAAACTCAATTTCACCCTACAACTCCCTCACCAAGGTCATTGTGTAGTGTATCACATCTTTCTATCACTGAGCATCTGAATAGTGTTATACATGAGGTTATTCATGTTGAACCTTTTTGGTAGGTGTATTTGAAACCAATTGGGAATGATTGCCACTCCATGTAGTAATATTTACCTTAGGTCTAGTTGATGGAGTGGTAAGGCATGGTATCCACTAAGAACTTAGATTTTTTTCAACATGAATCATACATTAACCCTTCTCATTCTTTTTTGGTAATGGCTACATACAAATCAAGACATTCTTCAAGGTGATCTTCATTTTTGAAAAATGGCAAAAGTGGGATAAACCATGCAATCATGCTTGTAGTAGTCTGGAGATCCACATTTGTAATAGGTCATAGGTGGAAAATGACCACCTCTATGTCCATTTACACATCTTTAACCCATGAAATATTGGTCTCCACCAGTCTCCTAATTATTAACAATATAAGTTTGGTGAGTTCCTCTCATGTGTGCTTTATGAATCTCATTGATGACTCAATATTTATTAGTATCATGTGAGTATGCATCAAATATTTTATAGTATAGTGAAACTTTATCCTGGGTAACATGATTTAGTAAGGGACAACTTCTTACATTATGATCCTCTTGGCAGATTTCACAAGATTGTTTTAATATAATGCAAACATTCCTCTATAGATAGTTGTTCATGTTATGGCCTTTTACTTTTCATTAAATATACCACAAGACATTGTGAGTGTCATGATAATTATTAAACATAATATTTTCCAACTGATAATCCATCATAATAATATGAGCTTCTATAAAGGGCTTGATTCCCATATCTATACTTCCCATGACTTTGACATGGAGGGCAGATTCTAGTGCCTCATGTGGTTTAATGAACATCTTGTGAGATAAGGCTCACCATAATAGAAGTAATAAACCTCCCATAAACCACTAAACATGTTATGTTAGGTTAATATCAAAGGATAGATTTGAAAAAATGGTTTTAAATGTGCATCATATGTGTATCCACTCTTAGTGAGTTCTTGTTTGATATCTTGTAGGGCAACAATACTTTGTTTCTCAAATTTAGGGATATCAAATTCTTAGAGAAAAATAATGTTTAATAATTCATAATTCATAACCACTAATGAGGGTCAAATTTATGGTACCATTTTTGTGCATGATCTAATAAGTTAGTGGCAAAATGAGTGGCCTTTTATTCTAAAAAAGTGATACCCCACATTCACCAAATGAGTTCACACTTGTGAATATGTTTTGCCACATTGTTGACACCTCAATATTTAGGTAGATTAAGTGTCATCTCATAATATATTATAGGCACACTAGGTAGTTGTAGTGGACCTTATTGTGGTGCTCCTTTAGTTCCTCTTGAACCCTAGGGTGGTGGTATACCAATGCTTCTTATGCCACTACATGATCCTATAACTCTAGTAGAACCACCACCATTAACACCTCTTGCACCTCCTATAGCAATAGGTGCACTAGAGATGATGGGTGATAGGGGAGGTTGATTAGTTATTGTTAGTCTTATAGTCTACTAACTAATTATATTTAGTCCATCAGGCATTCAAAGGTGAGCCATAGGTTGCTCTTACAATATAAAAGTAAAAACTAATGGTATATTGTTAAGTTGATATAGCACTTATAGAGTTTCCTTTATGGTTTAGCTTCAGATTCAAATTTAGAGTTTTCACTATCAGTATCCCAATTTATAACAAGAATTCCATCAAACTCAAATGCATGATCATGCACCTTGGTGGGGAAATTAGGTCTATTTGGATTGGGTTCTGATATCAATGTTTTACCTACTTCTTCTATGCATACCTATGCCAGTAAAAGGCATGAATCCATGGTTAGGGAGTACTCACCACACCTTTCTATCCTATTATAGATTCTCATAACATTTCTAGTATCTTCTAGTTTGCTTTTAGGATTGTTGCCTATCATAGTCTTATCCCTAGATTCATTATATTTATACATTTGTAGTTCTCACTATCTAAATTCCATTCTAAACTACTAATCCTATATCATGCATACCCTTCCATTTCCCCACCAGTTGTGTTATTCATGCACAAGAGAGTTTATCCATCCATGGGGAAGTTATCAAGCCCAAAATCAACCATAAGATTCTTAAGCTCTAAATAAAATTGCTTGAGGTACCTCCCATGTGGTTCCATCAAAAATTTGAACTATGCTTATTCTAGATAAGAATACATAGAGACTGTGTACTCTAAAATATAGTTATTAATCATTCCCTTTCACTAGACACTTACGCTCATGTCCACATAGTTTACAAATTAACTAAGGCTATCTGACATTCTACTAACTAGAAATCCTTCTATTTGTAATTTACTGCATGGTCTTATGCATATGTCAAAAGCCAAACATGTAAGTCAATAAGTAATTCTATAAATAATGTTTCATACAAAGAATCATATAGGTGTTTTTCTACCCATGCATGCACAAAAAATATTGGTTCAAGATATTAGAGTGAAAATTTATCTTTTACAGTTGCAAACTAATAGTCGATATTTTCCAAAGATAACCACTTGGGAAATTTTATACCATCATGCTAACAAGTGCAATGGGTCATGACAATGGAACCAAAATGTTGGGTATTTTTCCTTAACTTTGTATAAGTATTAGTTTCACACCTAATAGAAAGAATATTCCCACAAGATTTCATGCCAACATATCACATGAGGGGTAACATTGTGTGCTAACCTGAAGCATGTATTTTGGACCAATACCCATTGATTATTCCATGTCATGGTGATTATAAAATTCATGCTTAGGTGCTTGAGTTATTATGTTTTGTCATTATTACGACTCATTTTAGTCTAGAGTCAGTCATTTGATGAATTCATATATTTTATATCACAAGTATTATAAATCAAATTTAACACCAAATAGATTCATCACATTGAGGATCATATAATATTATCTCCATTAATCAAATTGATAAGATTACATAGGTAAAACATTCAATACCTTCTATTTAGATATCTACCTTAACAATAAAAACACAACTATATTCAACATCAATAACTAATACATAACAACCCTTTATAAATAGAGCCAATGGGGTATTTATACATAATAAAACCCCTTTCTTAGTTCACAACAATCATACAAAAAATATAACAAGCCAATGAATATTACAAAGAAAGAAGTCATTGTGAGCCATTATAATTTAGTTCCTTTTGAATCGAGCCCAACAACCCCTATATAGCCTCTCTATGCTAGATCTTCATGTTGATGTTCCTATTATTTTACAGACTGGTGCTAGATTTGAGATTTCATTAATATGCACTACTTCCATGAAATAATTTTTAACTTCCTCCACTCCTTGTGCTCTTGTCCTAATCTTTTGCTTCGATGAGTTTTATGTGTTTTACACATTCTCTGCTTCCTTGTCTTTTGTGACTCACCCTTCCACACCAAAGTCTTTTGTGTCATTCCCTTATACTTATCTCTTCTGTGTTATGGTCATATGTGACTAATATTATTCCCTTATTATTTTGTGCTTATGGATTCAAAATACTTAGAGTATAATTATTAAAAAATTTGGGGTCTAATAGGGGGAAGGATGTTACATCCCATCCCGCCCCATATAAATAAATAGTAACTACAAAACTGATATTGGGCCTATTGATTGAAAATTTCTGATAAGTATGACTAAGGACATTCTATTTACTTGTTTGAATTTCAGCATATGAGAATCATATGAAAATTTTGAAATTATTAGGATTATATACATCTAATTTCTGTAATGATTATTCATTTATATAGTTATGATATTCATTTTAGTTATTCCTTTTATATCTATATTAGACTATCTATTTTTGGTGAGGTGGATGTAGGAGGTTTTGTCCCCATGAAAAATATAAGGGGATATATCATCATAGGGGAAAGGGTGGTAGATGATGAAAGATATAGACCAAAAGAAGAATCCCATAATAGTTCACACACTCACTTGGTAAATGACTATTACTTTGTTTGTCTAGTCCTTTATGTGAATGATTACTTTGGTAATATTATAATCTTAAAGATTTATTAAAAATTATTAATGAGTATTTTCATTACATTATCTTGATCATCTTCTTTCATAGTATAATTTGATCAGTATGATCATCTATTGCTTATTTGAGTTTTCAGTGTAAGGAGTGTGTCTAAAAAGATACCTTCTTAGACCCTTGGACCCCAAAAGGAGAAATTAATAAAATTTTAGAATATATTATGGCATGCATTTAAAAATATTTCAAATGGTTAATAAAAAAATATTAAAAAAAAAGAGAAATGGGAAATTATGTAAGTCTTACTCTACGTATCAGGAAATAATTTAAAAACATTGATGAGATTTTGTAAAGTGGTCTAAGAAGAAAAAATAATGTTAAAAAAATCCTTTATATTGGTAAAAAGGAATAATTAGGATTGGAATCTGTGGGATCTTTCATGATCCATATTATTTTTGGGAAAAGAGGGAAATGAGTTGGAGGTAACTAAATGGAAAAAACCCTGCATTTTTCTCCTTGGATAGAGTATGAAGGAAAATTTCCCTTGGGTTATAGTAGGTATGGGAAGAATGGTGAGCTACCAAGCACATGAAGTAATATTGGTTGGTGGAATCAAGAATAATAAAAAGGGGCAAAAAGAGTCTTATCAAGATGGAATTCTCTAGGAGAGGGAAAAAGGGGTGACTCAAGAGGTCTTTTGGGTAATATCTTTCAACTATAGGTAAGTAGTGTATTCTTTTTTGAATTGTTCCAAAATGAAATATAATGAGGAGTGTGGTCTCATTTTTGAATAATTAGATAAAATTATTTTATAAAAACACTAAAACATTGATATATGGCTTGTGGTCATTCCTAAAGGTTTATATGAATAGATCTAGTCAAAATTTGGTTGGGTTTCTAGTTTATATGGAAATAGAAATAAGTGAATGGTAAAGCTTAGGACTATATGTGTTAGTCTTTTGTGAGCATTTGTTTTCCATACAACCATGTTTTCTATTCACTATTTATTTTTCATATAAAAACCCTTATTATGGGATCATGGGTAAGGGTTTTACCTTACCCACCAAATGCATAATAGGAATCATGATTATCTCTGTTAAATACCTTGAAAGATAACTCAGTGAAGGGAAATTTTGCTGTGTTAAATGGTGATTTAGGACAACTGCTATTTTATTTACTAATTTATATAATGATGGTTCTACTAGAAACTTAGTAGAGGTAATCATAAGTCTATTTTTAGACCTATAGGTGGTATCAATAGCCACCTATAAGCCTAAAAATGACCCTTAGTTCACCTTAAATCATCTATATGAGCCTATAGTCTAAAAACCATAAACTTGCCAGTTAAAATATTTTTGTTAGTAGGAAGTTATTAAATAAAGAAAGATGAATGAGCTATAAATTATGAGTTAATTATAATAAAGCATTCTTAAATAAAATGGGTAAGCTTCATAGCTATACCCAAGGATTTTGTATATCTATAGGTAACATGTCATGGTTTTATTTTCAGTTGGTTGTACCATATTTATTATTGTGCCAAAACTAAGAAAAGACATAATGGATAAACATAGAGTTGTGACTGCTTATACATAATTGTTAGGTCATCTCTTAATATAAGTATTTTAGTGAACTATGTGAGAAATATCATTTTAATAAATATCTTAGCAAGTAGTTTTACTAATCACCAACTATAGAAGGTCAAAATTGATCATCTAGAGAAATATGTTTATGGACAATAATAGTGAAATCCTAAAATTGGGTAGCCCCTGGATGAAACACTTGGTTGATTTATTATAGGGCATATGATAATATAATAACTAAATTATCACTTGGTTGTTGAAATTTAACCTTACCTTAAGTTAGTGAAGGAAATAAACATCTTTTGTGTCTAATGGAGGGGTATAGTATTCTTAGGAGCATTCATATTAAGTATAATAAGTCAAGGAGTTCCTCTTGAGTAAAAATAATATAAAACTATCTTGAAATATGATTTAATAAATGTTGATTAATTATTATTGTGTTTGCATTTCTATAATGGATGGTAGTAAAATAATCATGTGTATAGCACTTAGTATAGATTATTATTAAGTTAGAGTATTTAGCATAACAATTAACTAAGAAATAATGAAGATATTTGATTGGCATCTTGAAGAGGTAATTCTGGTTGCTTATGTTTACATAATAATTTCAAACACTTGAAGTATAGTGTAATATTCATTCAAAATAAATTTATAGGTCCAAGTTACTCATGAATGATATCATATACTAAAATAGTCACTTGTGTTTAGAGTGGTCAAGTCATGCATAGGATTTTCATAGGGTTATTTGCATTATAATACCACCTATGAATAATTAAATAGTCATTGCTAATCAGTTATGCATGAGATACTCATGTGGTTATTTATATTGAGTTCCTTTCTTAAATGATTTTATCAAATACTAAGGTATGCAACAAACCTACATCAGATATATTAATTTTTTTTGAGTTTGCTTGGAATATATTTCCCTTGCTTGTTTTCTTTCCTATGTATTGATTTTATACCACTCTATAGTATAAGGCATAAGGAGTAGCAAATAGTTTTATTTTACTCAATGATACTCATTGGCAGTTATCCTATAGGATGATGGGTTTAGCAGGGAGTATGGAGTGTGTGTGGGCTTGACTCAACAATGAGCTAAAAATGTATAAAAACTTTGGCCAAAATAATGGTATAGTTGTATACATTATCAGTCCACATGTACTATCTAGATTGTATACATGTGTGATGTCATATTGATAGAGGATGTGTCTGGATTCTATATGATTATTGTGTGGGAATGTACAAAAAATTATTATTGATTCATTTCTTGGTGTTTTCATCACTATTATCTTCCCCCCACTGAAGGGAAGGGCCACTCCTAGTGGGGAGATGTGCAGGGGACCATTAGTCTCTAGCTAGAGGTAAAACACCTAGATGATGCTCTCTCCCCCTTATAGATGAATCTAGTTACCACAAAGATACTTATAAAAACTATTTACAATAATATCCTATTGTAATGCATTGTGTAATTTGGAAAATTTTGTACAATTTTGATAAGGTAGAGCATGTTGCCATTTTTACAACATTCTCATATTGGTATACAACCGTTACATTCATTGCTTGTACATTTTATAGTACTTGGCTATAGTTGGATTACTACTCTAGTTGTACATGATATATGTATGTATGTAACTTCAAAATGGTAATTTTGGTTACTTTATGTAGTATTAAATACATATTGAAATTTGTATAAATATTCTATTACTAATTTACATTACTAGTTACATTAATTTTTTGTACATTATATGGTGATTAGTTGAAGTTGGATAACTACTCTAGTTAAACATGATATTTGTATTGAATGTACCTATACACGAGCATTTATGGTTAGTTTATGTAGTTTGAAAATTGTATAGGCATTATTATGGTTCACAATGGTGGTTGACTTCATTTACTTGTACAATATATTATGCTGGTTGCAATATTTAATGTAATGAATGTTGGTTCAAAATATTGTGGATTGTATATAATAGAGTAATGTTGGATACATTTCTAAAGAATCTGCATCAATCTCATGTTAATAAAAAATATGAACTTTTAAGGTTGATTGGGAGGGTTATAATAGTTATTTTATATTGTGATGTCAAAATCATGTAATTTTTTCTTGCCATTATCCATTTTTTCCTCCTACATTTCATCTTCTTCCATGCTTCCTCTTCCTCTTTCTATTATCCTCCCCCTAGGACAACATCCTTCAACCCATAAAACCCTAACTCTTTTTATAGTAGGCTTATTTCTTCTTTTATCACTTCATCACTTTTTAGTGCACTCTCATCTTTTTCCATGGGGTCACCATCAATTCCAATCTCTTCTATAGAGGGTCCCTATAATTCTGACATGGTGTCATAATCATGCACTATAACATTTTATTAGTTTTCCATTAGATCTTGTGCCTATGGTGATATTTTATCTAGGGAATAATTTATAGGAGGTTTTGGGGTAACACTATCCTTTGTCCATGATGGCTCATTCAATACCCTTGATACTTCTCTTATTGGTTGTCACTATGTATGATAATTTGGTGGTGACCTTGTTAGAGGCATAAATGGCCATCTCAAATTAGTGATTAGAACATTGTCCTCATCATAATCATATTTTATCACATGTGCTGATTTTTTTGATCAAAGTCTCCATTATCATCTTGCACCTCCACCTTAGTCATTTCATCTCCCCTACCTTATGCTTCTATTGTTGCTGTGCTAGAGTATGCTACTTTATGTGAATGATCAATCCACACAAATTTAATTTTATTTTTTGTGAGTTTTATGTTGCTCCCATTTGATCTTGTATTGGTTTAGTGAGGCACTCCCCCTTGTGCTTCCCCAACATCAAATCATAATAAATATTATATAAATGGCAATCTTAATTTATACATATCATATCTACAAGGATGAGGGAAATTAATGCTGATTCATCATCTATTTTATTGCCTCCATCCATTTCCACCTTATTGGGATATTTATATAGTGTTTTGAGAAACAATATGTATTCATTAATATTATAAATATTTATCTACTTGCACCATGTGTTGGGAACTCTCTTTACTATGTTGTCAAAGTAATGTGCTAAAAATCCATACATAAAATTTAGGCACAAAGATATAATTCCACTCTCCAAGCATATCTTTATGGGGGATATGGGTCTCATGATTGAAATTTGCACATATTTTATGTATTCACTATTTTATGGATTATATATCCCCTCAGTCTCGTACATTGGAATACTCAGACCTTGTTTTTTCCTCCCAGTTCTGGACCTTTCCCACTTTTTGAAATCTCATATCTACTATATCTTGTGCCTCTTAGCCTATATATTAGTCTAACCAATATTATGGTGATGACCCAAACCTTCTATCTTGCCCAAAATTCTCAAAACATGCTTATCTTACACCTCTACAAGTTATGAGTATGTACCTACTTTCCTGCTCCCTAGACACTAATGTATAAGATATAAACTTGCATCGATGCTAGTGTCCTAAACCAACATAAGTGCCTAATACCCTAAAGCCATCCAATTTATAAATCAAACATATCCTAATAGTTAGCCAAAGTGCTTTAATATGAGTTAATTATCTAAAGGGATTGATGTATATACAAGATCAACCCTCATCCGTTCCTCACCTATCATACACTCAAAAAGATCTAAGACAACTTATCAAAGCACTCAATCAAGATTTTGATAAAGAAAATATTCATATTTTCTCCTATTTTCATACTAGTCATAGGGATAGAACATATACAAGTCTAAAGTATTGAAGGAACACATAAAATCCTAATTTTCTAAGTTATAAGTTTGGCCATTGTTATACTTTCTCTGCACATATTGCATGATTCACACACAATCCAACACATCAAAGAAAACTACATCAGTCTAAGGCCCTCTTTAGAGTTTGGATATGTAGGTAATGCTTATTTATAGATGGGTATTTGGGGTCATCTCGACACTATGTGCTTACTAACCCATTTTTTCCCAAGGTTACCATGAAGATGAAGAACCAGAGTTTTGAAAATTCATGAGTGATAGTCAATGACCTAGATTTGAATGCACCAAAAAAAAGGTGAAGTCAAACCCATAAGCACCCAAGTGGTTGTATCATTTCTAGTATGTATTTTGTATATGGCACTTGCATCAAGGTCAGATAATAGCATCAACATAAATATCCTAGGCTTACATTAGTGTTCACAACTCTAGAAGCGTCAAATATAGAACTTGATAGCTGTTATAAAATATTCTTCTAGTCTGCATCTTACCTTCTCTAGATCCAAAATTACATTAACATCATAACAAGCTAAGTACATTACTTCTTGATTATTTCTATACTTAGTGTAGTTGTACTTACTATTTTTATCCTATATCAGTTTAGGAAATTCAATGTATGTTTATATATGATTTTAGTACCGAATTGCCCTACTATAGATTTGATCATCGCCCTTGTACATTATCATTTTTATATTATTAACCTTATCTACTAAAAATTTGGTAGATATGGTTAAAAATCCAATTTAGGGTTAAACATTTGGTGAACCTGATCTTTGAACATCAAACCCTAGTTAATTAGTGTTTTCTTATTTTTCCTTGCTATACTTTGTTGTAAATTTTAAAATTTTCATTAATGAAGCAATGTAAAATGTTAGTATAAAAAACCAATTCTAAATGAAAGATAAAAAAACATTGATTACTCATCTCAATAACAACAAGATCTTAATAGATGCATCTCTATATGTTATAAGAGATGAAATGAGTAAACATGATAAAACTAAGGCTTATTCACCTAGTGATGGTGAGTCTTTAGAAGGTACTATAACTAATTTAATACCTATCAATCCACCTAAATCTAGTGGAAGCATAAATTATGTCTTCTAACCTTTGTTTCCTGAAACTATTATTGCTACATGTATTATGGAATTACCAATAGTTTCAACTCAAATATCAATTTCGATGCCTATTACTAATCAAACCATGCTTACATCCCCTTTGGTAACTACTCAACTTGCTAATCTAAATTCTAATGGATCCACATTTCAAACACTCCAAATTATAAAGACCTTGGAAGATAAGATCACAAACATTGAACAAAACAGTTTAAAGTCTCCTCATGCTATTTATTCCCAAGATATATTGCATAACCCTCTTGCACTTGAGATATATGTGCACCCTTTTATAAATATTTTATTTTGTGACCAAGTTCACATTTTATGATAGCAAGGGTGATCATGAATAACATATTCAAAAATTTTATGTGGCATGCCTTGACTATGCCTCCAATGATAAGATTTTGACCAAATTATTCCAAAGAAGCCTTAAGGATTATGATTTGAGGCAGTTATATGATTTACCTCTCTAATCTGTGAAAGCATTCAAACCTCTTTTAGATCATTTTTTAGCACACTTTTCAATTAATATTTTGAAAAGGTTTCTTATTCTCAAATTACCAAAATAAAACAAGGAATAAATGAACCTATCAATTAATATGTCTAGAGATACAAGACAATGCTAGCTAAAATGACCAATAATATGGAAAGATATATTCAAGTAATGTTTTCTTACCCCTTTACATGAGTCCATTGTTTTTAAGAAGTTTAAATCTTTTGATGACATATGCCATGTTGTAAGGGACTGTGAAATGAATCTTATTTCATTAAATAATATCAAGTATGTAGAAAACACACCAACTATATCTACATCTAGTACCAAATTTACAATCAAACCAAGTTATAAGGTAAAAATTCTTGAGCCCAAAAAGGAAACAACTACCATGGTTAATGTAGCTTCACAACAACCTAATCAACTTGTCTTATCTAATACATCAAAGAGATAATTTACACACTTACTTGAGTCTCATGCCTCACTACTCCCATGGTTAGTAGAGTGCCATCTTATATCTCTCCCTCATCCTATAGAGGTTGACATAAATATGCCTCTACCCAAAGGACACAATGTGAATGCTTAGTATGATTATCACGAGGGACCATGACATTCTATGAATATATGTTTTACCTTGAAACATAAGATCCAAGACCTTATTGATGACCAAAATATCACATTTGATGATCCTCCAAAGGAATCAGGTTCACAACCTAGTGATCACCATAAACAAAAAACATTTAATAATCCTTTGCAAGACCATTCTGAGAAGGAACCAAAAGTGCAAATGGCATATAATGCATATCGTCCTCCATCACACTATGGGCACCCATTAGATGGGATTATTGGTACTTATACATAATATATACCTCCTATTATTTAGAGACCTTTTATTTCCTTTGCTGATAGTGGGAGTAAGGATGATGACTCTGATATTCATTCTTTATTCATTAGAGCATACCTTGATAAACATCATACACACAATGTTATGATTGATAATGGTGAAAGTAAAAATGTTTGAACCATGACATTACTAATGCACTTGGGTTATACTCATCATAATTTACATCCTTTTACTAGATTAGTTAGAGAATTTGATGGGATCTACTAGAAGGTTCTTGGTGAGATTGACCTACATTTATAGGTCAGTCCCACACAAGTGGTTATTACATTTTTAGTTATACCTTCCATAAGCATCTTTTATATTTTATTGGGAAGACCTTATATCCATACAATTTGAACAATATATTCTATAATGGATGGGTGTGTTAAAGACATTCATGCCAATCATGTAATTATAGTTTGTGGAATCCCATATGAACATACTCTTGAGCAAGAGAAACTTATTCTAGGAAACTAGCTATCAAACTTGCTAATGTTAATCCACTATAAAACAGTATGAAATAGGTAACCCCATTTACCAGGTGGATAGTACTTGAGAGACCATTATATCAAAGACATACAGTGGATTCTGAAAAATCCTCATCTAATACACATCATGTTCATATATCTAGAGCAACTAAAAATGTTCCTATTACTACTATTCCAAAGAGACCATATAACACTCAATGATGGCTTCTACAAACCCCTACTATTTATCTAAGACCACATAGTCATATTTTACATACAAAGAGTATCATAAAAACTACAATGATATATATTGCACCTATACCTGCTCCTCAATAGCTTCACCAGATTATTACATTAGGTTCACAGTGGGGAGACATATATGATTACCCTTTAGATGGGATCATAGGATATAATTTCCATTTCATATTCCAAAAATACCAAAAAAGTAAAAAACATGCAAAAAAAAAAAAAAAAAAAAAAAAAAAAAAAACATTTTTGACACCTACATGTTCTAGTGGTTCCTTGGCATCTATGCATTAATTCCATGTTAATAAATGGCATATAAATTACTTCAACATAAACATGCGCACACACTTCTATGTGAGTGTGATATAGACATACACATATACATGATCTATTCTTTTTTTGGATGTTGGGACTTTCCTCTACTCATGTCATATGGACATTGGGGTTATCCACCTCTATGATCATGATACTTATAGGTTATATTATTTTATGGTCACTTTACGTTATCATGTTTTAAGCTAATATACATACTTACACATGCCTTTATCCATGATTATATCTCACATAGGGTAATTGAAATGCTATGCACTTGACATTTTTTGTTACCATATTTGATCCATGGGCCATTATGACATATTTTTATAGGTCACTTATGCTTTCCTTTATGCACTTCCTTGAGTGTCTTGCCTTACTATTATCTTTCTTATTTGAGCATTTGAATATGATCCTTTATTTATGGACCCTATTTCTATGTGTGATTTCTTCAAAATTTGAACATGTCATTGATTTTTATATGGAAATTTGAATATGTCATCTTTGTTTTTATGGACATTTGACTAAATCATATCCCTTCGATTGTGTGACATTTGAACATGCCCCTTGTTTGTGGTCTCCTTGGACCATTGTATTTTGACTTGATTTTGAGTGCTCTTGTGTGTTTTATTAATTTTATTATGAGCTTATAATATTACTTTCTAGATGTTTCCATGATACTTATCATGCATCTTAGGCCTCCATGTGATCACATTGTTCTATTCACTTCAATGCTACATTTATCTAGACATGTTACTTCTATATGATACATGCTTACATTCATAGATTATAAAGTTTATTATCCTTTTGTGTGAGGTAAATAACATATTATATTCTTCCCTCACCTCAAAGTGTGGGCAAACCAATGGGGGGATGTTTTAAAAGCATATTCTCTACACTTATTCATTATTCAACATCTCTAAATTATAGTGGGGCTATGTTTTAGAAACATGTCCTCCACATTGGAACTTATTTCATATTTAAAAATATTTAGTGGAGGCATGATTTTAAAGCATGTTATCCATACTTAAATAGTTTACAAATTGGCTAAATCATATAATTATATGATTCAGATTCAAAGTTGTGGTAGAATTCTATACTTTGGTATTATTATTATACACAGTTTTAACATGAGACCTATCTAAGGTTTAGATGCTATGAAATGTGCACCTATTATTGAAAAATCCAAACCAATTCAGTTTTTAAAACACTAAATGGTACTTTCATCACCCACTATAAAGTACTTTTATAGACTGTATTAAGCCAATCTACTGTAGTAGTTGGTTCACTTTTGGTATGGTTGAGGTGATTAAATCACTCAATATTGTCAAAATTTTAGGTTGAAATTGGTTGTATCATATATCCTTACCAATTTTATAGTATGATTTTAATTTTTTATTTCATGCTCAATAGGTTACAAGTATGATTGTGTTGAATGGTTGAGCCACTATCAATGTCCAAGTGACAACTCACCTTTTCTCCAAAGTTGGGGGCATGTGCCTTACAATCTCTCTCTCTCTCTCTCTCTCTCTCTCTATCTCCTTAGATATATGTACTTTATATATATATATATATATATATATATATATATATATATATATTCCCAATCTTAGTTTCAAAGTCTTAGAATGATACATATTTCAAATCAACTTGCCAGACAATTACATTGATACACATGTATACTCCTAAACCTTGCTATTTCGATTTCAACATTTTCAAGTAATTTAAATTCCATATTATATATAATGATTATGTACTATGACATTCTCTTTGTTATGGGTCATTCACCAATAAAGCACTCAAGTTTGGCTCACATAAAGACAAGGTGTGTTGTACATAAATAGGTATACATCCACTGCCTTTAAACTAAAAATTTCATTACTAGATAAAAGGGGGAAAATGTAGACATTATTTTATGGATTATATAGCACATCAATATTATACACTTGAAAAACTAAGACCTTGGTTATTCTTTTTTGTTTTAGACCTTTCCCACTTTTTGAAGTCTCACTTTTACTCTATCTTGTGCCCCTTGGCCTATCTCTTAGTCTAACTAGTATGATGTTGATGACCTAGACATTCTATATTGACTAAAATGATAAAGACCTACTTATCTTACACATCTACAAGTTATGAGTCTGTACCTACTTTCTTACTCCCTAGACACTAATGTCCAAGATAGACACCTACATTGATGCTAATGGCCTAACTTGATGGAAGTGTCTAGTGCCCTAAAGTCATCTAATTTTTAAATAAAACATATCCTAATGGTCAGCCTAAGTGATTTAATGTGAGTTTCTTCTCCAAAGGGATTGATATAAATACAATATCAACCCTCATCAATTATTCATCTAACATACACTCAAAAATACCTAAGGTAACTTATAAAATCACTCAATCAAGCAGTTAATAAATAAAATATTCCTTATTTTCTCTTATTTTCATACCAACCATAGGGAAAGAACATCTATAGGTTTGAATTACTAAAAAAACAACCCAAGAGTATGATTTGACAAGTTACAAGCTAGGTCATTATTGTACTTACTTTGCACATATTTCATGATTCACACATAAGCTAACACACATGAGGCAACTACATTATTCTAAGGCCCTCTTTAAAGTATTGGTTATGTAGGTAGTAGTCATTGACAAAGGTTTCTTTGGGGTCAGCTCAACACCATGTACCCACTAACCCATTTCCCCCTAAAGTCACATGAAGATGAATAACTAGGGTTTTTTAAATTCATGAGGATAATAATCCATGACCCAAATATAAATGAAATAGAGTGAAGGCAAAATCAAACCTAAAATCATCCAGGTGGTTGTATCCCTTTCTAGTAGGTATTTTATATAAGACACTTGCATTGATATCAGACAATAACATCAATTCAATCATCTTAGGTTGATGTTAGTGTTTGTGGTTCTAGAAGCATCAAATCTAGAATCTGATGACTGTTCCAAAATCTTCTTCCAATTTGATTCTTTCTTGTTATAGATCCATAACTGCATTAACATTAGAACAAGTTAAGTACATCACTTCTTTGTCATTTATATACTTAACATAGTTGTACTTACTATATTTAGCCTATCTCAGTTTAATAAATTTAATTTATGTTTATATATAAGTTTAATACCCAATTGACATACTATAGATATGATCATCATAATTATGTATTATCATTTATATATTCTTAATATTATTTACTAAAGAAGGATTCCTACATCCAATTTAGGGTTAAATAGTTTTTATAATATTTTGGCATTCCTCATGGGATGCACCACTCATATCTAAATGTTGCGATCATATTATCACATCAAAAATACATTTTAATCTTATAATTTTTATTATATGGGCCATGGCATGTATGATTAATATATTTTTTTTTACTTTTAATGTGTCCCAAAATATATGGAACCATACTCGATCACCATACTCATCTAGAATGCCAATGTCATCAAGCACTAACAAAATTAAAATTGTGCCCCACCCAAATGTATTAAAAATTTTGTGGGCCCTTTCGGTGTTCTCATTAATATCATCACAAATGAATTTTGTGATGTTAAATTATATGTTTTTAGCATCCATCTAGTGTGTGATGTATAAATATTATTTGTTGATGTTGTCCCAACTTCTAGTCATGCATAATTTTAAGATAACTAGTCATGCCACTATGTTGGTAACTCGATATTCTAGGTGTGTAAATGGGAATGTAAATTTATAATTCTTATACTTTAGTATTTTGGCCACCTTTCCACCTCCTTGGTATTTTCCAATACATGTTTGATATCTTATTGGGTAAAATTTAACCTTGAATATTTGTTCACATGTTGATGGGATATTTTCTTAAGGTACCATATGAAATAGAATATATTCTCTTGAATATGAGAGAGGATAAATTAAACCAACTTATAGACCTTACCAAATTAGGGAAGCTCAAACAGTTATAGTACCCCTATATTTTACAAAGTTATTTTTACCCATGCATTATACATAATCATTATGTTTGTGCATATTATTTCACTCTCTATAATATAAAATTTCTTCAAATATGATTCATTATTTATCATTTTGTGGTTATAGTCTTGTATTCCACATTAATATAATTTGGATTCCTTTTGTCCCCATGTAAACAATATTCAATATTTTCATTTTATCTCTCCTTTCAATGCCTATTCACTCTTTTATTCTATATTCTTTACAATTACCTCTTCGATGAAAACTAAGTCACCTCCTTATGATTTGTGATACATGCATACTTTATGCTTGTTGTCATTGTTGTAAAAAATTATATTTTAGGTGAATCTTAGGTCTCTATATTCTTTGGAAAACTCTTGTCTTATTGATTTTCGTGTAACCCTTAATTTTTTCTTTAGCTTCAAGGTTCAATAAGATTTAATGAAGGATACCATCTTCTACAAATCCATATAAATTTAGACTTCCTTCCTTCTCTTCACTAGATTTTAGTTTGTAATTGATCTACATTACTTTGTTAATCCAAAATTTGGCCTTAAATTCACTAAAAACCTATAATTCCCCTTTGATTTTGAGTGCCCTATGCTTTTAGTCTACCCTATGCATATGACTCGTTTGAATTATTAAAAAATGAGAAGTGTAGAAAATGAAATTTGAGGGTCAGTTTAGAGCACTAATTGATATTAAATTTCCCTAAAAATGATTGTCATTCCCTTTACTTTACCATCATTGACATTTATGCACCTTTATCTTATATCATGGTGACTTAATCCTTGATATACTTACTTTACAAGTGATAGACACTTAGTTTAGGCCA
Organism: Torreya grandis; assembly: GCA_037957365.1. Classification (NCBI taxonomy): domain Eukaryota; kingdom Viridiplantae; phylum Streptophyta; class Pinopsida; order Cupressales; family Taxaceae; genus Torreya; species Torreya grandis. The sequence goes on along the minus strand of JARHVA010000128.1, from coordinate 5,079,313 downwards.
CTTTTGTGTCTAAACTAGGATTCACTTCAATTTCTAGTAAACAACATAATTTAAGCCTAGAAATCATCTAAATTTCCAAAATTCATCTGCATAAGGGTTTCAATTACTGAGAAATATGGCGAGGCTAGTTTATTTGGTGTGTTACCCTATATGCTCCAATAACCTTGTTTGGTTTCAACCCTAGTCAAATTACAACCTAGTAATTTGACACTTTTGGCCTATTGAGCTATTAATTAAAAACATTTAAAATAATTGCTAAAAGCTAAAAAACACTAATCAAGATTAATTACATTGTAAATATTAATTATCTTACTTAAAAAAATTCTAAATCAAATTAGTGAATTTCATTTATAAAAAAGGAATTTTTAGCCAAATATGAAGTCAAAGGTCTAAGGAGCTAATAAAGTGATTTATTAATTCCTAAATATTCCAAAAATTATGAGTCACAACCTCATAAATATCTAAGGTGAGTTATCATGCCTAAAAATATATGAAACTTAGGTGTCAAGATTTCATGAGTGATTTGACCCAACCCAGGGTTAGCTTGACTCAACCTAGGATAGTTTAGACTCAACTAAAGTTAGAATTTAACCTAACTTCCCTAGAGTTATAGTCAGTTCTTAGAGATATAAATACAAGTGCGTACACCATATGCCAACAAGATTTTATGTGTAAGGTTATTATACTGAAATAGCTTCAAGAAGCCATTAAGAGTAGTGTTATAATGTCCATTTTATGCCAAGCTTCACACCAAGCCATAAGTGACCATTGGAGAAGTGATACCACCATGGAGAAACATTGATATAAGACTCTAATTATCATAGACCAAACATGAACATCCTTATGCCAATAAGTAAGCATCAAATTAGATAAAGGAGGCAAATTAATTGTGTTGTTTTTATCTCTATTTTGTGATCTTGTTTACTATGTTATGTTCTCTCTATTTCTTAGGCAAGAGTGTTTAGTCCTAGTGTATTGTTATTCTCAATTTTTGTCATTTGGACTAACAAGGGACTAATCTACATTTTGTGTACTCTTTAAAATACTAATATACATAATGGTATGCTTGGTGAGACTAAGCATACCATATGGCCAAGGAGAATGATATGATAACCTTAGTTTTTCTAAGAAATGCATTTAGTTCTTCAAGTTTAGAGTTTTCACCTTGAGATTAACATCATTCTATTTTTTGTTTGATTGGTAGCTTCACCTTATGTAATGGAAGCTTTACTAGCCCCATGTTTATTTGTGATCTTTATTGGTGACTAAACAATGGCTTCAAAATGGTGTTTTTGACCTACTAAATGGTGGCTTCACTCTACAGAATTAGTGGCTTCAACCTTGCTAAGCAGTTAATTTGCCTATTTTTTTTCTATTTTAGGTGGCTTCACCACATCTAATCGATAGCTTCACCCTGCTAAATGACAGCTTCACCAAAGTTATCTATTTATATATATGTTTGTAGGAAAATAACGACTTTACCTTGCTAAATGGCATCTTTTCTCTATGTTTTCCCAAAACTGAAGAGCTTGAAATGAAATGATGTTTACTTATTTATTTTTTGTCTTATAGACATACAAACCCCCTAACATTTTTGTGGGAACTAAGGTGGAGAGAGAGTCCTAATAATTTATAAAATCTCAAATACACTTTTGTTTACTACTTAAAATTAGCTTAATCACACTTTTCTTTTAGTTTTCAAAGTTTTTACAAGTGCAAATAAGGCCAAAGGGCCAAAATTTTAATCACATTTTGATTTGGTGCTATTAAAAAGGAACATACATTTTAGTTAGAGCTCTTGAGACAGTTTTCACTTTTTGTTTATTTTTTGTTATTAGTTAACTTTCAAAGTTCATAGTTAGATTTATTTGTTGGAAAATTAAAAACTATTGCATGTATGTTCTCCCCATGCCCCCTTTAGGGAATTTGGGTGACCAAAAATTCTTAGTTTATTATTTTGTTTATTTTTTTTTATCAAAAATAATGTCACATATGATTTTCCTAAGCTCCAAGTGACTTGGAAGACCTATACATGACCTATAAAGTCTTTTTTTTATATTTTCTTGCATTTGGATTATGGACAGGAGCCCATTTTTCCCTTTCAAGATCTCTAAGGGTGCATTGACTTAGGGTTTCATCTCCCAACATCATCCCAACCCCACTCCATGTTGGGGTATATAAATTGGGCACATGATACAAGGATTGCCAGGGGGATGAGTGGATAGCCTCTTTGATCCTAATGAAAACCTAGGTCAGGTCTTGTTAAACATTAGACTTTACTAAGTAGTACATGGCTAGAGTCATTATGTAAAGGAATAGACCCTTTCATAATAATTTAGTAGATATGAACCCAATTGACATGATTTCACCCTTGTGTTAACCATACTTAGGACCATATAAAACATATAAAACTTAAACATTTTTAGTTAACCTCACTTGTAGAATATTTTTATTGCCAAATGTCAAGTGCTCCCTACTCTAAGTTTGTTCTACATACCAATGATTGAGAGATAGAGGGGGCATAAAAAATCTAATGAAACCTATACTTTAATTTTTAGATTAACACTTAAATCCTCACAAGCATTGTTATATCGATGAAAAATTTGGCATAAGCTATGCACACCTATGTTAGTTTTATGGATAGGATGAGCCATTAGTGTTATTTATATTTTTATTTGATTTACATGTGTGTTTTAGACTAAAACTATTTGTTTGTATTGGGAAGTCAAAAAAAATCCAAAACCATCATGTTGTTTTCACACTCCTTTAGCCTAAGAGGTGTTACTCTGTCCATTTTGTGCCATACCTATTCTATTAGAGTTTTATTCCAAAACCATTTGTGTGTCACTTGTTTAAATGGGGCATCATTATCCTACCCTTTTCATCTCAAACATTTGCCTTGGATTTTTGAGTCCAAAACCATTGTTATGTCATTTATTTGAAAGAGCATTGTTACAATGCCTAAATCATTTCAAAACACTTGTCACTTTTGAAGCCAAGTAAACCATTATTATACCTTTCTTGTTTTAAATTCATGGTTATTCTACCTATTTTGGTCTAACCCTTTTACCTTAGAACATTCGAGTCTTTTTGTATTAAATTTTAAACTCAACCTTTTGAAGTGAAAATCCTAAATTAATTAGGTTTATGCCAATGCCTCATCTAATTTGGGCTTAGGTAGTCTACCTTAAATGTTTGGATTATGCTACTTGGGTTGATTCCCTATTTGATCTAAAGACCCCTTGCTTAGATATAGTAATTTTTGTTTATCTTGTGCCTTGTTTAAGAGTTATTTGAGCCAAGTTATTGCCACATACTTTGTTTGAAGTTGGTTGTGTTGAGTTCAAAAGTGTCCTAGTTCCATTATTTAAATAGTCTCTTGTGAATCAAGTATAGAGTCTTAATGAGCCATTTACTAAGTGTCATCCAAGCCAATTTCCTTAGTTTAGTTTATTTTTGAGTTTTTTCTTGAGTTATTTATTTCTAAGTCTAGCCTTATTTTCACATTAAATGATTATAACTACCTATATGGTAAATCGTTGTTATCCTTTGATCATAGTTCATAGTTTTTCTACTTTTTCTAGATACTTTTGTCACTAATTATATCTACTTTTAGGACAATTATTACATTAGCCATAGATGATTTTTGAGTTTTTGTGTTACATTTACCACTGATTATAATTTCCTTTAGGCAAATTAGTATCATTTGTTAGACCAATTTCAAGTTTGTTTTGTTCTACCTTTGCCTAATTTAGTTGTTTTGCCCTTTGGGATTCATTTATAGAGCAAAAGGATGTTTATTTTTAGACCTTGGTTGTTTTTTACCTTTAGACCCTTCATTTTCATGAGCCCTAGCTATAGATACAAACATGCCTCATTACACACGTTGTGGGACTATGTATAATTTGGACTATGAGAACTTTGTGAACAATGATCCTTTCATTCAAGAGTCATATGAAGACATAGCTTATGAGATTGATCCCTATCCATCTTATAACATTCCATAATTGAAAAAAGTCATGACCTATTGGCGTAGTATTTGGTGATTATACCTACTTATTCAGGCCAAGAACAAGAACAAATGATGTAGTACCTTGCTCAAATGATGCATAACATTGAACAAAGCCAATAATAAGAGCCCTAATATGTTAGGATACCAACACATATAAGACATTAAGAAATATTAGTATGAACATTATTCATAATATTAATATATATATTATGTAAATAAAACTCTTAAGGTATTTCATAAAAGAGAGTTTTAAGGAGTTGAGGAAATAAAGGGATGAGAGATATGAGGATGTTGATCAGTGTTGAATCCTTGTATAATGGATACCACTCTCCTATATATTATACTCTTGAATGATGAATAAAATATATGTTATTGTGTATTATCTACAAATATGGGTTAATCGTTATATCTAGTATTAAAGTGGGTATCTTAAAGAAATCCCGTATGAAAAATGATTTTTTGATTTGAATGAGGTGTTAGTCTATCTACACATATTCATTATTTATTAGTTCCCATCCACCCATAGAATTATTTTATATCCTAGCATACCGTATGGAGATTAATCTAGGCATCATCTAACTCTATCCTATAGATTGGCATGAAGTCAATGCATTTTACATTCGATACATTACACTTGCACATTGGTGAAAACATCACAATTTAGTGGCATCAGGTTTCCACCAATGGCTTTACCATATCTTCTATTTTTCATTCATTATGATTTATATGTTATTTTATTACATAATTTCTTTAATAAAAATCACCAGTTTGAAACTAAATGTTGTGCAAGATGTTCGTAGTTGATGTAGTGTGAGGTGACTTATAAAAACATGGAAAGAAAATGTAGTCAATGTGTTTAAAGCTACTAAGTTTAAGACTTAGTGTTAAAATATATGTGCATTGGAGTCTTTTCCATTCATTCCTACTATAATGTCAATTTCATCTCAATGCTGCTCACATGAAGACTTGGTATATCTCAAATCTAGCCATTATAGCATGTAGGTATCATAATAGTTCTGCTAGAATTTGTCAAAAGCAAATCAAAAGTATGTATAGATTAATTGATTCATGTCATTTGATAGGGTTTAAATTTTGAGTCATCTATATTTAGAATATTAAGTCTTTGAGTCATTTTATGCATCATCCTTTAAGACAAGTTTAGAGGTCTGTGTCTATCTATGTGTCTATCATATGCACCATTTATCAAAACCATTAATGATCTTTTCAATGTTATATCAAAATTCAACATATGATTTTAGTTTTAGATTATTAGTTCTTAATTTCTAGTGATTATGACTAAAGTCATTTATTTCATTTAATTTTGATTATTAGTCTCTTATAGCTGTATGTATTCAATAAAGTTTGTATTTTATATTGTCAAAAAATGTAAGTGTCAAAGTATTTTTTTATGTCTATTTCATATTTGTGTCAAGTCAATAATTAGAGTTAGAGTCAAAAATGTTTTTTTTCAAATATTAAACTTTTGTCATTGTTACCTCTAATGTAACTAGATGCATTTTCACTTGTATACAATGTCCAAATTATTGGGGGGATTTATCCTCAAAAAATTCATGAATATGATCTTAATTAACACATTCATTGATTAAGTAATGACTTACTTGAGGCTAGAGGAAAAAGGAGGATGGAAGAAAATTGTACCTTTCATTAGCCACTAATGATAGGGAACTATTTTGCAAAAGTGACACTTTACTTTCTATTTTTAGCTATTTTTATATAGTGTGAAATAAGAACAAAATTTTATCCCTATTCATGTAATTTACAAATTTAATCCCCTAAAAGTGTGATAATATTAGATATCAAGACCATCATAACTAAAGTAGGAGATGTTCTTGATAAAAGTAGTTGGTAAATGTGTTCTCATTACTTTTTGATTAGTTTAATTGATGTTCCTAGATATAGTTGATATATTTCCCTTTGCATGTTGGTATGTTCCCAATTGGTTGATACATATTCCCACCTTTGAGGAGGTTCCCATGATTGGTTGATAGTGTTCCCATTTCTTGGTTGATTTGTTCCCATGATCAAAGTACAAGGAAGCAGCATATAGGAAGGTCAAGACATGTGTATTTTGGAATTAAATATACTGAGAGGAGGGGGGGTGAATTATTTACCTTAAAATAATCATTCAATTTCACTTATCATTCATGAAGCATTCATTCAAACACATACATCAACCAATGCATAAACAAGCATATACATATGCATATAACCTGTGAATACAAGATATATGTGGGAAACCCTAAATGGAGATAAAAAACCACTAAAAAATATCTTGGAATATCATCCTATAATTAATTAATAAATATTTAGTAAGGCACCAACCCCACAAGGAGCACCAACCCCTCACACTATTCAAGCATCAACTCAACTCGTCCTTTAACAAGCACCAACTTACAAGTAGGCACCAACCCCCTAGGTAACTCAAAACCAATTCATACACATAGAAAATATGATCAATTTTGACACTTTTTTATCACTCAACTAATTATTATCACCTTATTTTTCTCTTCACACTCTTCTATCTCTCTCAAGCAGCCTATTAGGCCTCTTCGCTCAACTAGCCCTCTTATTGGTAGATTATGTCATATGACATTGATAATCATATGTAAAATAAATATTATAAATTCATGACATATTAAAAATACATATATTATTTTATTAAATACATCTACCTAGTTTTCAAACTTTTATTTCATTTGTTCACCACACCAATATTCTAACTAGTCAAATTAGGCCTATTAGACCTTCTTCTTATGCTTGACTCTTGATCTCAAATGGATTGGTTGAAAAAAAAACTATAAATAATTGGATAAAACTTGGAATATATCAGAAAACATGTTTCAAAATTTAAACAACCATTACATAGGTTGGTCACTACTCATAAGGACCAAAAACACCATTAGGCGTAATAGAGACTTGATGCAATTAGGCCTTCTCAAAGCACACGTTTCACCTTGACCACATTGGAAAATATTGAGCCTCAATAAATGGATTAAATAATTAAAAAAACTTAAATTATATTCTTTTTAATTTTACCTTAGGTACCCTAAACCATTTATCTCATTTCACTGCTTGAACCACACCATTTGGCCTACTCACAATTAGGCCTTTTTACTGCCAAAAAGTAGACTTTGAATATCTAAAGTATACACTCAAATTTTACATATAAATAAAAAAAAAAAATAATATTAATATAAACTCCATGACCTCATGGTCATTATCATGTCCATTATACTTCACCATATAGGGCAAAATACCTGAAACTGACCACTTCCATATGCTCACTCAGAACTGCAAACATGCTTCAAAACTTAGTCAAGGAACTTTCAATTTTTCACACCAAGAATTTATAATGAATAAAAATAAATTAAAATTAACCTATGAGAAATATATAACAAATTAATGTGCATTATATTCCTTAATTCTAGCCATAATGACTCAAGAACATCAATCTTACTCACACACAAAAAACTGTCTATAGCTCCAAAACACAGTCATGGAAACAATGACTTAGAAAACCTATAGATTCACTTTAATGAAATTAAAATGGATAATATTATCATAAAAAATCCTTAAATAAACTTAAAATAAATATATTATAGGCTCAAATATCATTATTTGTCTTACAAACCAATCTCATGGCTTCATTGTACACATACCTCACTATGTTAGATAAATTAGATTGAGAACAACTTTATACCATACACACACATATCCAAAAATTATAAATAATGAATATATGTGTTACATTTATTGAAAAACAATCTTATTCAATTTTATCCATCCCTAATCCATGACAACACATCCATAATCTCATTCACACTTATGCCTAATTTTCTCATTGTCTTCCTCACCAGGCCTTTTTAGTGACATGCCAACTTCCATGACTAGTTTATAATATTTAAAGTATATAACTTGATAAAAAAATTACATGAAAAAAAAATAAAATTCTCACACATAATCATCAAATAATTTTCATGCTTTGACTTGGTCAACCCTAACTTCTACATTAAAAATATGAAAATAAGGGTTTTCATGTAGCTGCCACTCATTCTTTTGATAGACCAATGCCACCTAGAGGTAACTTGGAGATTTATATACATTATAAAATAACAAAAATAGGTAATAAAATTCATTATAATCCATTTATATTAGTATCTTCCATATTGGGTCATTATTAGGGTTTTAGAGAGGGTTAAGACCACCTTATAGTCTTAATGAACATTCACAAAGCTTGGGACCTTACTCAAAAAAATAATACTTGGAAACTTGATTTAGGATCCTTTAAAAATTTCCATGAACTTCTTAGTATCTCATTAAAAGGTTTCACATGCTAAAAATCATAACAAAATCCTTTTCAGGTCTATAATACCTCATTCTATGCACACAAAAAACCTCAAAACCACATTTCATGCTTTTTTCCTTCAGGCTTTGACCTTAGATTTGGTCAACACACTTAAAAAAACCTTTCAAACCTTTTAAAATTATCTCATGATATATATAACCTTATAAACTAAACTTGACCCCTCATTAGGCCATACTAGGTCTACTTACACATTAGGCCTTGAACTACTAGTCATCCTTAGACCTTGAACATACCTTGAAACCAATTACACTAATATAAACAATTCATTATCATGTCATAAAACCTTATACCATACTCACACACTACCAATATTATTTTCACCAGCCTCAGACTGCTCACTTCATCATGATACCATGCCTATGCCTTCTCACTAGGTCTCTTCATGTAAATGAATAAGCCAAAAATTGGATTTGACATCTCCTATGAAGGCTTATCTACCTTAAAAACATGTTTACATAGTTTCAAACATATTATCACATTATTTAACACTAATTTTTATCCTTCATAAGTCTTGACAGCATTTCATGGTACCTTATTAGGTCAGGTAGGGTCTAGGACTAGTCTAGTTGTATGATTAGGCTTAAGACCTTACCCTTGTAGGTTAACCTTAAAAATTTATTTAGTGTTCCCAAAATTCATATGCATGCTTGTTAATACTTGAACATACACTCATACCTATGTGTATCCATCTTATTAAACTACCATCTTCATACACATGCTTATGATATGACAATGCTCCTTATAACTAGTGATAAAAAATATGCTTACCTTGTATCTTGATCCTGACCTTGACATGTCATTAACCTCAAAATAATTACCAGGTTGACTTAAAATTATCTCTCAATATAGAGACAATACATTTCCTTCAAATTTTGTCTTTTCATAAGACTCCTTGTCATATACCACTTCACCATGCATGACACCAACTTTAACTTTGACATTAATGACATCCATCTTGACCTTGACACCAATGACAAAATTTATGCCAAAAAACCAAGAATAGGAACATATGTCAAAAATATCCTCCTTTGTTATTTATGGAAAACACTTAAACAAAGTTGATCATTCTCATCTCCCAAGCTATATCTTTTCAAATTGACCTTTCTCCTAAACTATAACATTCTCCCCCTTTAATATTAATGAAAAATGGTCAACTCTTGAAAACTATCTGATCCTTGGACTTGGAAAAAGAAACCTTTTATATTTGAACAAGATAGTTCTATCTCTATATTTGTCAACAAGTTGACATAGATTAGGATCATAACCAACTTACTTCATGAACATATTGATCTTGTAGACCAATCCATACCTCAAATTTATTCATGACTACTAGAGATCTTAGAAGAAACACATACTCTTGGAGCATGAATGGCTCCCCTTATCTCCATGAGGTATTGAGACACTATAATGAATGTGACTTGGTTTGATCAAGTCATAATACAAATTATTTGTAACCTATCTCTTTCAATCACACCTCTAAAAGACTATTGAATGAACTTTGGATTTGAAAAAAAAATACAAAGCTCCCCCTAAGACCAAACAACCTTCATGCTTCTGCTCACTAGTTGAGTGACTCCATGAAGCCTAATGGAGTCATCTCTTCTCTAAGGTACTAAAATAACATAAACTCAAGAGTTTCCAAATATCCATGTCCTTACTAGACTAAACTTTCTTCATGATCCTCTTAGGCTTGAATAGCCTCTTTGGCTTGACCTTTTTAATCTCTATTTGAACAACATTCTGACTTGGTCTACTTGTCTTGAATCCTTCATCCATAACTTGAACTAATAGGGAGAATTATTGGCACTCTTTTACATCTAAACTATGCTCCACCATGGTGAATAGTCCACTTGGACTTGCATACTGATCATCATTCACCTTAGCTACCTTTTCTCTCTATTCATTGTCTTGTCTTCTTTATTACACTTAAGGGGCTTCAATCTTCTTATTTTGTCTTGAGAATCCATGCTTACAATACTTTGCAATATGACCAACCTTTTGATAATTTAAACACACTATTTCTCTTAATGGAAATGTACCATTACCCATAATTTTTGATTGATGATTCTCCTCGTAGTTCCATGCATATTCATTCTTAGAGGGTATTCTAAAATTTCTTCCTTAATAATAATAACCATTGAAAGTATTAACATATCTTATAGTATTAGAATACCTCATAGGATCAATATTCATTATACGAGCACCATCATTCCTTGATTGATCATTGACCTTTAAGGTTTGATTCTCCTTGATCACATTGGTGTTCTTCTTTTGGTCTCCATTGAAACCAAGACCTATTTTATCATTAGAAGTCTTTTGACTACTCAGGATGTTGTCTAGATCAATGATACTCTTTTCAAACTTCATAAAGGACTTTACCTTACTTGATTCCTGATCCAACTCAACTCTCAAGGAATCCACTTTAGTTACATACATGGCACATTCTTCTTTTTATCCTTTAGGCTTGAAATCATAATCTCAATTTAAGTATTCACTTGTTTGACTATTTCTTATTATTCCTTGGAGATTTTGCTTAATATTTATTTAAATAAATTTATTTGATACTCATAATATTTGACAAGAGACCTCATCACCTATTCTTTTTCTTCACTATATTCATTTCTTCTAGAGCATTCATCAACTCAGTCTCAAAGTCCACCTCATCTTCTTCTTGATCTAAATCACCAAAAGTACCTCCAAACTGCATGGACTCTTCTTAATTTGAATAGTTTGCTTCCTCAACCATGAAGAAAACTTCATTGATGTTAGGACCATCACCTTTATGGTCACTCTCAGAATCAATTTTCTCACTCTCATCAGATGAGATATAATCTTCCTTGGTATAAAATCTTCTTTTGTTATTGAAAGACTTCTTCTTGTAATCATACTTTTTGAATATTTTCTTGGTTTTATCAAACCTATAAGACTTATTGTCATCATCATGACCTTCAACATGATATTCATAATCATTTGTCTTATGATTTTGAGGGAACTTGTTATCAAAGTATCTAATTTATCCATAATTAAAATAATTAAAGGGAAACTTACCCTTGTATTTACCTGAACTAGTTTTCAACTTTCTTACAAACATAGCTATCAACTCATCATCATACATATCAAAATCATAATTGTCTTTGAATTTATTACCTTGTGTCTTGTTATCCTTTGATTTATTTTATACCTTAAATGTAGCTACCTTATTTTCAAGTCTTCTTTCACTTGTCCTCATCTCATAGGTTGTCAGGGTGCCATGAAGTCCATCTATTTCTAGCTTGTATAGATCTTGCATCTCTTCAATAGTAGATACTTTAGATTCAAAATTAGGATTTAGATATATAAATACCTTTGGAGAAAGAGTATACTCTTTAAATTATTCACCTAGGCCTCTTATGATGTTGACCACTTCATCAAACCTCAATATGTAGGTTGCAATGGTCTCATCTTCATTCATCCTTAGGCTTTCAAACTATCTTCTATGGGTTTGTAATTTAGCCAACTTGACTTTGAAATTTCCCTCATGGATGTTATTTAACTTGCCCCACATCTATTTGGAAGACATATAGTGTATCATATTCATAATCTCTACCTTTTTAGGCCACAAAGAATACCATTCATTGCTTTTGAATTGTTATCACTAGCCTTCTTACCTACTGCACTTGTAGGGGGAATAGAGGGTGCAATATATCAATCCAAAATTGATAGCCAAACATCTTGACCTTAATACATAAAATATGTTCTCATCTTGACACCATAAAAACCATAACTAGATCCATTTAAAAATGTATCCTTACTTGTAATGAAACCGCCTTGTTCTTGACTAGCCATATTTGCTTGCTTAGGATCTCCTTTAGGCTATTAAGCCTGGTTTAAAAGATTTGATCTGATACCAATTATTGTAAGTATAAATACTGAGAGGGGAGGGGGTAAATTAGTGGTATTAAAACAATCATTCAATAACTTGGAATATATGTTAGGGTGTGGAGCTAAAAGCTTCAACTGTTGCAGACATGGAGGAGGTTGCTGAGTTCTAGGGAGACTAGCATCGGCAGAGTATAGTGCAGAAGGCAACCAACATCGGCAGGTGTGAACTGAAAACAACCAGCATCGATAGGAGGTCAGTTGATGTCGGTCACCTCTAGGCAAATAGGGACCGATGTCGGTCGCCTGTGTGTTCCAGAACTGTTCATTGCACAAACAGTTAGTTAGTTAAACTGAGTGTTTGCATGTTAAAGGCTAATTATAGTCTTGAGTTACATGTCTAATTATTGTAATTAAGAAAGTCTAATTATTGTATGCATGATATCTATATAATAGACTCATAGGCTGCATTGTAAAAGTGTGCTAGAAAGCCATTGAGCTTGTAGAGAGAGCTAGAGTAGCTCCTCCTAGTTCCAAAGGGGTGCTGAGTGTGTATGATCAGGGAGAGTTACAGGTTGTGCAAGTTCTACTAGGAGATCCACCAGGGTACTGGTTGAAGAATCATGAGGAATTGGTGAGGGAAGGACAAGGGTTCTTCAGGGTGTAGAGATATCTACATGGTAAGTAAGGTCTATTGATTTGCAGGTGGCACCAAGGAGAGGGAGATCTACTTGGAGTATGGTTGTATACTTGGTGTACTGGCAGTGTGTTACTGACTGGTTGAGGTGAACATCAATTCTATATTGGAGTTGATTTTTGGGGCCGTGAGAGAGAGAGGGAAGAAGTCCTTGAGGTGTGGCAAGCCTTTGAGGTGGAAGAAGAAGTGGCATCTTCTTTATTGTATTTTTTTCTGAGTGATTATTAATACAATTGTGTATTGTCTCTCATATCCTGTGTTGTTTCATATTTCTAGTTACTTATTCATTTTGGTATAATTTCATGTTTAGTTTCTAATACAAAGGTAATCATATATATACTCTTATTGTGGAGAGTAGGATCCTAACAGTTGGTATCAGAGCAGGTTGAGTAGGTGGACCAGGTTGATACCAATCTTGACAGTTGGTATCAAAGCTTTTGGTTGGGTTGACTAATAAGTGGTTCAGATCTGGTTAGTGTTTGTTGATTACAGGTCACTCTCAGGGGTTTTTGATTGAGTGGGAGTATAGCAATGGCAGAATAAAGTAAGCTATGAATGGAGAAACTTAATAGCATGAATGGTCTAATTGATGGAAAGAAAGAGCAGGGAAAAGAAGATTGTTGGTCGGTAGAAGATTAGCGTGTAGAAGTAGATGTTGTAGGGGTTGTTGCACAGGTTACTCTGGATAAAGTAGAATCTTGGTTTATAGATTCTTTTGCTTCTTTCCATGCAGTCTGAAATAGAGCATCTTTTCATTCTTTGGAGACTTTGGAGAGATTTATTTAGGAGCTGGAGAGCCTTGTCAAATGGTTGGCAAAGGGGAAGTGAAGCTGAAATTGCAGACAGATGACACACAGGTGTTGAAGGAGGTCATGCAGGTACCAGTCTTGGAGATGAGTCTAATTTCTTTAGGAAAGTTAGGTGATGAGAGATGCACAGTAACTCTCATAGCGGATGCACTTGAATTAGATGGTGGTAAGAAAGTAGGTATCCTTTATCTATCTACTTATATTAATGATTCACCTTCTATTGTAGAGATGTGGCTTTGTAGGCTTGGTTACATATGTAAGAAGGGAATGCATGTTCTGAAGCAAAAGACAGATGTCTTTGATAAAATTGAGAACTAGAAAGCCTTGGTGTTCATGGAGGAGATGACAGATAGAGATCAACTATGGGGACTAAATTATTCTAAGCAAGGCTGTGTTGATATGGACAAGGGTTTGACCCAAAAGGATCTTGCAAGTAAAAAGTCATCACTCACAGGTGAACACAGGTACCAGCATCGGTTAGGAGGAACTGACGTCGAACAGACAGGCACCGACGTTAGTCATGTGCAGATCAGCAGAGTCGGTGGTGTCAGGAAGCAGGAACCGATGTCAGTCAGATAAGAACCGATGTCGGCAGAGGGTGCACCAGCGTCGGTTAGGAAATTGATGTTGGTAGATCAGGTCAGTCATAGGAAACTGACATCAGTCAGGTGCAGATTGGGAGATGGCTGAGATCGGTCATTGGAATGGATATTGAGCATATAACAAGCTGTCAAGGAGTCTCAAAAGCCCATATGGAAGACTGAAATGGTAAGTGGACCTCATATTCATTGTTCACCTTCTTACTAGTTGCTTACTAATGGTTGAGAACCAAGAAGATGTGAAGAGGAAATGCAGGTAGAATCCAGAAATAGTGGGAGCTTGGCATGGATGAGGAGTGTGAGTCCTTGGAGAAGAACCAAACAGGAGTTTGTTGGTAGAGTTGTCAGCTGGAAGAAAGCACTGAGAGACGGATGGATTCCCAAGTTAAAAAAGAGAGTGGATGGATATGTGAGATAGAAGGCCAAGGTATATGGTCTTGAGGAAGCTGTAGGACAGTGGTATAGGGTTTGATAGGTGGATGACAAAGCAGGGCTTTAGTCAATGTCAATGTAACTATTGTGTTTGTTCTTACCAGGTGGATGATGAGTTGTGACATTATCCAGTTATTGTATGTGGATGGTATGCTTGGAGTAGGTTCGTACATACAGGGATTTGCTGAGCTAAGGGTAAGGTTAGTTCAGTGGTGTGTCATGAAGAATTTGGGAGCAGCAAAATTCTTTGGCATAAGAGACATGGAGATTTTGTCTCTAGTGGGAGCTGATGTGAATCAGGTGTTGGCAAGCTTCATGATGTAGGATGCAGAATTAGTAAGCACACCAAGGGCTAGACAGTTCAATCTGAGCTTAGAACAGGGTTTGAAATCACATAAGGTCTGGTGTAGACCTAAGTTTTCCCAAGCAGTGGGAGTTGTTAGAGAGTTTGGAGCCAATTCGGGGAAGGTGGATTCTTAGGTATTTTGAGAGGGACCAGCAGCAGGTTAACATGTTATGCAAGGTCAAGGACTTCACTACATGGTTATGTAGGTTCGGATGTGGCAGGTTACTTGGATGATAGGAAAGGCATCACAGGATGTGTGGTGGTTGGTCTTCAGGATTGATCTTGAAGAGGGATACAAGCCAGGAAACAAATTAGATGGTGTATAGGTACATGTATAGTTGCATCTGTTTATCTCCAAGTGGGAGATTGTTAGGGTGTGGAGCTAAAAGCTTCAACTATTGCAGACATGGAGGAGGTTGCTGAGTTCCAGGGAGACCGACGTCGGTAGAGTATAGTGCAGAAGGCAACCGACATCGACAGGTGTGAACTGAAGACAACTGGTGTCGGCAGGAGGTCAGCCGATGTCGGTCACCTCTAGGCAAACAGGGACCGATGTCGGTCACCTGTGTGTTCCAAAACTGTTCATTGCATGAACAGTTAGTTAGTTAAACTGAGTGTTTGCACGTTAAAGGCTAATTATAGTCTTGAGTTGCGTGTCTAATTATTGTAATTAAGAAAGTCTAATTATTGTATGCATGAGATCTATATAATAGACTCATAGGCTGTATTGTAAAAGTGTGCTAGAAAGCCATTGAGCTTGTAGAGAGAGCTAGAGTAGCTCCTAGTTCCAAAGGGGTGCTGAGTGTGTATGATCAGGGAGAGTTGCAGGTTGTGCAAGTTCTACTAAGAGATCCATCGGGGCACTGGTTGAAGAATCATGAGGACTTGGTGAGGTAAGGACAAGGGTTCTTCAGGGTGTAGTGATATCTACATGGTAAGTAAGGTCTATTGATTTGTATGTGGCAGCAAGGAGAGGGAGATCTACTTGGAGTACGGTTGTGTACTTGGTGTACTGGCAGCGTGTTACTGACTGGTTGAGGTAAACATCAATTCTATATTGGAGTTGATTGTTGGAGCCGTGAGAGAGAGAGGGAAGAAGTCCTTGAGGTGTGGCAAGCCTTTGAGGTGGAAGAAGAAGTGGCATCTTCTTTATTGTATTTTCTTTTGAGTGATTATTAATACAATTGTGTATTGTCTCTCATATCCTGTGTTGTTTCATATTTCTAGTTACTTATTCATTCTGGTATAATTTCGTGTTTAGTTGCTAATACAAAGGTAATCATATATATACTCTTATTGTGGAGAGTAGGATCTTGAAAATATATTATTATAAATAATGAATCAATATTTAGTGAGGCACCAACCCCATAAGGCGCACCAACCCTTACTAGTCAAACACCTACTCAACTAGTCCTTTAGTAAGCACCAACGTGCAAGGAGGCACCAAAACCATAGGTAAATCAACATAAAATTAGATACCTAAAACCTATGATCCAATTTGGACACTTTTTTCTCACTCAACTAATGATGATCACCTTATTTTTCTCTTTACACTATTCTATCTCTCTCAAACAATGTATTAGGCCTCTTCGCTCAACTAGCCCTCTTCTTGGTAGATTTAGGTCATATGACATTGATGATAATCTATATAATAAATGTTATAACTTAATGAAACATTAAACATAAATATTTTAAGGTATTAAATCCCTCTACCTAGTTTCCAAACTTCTATTTAATTTGTTCACCACACCAATATTCTAACTAGTCAAAATAGGCCTATTAGACCTTCTTCTGATACTTGACTCTTACTCTCACATGAATTGGTTAGAAACAAACCTATACATACTTGGATCACCATTTAAACATATAAAAAAACATTTTACAAGTTAAAAAACCATTGCATAGGTTGGTCACCACTCATAAAGACCAAAACCACTATTAGGCCTATTAGAGACCTAATGCAATTAGGCCTTCTCAAATCACACGTTTCACATTGGCCACCTTGGAACATATTTAACATAAAAAAAATTATTAAATAATAATAATTTTAAAATTATACCCATAATAATTTCAAATTATGTCCCCTACACCATTTATCTCATTTTACTCCTTGAACCACACCATTAGGCCTACTCACAATTAGGCCTTCTTATTGCCAGAAAATCTGCTTTAGATATCTGAAGTATACACTCAACTTTGACAATTAAATATATATAAAAAAAATATGAGTATAAAATACATGAATTAATTTTCATCAACATGTCTATTAAAATTTACCATACAAGACAAAATACCTTAAACTGACCACTTCCATATGCTCACTTAGAACTGCAAATAGGCTTCAAAACTTAGCCAAGAAACTTTAAATTTTCACACCTTCATAAGAATTTATAATGAATATAAATAAATTAAAAATAAAATATAATATCTATATAAAAACTTAATGTGCATAAAATCCTTCAATTTTGGGCATAATGACTCAAGAACATCAATCTTATGTACACAAAAAATTACATGTAGCTCCAAAACATAGTCATGGAAACAATGACTTAGAAAACATGTATATTAAATTTAATTAAATTAAAATGGGTTATTATGATCATAAAACATCCTAATATTATCTTCAAATAAATATATTATGGGATCAAATATAAATATTGGTCTTAGAGACCAATCTCATGGCTTCGCTGTACATAAACCTCACTGTGTTAAACACGTGAGATCGAGAACAAATTTATACCATACACACACATCTAAAAAAATTATAAAAAATGAGGATATGTGTTAAAAGTATTTAAAAATAATGTTATGAAATTTTATCCATCACTAATCCATGGCAACACATCCCTAATCTCATTCCCACTTTTGCTTGTTTTTCTCACTAACTTCCTCACTAGGCCTTTTTAGCAATAAGCCAAATTCCATGACTGGTTTAGCATATTTGAATTTTTTAACCTTATTATAAACTTACATGGACACAAAATAAATATCTCACACATCATCCTCTAATCATTTTCATGCTTTAACTTGGTCAACCCTGATTGTTACATTAAAAATATGAGAAACAAGGATTTTTCTATAGTATCCACTCACTCTTTTGATATACCAATGCCACCTAGAGGTAATTTGTGAGTCATATACATGATACAATAATAAATATAGGCCATACAATTCATTATTATCAATTTCTCTCAATATATTCTATATCGGGTCATTGTTAGGGTCTTAGAGAGGGTTAAGACCACCTTACAATCTTAACAATCATTCATAAAGCTTGGGCCCTTAATCTAGAAAAAAATGATTGGAAAATTTATTTAGGATCCTTACCTAACATCCATGAACTTATTATGATCTCATTCAAAGGTTTTATGTGCCAACAAGCATAATAAAATCCTTTTTAGGTCTATAATAGCTCATTTTGTGCACACAAAAACCTCATAACCACATTTAATGCTTTATCCTATAGAATTTGACCTAAAATTTGGTCAAAACACTTTAAAAAATATTTAAAACCTTTTAAAATTATCTCATTATCTCTATCACCTTGGAAATTTAACTTGACCCCTCATTTGGCCACACTAGGTCTCTTTGCACATTAAACCTTGAATTGCCAGTCACACTTAGACATTGAAGACACATTGAAACCACTTACACTACTCTCAAAATTTCATCATCATGTCATAAAACCTCATACCATGTTGAAACACTACCAATCTTCATTTCATAAGCCTCAGACTGCTCACCTCATCATGCTACCAAGCCTATGCCTCCTCACTAGGTCTCTTCATGCAAATGAGTAAGCCATAAACTAGACTTGACATCTCCTATAAAGGCTTATATAACTTTAAAAAATGTTTAAATAGTTTCAAACACATTATCACATTATCTACCACTAATTTTTATCCTTCATAAGTCTTGAAAACATTTCATGGTACCTTATTAGGTCAGGCAGGGTCTAGGATAAGTCTGGTTGTATGATTACACTTAAGACCTTACCCCTATAAGTTTAACTTAAAAATTTCATAAGTGTTCCTAAAATTCATATTAATTATTGGGAATTATTTAAAATCCACTCATATCTATGTGTATCCATCTTAGTAGACCACTATCTTCATACACATGCTTATGATATGACAATGCTCCTTAAGACTAGTGCTCAAAAGTATGCTTACCT
The DNA here is from genome assembly GCA_037957365.1 of Torreya grandis. Lineage (NCBI taxonomy): Eukaryota > Viridiplantae > Streptophyta > Pinopsida > Cupressales > Taxaceae > Torreya > Torreya grandis. Next base: position 5,059,999 of record JARHVA010000128.1, on the reverse strand, counting down.
TGTATCTTAATCTTGACATTAAAATGTCATAAACCTATTTTCAAAAAATATTTTACCCTATTGTCTTTTTTTCAAGAATAATCTAATATTTGGGAAACATTGTAATACCTCTAGGCATGTGGGTTGCTTATAATAGAGGTAGACCTCTAGGTTTAAGGGCTAGCTCCCTAGATTGACCTTTAAGTGCTTATCACCTACACTAACTGATTATTTATGGGAAAATGGGAATAAGTATGAATTAAATTAAAATATTATAAGGGTTTATTTACCATAAATATTTACACAATATAATCATACTTCTTGCACTAAGTAACAAGACCTACAACACTAGCTTCAAAATCCTAAAATGCTCTAACATTAATATTTCAATATGGAGGTGATATGCATGAAGACTATCCAAGGTAAGTGAACCATAGAATATTTTTAGAAACTAATGATACTTTCACACTTGAAAAAAGAATCATAGACTTGAAAAAACTTCATATGACCTGCTAGAGTGGAACAACTTCCATCAAACGTGGAAGGATTGAGAGAAATCAAGGATAGATGAAAATCACTTGACTATTCACTATACATCTCTTCAAATTTTTTGAAAAGATGAAATATGAAATCAAAAATAAATTAAATTTATTATTCATAGGCAAATTACAACATCAAACTAGTAGGGCTTTGCCATACATGGTGTGGAAATAGATACAAGATCCAAAATGACTAGTACTTATAGATTGAGAGAGATGAGAGAGAAGAATGAAGCTCAAGAGTCACTCAAACAAGTGTCAAGATGAGATGGAGAGTTATTTTTTTATGAAAATGGAGTATGTAATAGACCATGTAAGGTCTCTTTGGAAAAATTTCCCTCAGAGGAATCAAACTCCCTAAACTTGGCGTAGAGATCTCTAAGCTACCTTCTAGGAAATTGCCTTCATCATTTGGTCATTATTGAGCACTCTAAGGTAGAATAGTAATGGATGAAATAATTTCACTATTAATGGTCTATTATAAATAGGATACAAAATGCATTATATGTGTCCCTAATCATTTATATTATTTTGTACAAGTGTTCTCACTACCTATAGTCATAATCACTAGCTCTCTAAGTCTGTCCCTACACTTGTCACCAAAATGGTCATCATTTGCTCAATATAATACATATAGGGGGTGGTATGACACATTTTAAGAATAATTATTTCCATAAATCCATTAGGTAGACCTTAAATGTCCTCCTAATTAAGGTTATCACCTTCTCACTTGGTGATCATCTTTCATTCACTATGTTAGTTTGGATTGCCTAAAGTGAAGATACTTGTGTGAATGACTAAGGAAATAAGTAGATATGAGGAGTTATATTATGTCTCACTCTATCTATAAAGGTGATATTTATCCTTTTAAACTCCTATATACCTGTAAAACATCAAATTTTTTCAAGAAAACTAATTTTGTACCCTATCTATAAAAACAGGGTAGAAGCCAAATTGATGGGAAAAAGCCTAGTGGACTCCTCTACAAGTTAAAATAATTTTCCTAGTCATACTAGCCTATATTGATTCATTTCCTTCTTTTTTTCTCTCCATCAGGTCATTAGCAAGGGTTTTAGATGGTTTTGAGTAGGTTTACCCCTTCAATATTGTTCATAAAAGTTTAACATTAAACTTGTGAATAAATTCCCTAAAAGACAAGTTTATGACCCTATAAAACATATCCTAACTCATTAGGCTTCCATGATAAGCATTCATACAGATATGAGCTTCTATAGATGGCTTCTTAAGCCCTTCTTTGCATTCTATGTAAGCTTGAGTTGGTTTAAGCCAAGGTTGACCTCTCTGTGGGGTTTCTCTACAAACTAAAAGTTTTAAACACTCTCATAACCTCCTATAAAGGTGATCCAATACATTTGGGTGTTCACTTAGTCTTAGGAATGGTATGGAGACATCCTAGGGCTTTAGGCCTAATTTAGGCCTAATAGGTCTAATCTACATTCAAGACCTAAAATCATCTTTGTATGGATTTTTAGAATTTGAGGCCTCACCCATACTGGTTCAAGTTGAATAAAACTCCTCATACCTTCCTTTAAATTCTCTAATCCTCCTTGACATCTCCTTTTATCATTTTCATGCTAGGCTTGTAGGATGTATCCCTCTAGGAGTGCCCTCTATCTGAGATATAACAAAGGGTAACTACGCTATTATAACAATCATATTAAGGTCATGAGAGGATTGGGTAGGTTATGGGAACACTTTATACTAATTTTAGAGCTAGGTCACACTTATAACACCTTAAAATACTCTAAAACTCCAAGATAGGCTCCCCAAACCTATTGACTATAGATAGATTGTGATCATTGTTGTATGTGTAATTTGAAGGTTAGATCCTACCCTATTGTATTGTATTAATAATCTAATGAGATGATCATCATCATAGGGAGGGTATTATAAGATCCCAATTCATCATTATCTATGTTTATCCCCTTGTTAAGCATGGGATATACTGAGAGGGGGGGTGAATCAGTATATCATATATATATTATAAAATTTTACCTTAACCAAATTCCACTTAATCAAACATTTAAGATATGAAATAAAACTCAAACAATAAACACCACACAAGATAGAGAGAGACACCAGATATAATGTGGAAACCCAATGTGGGAAAAACCACGGAGAACAATCTCAAGTATATGAATGAGCACCAACCCAAACAATATTCACAAGTACCAACTTGTAGGAGCACTAATCCCTTTACTGAGCACCAACCTAGAAACTATTCATGAGAACCAACCCAGAGGAGCACCAACCCCTTTGCTGAGCACCAACCTAGCAACTATTCATGAGCACTAACCCATAAGAGCACCAACCCCTTTGCCAAGCACCAACCCAACAACAATTCATGAGCACCAACCCACACGAGCACCAACCCCTTTTTTGAGCACCAACCTAGCAACAATTTGTGAGCACCAACCCATAGGAGCACCAATCCCTTTGTCGAGCACCAACCTAGCAACTATTCGTGAGCACCAACCCACAGGAGCACTAACCCCTTTGTGTATACCACATAAATATCTCTCGATGTTGCTATCTCAACAAATGATAGTTCATTACAACATCTCTTTCCTCTCTCTCACCTTTGCTCTTCTAAGCTAGATATAACAAATACAAATCATATTCTTCTCTCTCAAATGCTCTTCAAAGCTAGATATTACAATATCAAATCAACCTCTCTCACACTTATTACAAATGACTTCTCAAGCCTTTATTTATGGCTTTCTAAATGACCTTTGGCCTTCCCCCTTTGTGACCCTTCAATCCTCATGGAAAATGGTTCCAAACTTGTATGACCCTTCATATCCTTGCCTTTGAAAAGTCATGTGGTGACCCTTCATGAGAAAAAATGTCCTTCCCTCTTTTGTCCTTATCTTGGTGACTTTTCATATTCCTCAAAGTGTCCCTTCATGAGAAATTGTGCCCTTCCTCTTTTGTCTTCACTTGGTGACTCTTGGAATTCCCCAAGATGACTCTTCATGGGCAAATGCATCCCATCCTTCTTTTGTCTTTACCCCGTAGATCTTTGACTTCTCCATGGGCCCTTCTTTTGTCTCATATGCAACCAAAAATATATTCATTAATATTAAATAAATATTAACACACATTAGCCATGATATATCTATTACAAACATCATTAAATGCAAGGGGGCCTTTATCACCAATAATTCTAGACCTTTGACATCAATCATAATATTTCCAACAATCTCCCCCTTTGTCATTGATGGCAACCTCAATCCTAAAACTGCCATATCCTATCACCTGCATATCCTATCATCTAAAAACATATAGTAACTCCCCCTTACTATAAAAACCTGTACCTATTCCCTATACTCATTTTTGCACCTGTACCTATACATATTATTATCCCCCTTTGACATCAATGGAAAAGGGCCTACCTAGAGCTAACACTTAGCTCCCCCTCAATTGATGCTAAACATCAGTGGCAGGAAGTAATAGAAATTACTCCCAACTCTTGCATATCTTTGAATGTGTCCTTTGATCATGCCATTGAGAAGATATCTTTTTTGGCTATCTTAGTAGTGGTTTTATCTCTGAATCTCAGTATGCCACCATTGATATTCTTTAGAGTTATGAACTTACTTTTATCTCCTATCATATGCCTCAAACATCTACTATTAATGAACCATGGCTTATATTCATTTCTTACATGCAAAGTTGTCTGCACCAACATAGAATATTTAGGTTGTTTCTTCTACCGTGAACATGTTTGAACCTTCTTTCTATGGAATGGAGCTTTGAAACTCTGATCCTTCTTCTTGAATCTGCATGAGTATCCTTTTCCTTCTTTCTAAAACTGTTAGCTCTTTTTCAACATTCTAATTTATTATGAACATAATCATTTGAAACACTTTAAAACTTTTAAACACTGCATAGCCTCAAACCATAATACTGATGCAAAATTTTCTTTAGAAATCTATTCCCTCAAAAGATATACAAATTAATCTGTCAACTCACCTTCTTGTCATGCAACATAACCAAGACCCAATAGCATCCACCATGCTTCAATTTTTCTTAAAAGTGACTCCTTGAAGCCTAAAAGAGACACCCCACACAAAGGGCCCTAGAAACAAATCTTAGGAGATTCCCACATCTCCTCTGTTTCTTCCTTGATCTTCTTGTGTTTTTCTTTTAAACTCCATATAAGCATGTCTAACCTTTTTGACTTACTAACCTCAACATTTATGATGTTTTTCATCTTCTCAACTTTTGCAACTATCTTATCTTGACAAAGATCATGCTCAAATGTAACAAGATATTCTTCACAATCCTTCTTATCTGATTCTTTATCTACTATAGTAAGTAATTCATTCTCACTCTTAAACTCAACCTGATTAACCTTTACTATTTTAGGTCTCCAAACCTGAATTTGAATCTTCTCATATTTTTTAGGGGCTATATATCCTGACATACCTTGAATATCTCTTTACTTTATTTTGACATAATTTAGAAATATGGCCAACCTTATGACAAAAAAAGCAAAAAACATTTCTCATACCTTTTTCTTGAATGTGACTGAGATCTCCCTTTGACTGATTAATTCTCCTCATACAATCTCTTGCCCTATGACCAACATGATGACAAACAAAACAATGGCTATGAAAAGAATTTGAAAACTTGAAAGCATTGGGCTGCCTGATTGGCTTCTTTGATTTGACTTCAAAAATTGCATCCTTCTTTCCTTGGACTAATATTTCATGATCTTTCTGAACTTTGATTATAAACTTCTCATGATTATCCTTTAAAGAATCTAACTCAACCTTCAACTAATTACACTCTTCTTCTCTTGATTTTAAACTTGAATTTGCGACCTCTAACTGATTCTTAAGATCCTGAATAAATATCTTATTTTTTTTACTTCTATAGCCAACTTAGAATCCAAGATACACACTTGTTATTTAAGAGCTTCAACCATAGATTTCAACTCTTAATTCTCCTTCTTTAGCTGCTTAACCATCTTATACTTTTCTTTGATCTACCTTCAAGCTGTTAAACCCTTTCTGAAGGAACCTGCTCTGATACCAATTGTTAAGCATGGGATATACTGATAGGGGGGTGAATCAGTATATCATATATCTTATAAAACTTTCCCTTAACCAAATTCCACTTAATCAAACATTCAAGATATGCAATAAAACTCAAACAATAAACACCACGCAAGATAGAGAGAGACACCAGATATAACATGGAAACCCAATGTGGGAAAAACCATAAAGAAAAATCTCAAGTATATGAATGAGCACCAACCCAAAAAATATTCAAAAGCACCAACTTTCAAGAGCACCAACCCCTTTGCTAAGCACCAAACTAGAAACTATTTGTGTGCACCAACCCACAGGAGCACCAACCCCTTTGCTGAGCACCAATCCAACAACTATTCATGAGCACCAACCCACAGGAGCACCAACCCCTTTGCTGAGCACCAACCCAGCAACAATTCATGAGCACCAACCCAACAACTATTCATGAGCACCAACCCACAGGAGCACCAACCCCTTTGTGTATACCACACAACTATCTCTCAATGTTGTTATCTCAACAAATGATAGTTCATTACAACATCTCTTTCCTTTCTCTCACCTTTGCTCTTCTAAGCTAGATATAACAAATACAAATCATATTATTTACTCTCAAATGCTCTTTTAAGCTAGATATTACAATATCAAATCAACCTCTCTCACACTTATTACAAATGGCTTCTCAAGCCTTTATTTATAGCTTTCCAAATGACCTTTGACCTTCCCCCTTTGTGACCCTTCAATCCTCTTGTAAAATGGCACCAAAATTGTATGAACATTCATATCTTTACCTTTGAAAAGTCATGTGGTGACCCTTCATGAGCAAAAAAGTCCTTCCTTCTTTTGTCCTTATCTTGGTGACTTTTTGTATTCCTCAAAGTGTCCCTTCATGAGAAATTGTGCCCTTCCTCTTTTGTCTTCACTTGGTGACTCTTGGAATTCCCCAAGATGACTCTTCATGTGAAAATGCTTCCCATCCTTCTTTTGTCTTTACCCCATGGATCTTTGACTTCTCCATGGGCCCTTTTTTGTCTCATATGCAACCAAAAATATATTTGTTAATATTAAATAAATATTAACACACATTAGCCAAGATATATCTATTAAAAACATCATTAAATTCAATGGGGCCTTTATCACCAATAATTCTAGACCCTTGACATCAATAACAATATTTCCAACACCCCTCAGTCCACCTATCTTTTCTTGATTAGGTCTAGTCAACTCTACTGTAGCAGATTGTATGATTGTGTGTTTTATTCATGAAAGAGACATGATTTTAGGCTGTCCTTCCATGGTATAACCTTGTATATCCTACTATAATATCTCTTTTTATTCTTTATACTTATCCTATATTTGTATGGATGTGTGTGTGTGTGTGTGTGTGTGTGTGTGTGTGTGTGTGTGTGTGTGTGTGTGTGTGTGTGTCCAAGATCATTCATCTCTCATTCACCATCATTCCATGGGTGCCTACAACCATACTGTAGGTATCCCTTCTAAGATCCAAGGAAAATATATAAGTGATGCCTTTATGGTTCAAACGTATAAGTATAATACATTAGGCCCATGCCATAATTAAACATATCTATACCCTACTCTATGACTTACCAACACCAAAATAGTCATGTTTCACATTCATTGTACTATTAAAATCAAGCTGTAGATATCACTTTGTAACCCAAAAAGGGACCTGTAGGTGGTGATATGCCCCTCAATTTGACTGATCATCTACTTTGATCTCCCTTAGAGTCCTCTAAGATATCTCAAACCAAATTAGGCCACTCTTGTCATGAATTATGTAACTTTCATGCACTTGTTACATTATAGGGTCATCTAAACTCAAAGCACTCAAGAGAATACTGACATTCTATAGTTGAGGAGTGCATAAGATGGAAGCCTTTCTATACTCTTCTTACATGATAAAAAAAACAAAATTTATTGCTGAAGCATTATCTCTATGATGGGGATCCATCATAGAAACATTTAGACCAATCTATATTCCAAGATAATCTATCATGAGAGGATCAAAATCACTATAGTGTCCTTATGTCAAAGTTTTTAAGGTAATGAATCCTTGAAACAACCATGTCAACTTAAGAACTTGACTCTAAGTTTGTATGTCATCCTATGGACTTCACCATATTTTTTATGGCCTCCTTCATGTTATTATATTTGATGAAGGTCTCAAATATATTTAAACATTTTCATTTCAACTACTTAGTTCCCTATATGAGTTTATTGTAGGTGTTATTTTAGTACATAGGGTAATGAAGGTGGGATATCAATAATGTGCATGGTGGATGTTATTTAACCAATCCTAGACGTTATTAAAGTATTCAAGTTGATACTTTCTACCTTTAAAGATTTCAAACTAGTTAAAATGCTTCTTTTTAAACTCACAGACCTCTGTAGAGCTATAATTAAACCATTGTAGGTGCATATGCAGGCTACAAGGCAGTGTGGAAAGGAATTAGTTGAGAATGCATCCAAATTAGACTATTTGGACATTCCATTAGGTTTATTCACCTTGAAAATATTATAAAACGTTGAACCTTCTCATTACATCACAATCATGGCTGTGTATATCTATCTTTACTTGCCTACAAATGGATAGTCATAGGAAAATCCACTATGTAAAACATGATTGTATTCCTGAAAATTGTATGAGATTGAGATCACATCTTCACCAAAATATATTATTCATAATGAATTTATGGGCCAAAAAAAAAATATATCAGCTTGAATTTACATCTATGTTAAGGTTAAATTGAGATGCAAGCTCATGTAACTGATGAAACTTTCTGCAAACTAGCCATGGAGCTTTCACTAGAAAAATGGATTATTTTTTCTCTTAAACTTGTGTATACATATAAAAAATGATTAAAAAGATGAGGGAATGATGTACAAATATCTTAGAAACACTTTCATCAAGTGGTTTGTATAGACAAACTCAAATAAGGAGGAAACCTGTAGGGTGTGAGGATAAACATGCAGAAAGAGGAAGTCAACTTCTAAAAATATTTCATATAGAATGAGAAAATATTATTCAAAATACTACCATGAATAATAATTATACCAATTTTACTAACATCCAACAAGAGAATTTGACTTGTCTCATCTTCTACTATCCGTACTAGACTGAAACAAGCTGGGCATTTCTACATGCCTAATGAAGTGATGGAGAAGTAAAATGGTTTTAGACAAATTTTGATGTCTATATAAATAATTAATCATTTAAATGAGTTCAATGAAGTTTAAGGGTCATTTTATAATCCTTTCACATGTGCCACACTTTTGTAGAGGCTGTATAACCAATTAAAACTGCCCAAACTACAACCTTTCTTTTTATTCTGATGTTACTCTTGTAATTTTTAGTTAGAAACTAACATGTTTAACAATAAAATAAAATTAATGACATTGTGGAACACTTGGAAAATTTTTCTACCAAGGGAAACATACAACTCTCCTAAATGACTTAAAATATGACCCCTAACACGATATAGGCCTAAAGGTAAATATGAATAAGGTAGTGACACATCAAATGACCTTGATAGGACTAAGATAAACCCTATAAGACACTAATAATCCCCTATAAAAGTTTTTAACTATATGAGGGTCACCTATTTTGACTTATGGTCAAAATAGTCAACATTCTTGGTAATTTCCTAGGGGTGGTATGCTTACTATTCCAAAGATCGGTAGCCTTTTCCTATCCATTGGGATATGGAGTCACCTATACATATATATGACACTAAATTTTCCTTTTAAAATAGAATAAACAAAAAGAAACAATAGGAACAAGACACAAAACAACACACCACACACTTGTGCTTCATGAGCACTTATGGAACACACACATACAAACTTAAACAAAGTAGATCAAACACAAACTAACTTGAATGAAACTCTTCCTCCTAGATCAAAGGGGAAGTTTGAGACCTTTATTTCTTTATTAAATGGAGGAGTGAATGAAACATGTTGCTTTTTAGGCCTTGGTACTTATATCTCTGATTGCTTCATGATGCTTTCCAATCTCATTGACATGATGTTCAATGAAATCAAAGAAACTACAAGTAGATCACCTATGGGGGTGAAATCCTCTTGAATTTTAATAGCCTCAACCTTCTCATAATAATCCTCAATTCTCTAATGGTGGTTAAATATGGCATACCTTCTTGACTTCCATGGTGTTCTCCTTAAGGTCAGGTTTCTTTTTAGATGTAAGTTCCTCAAGATCATCAAGGAAATTTGCATAGTCCACCCAATATTGGTCATTATCTTCCATGAAGATAATTTTATTTTTATATTCATGTTCTTGGACCTCAAATTGGAAAAATTATTCAATATCTTGGAAAATCTTCATTTGCTGCTACCAATCATCTTTACTTTCCTTGTCTTTGAGAAACATCACCTCTTTAACTCTATCTTCTTGATGTATGAGGTCATCAACCTTATCTTCCTTATGATCCAATACATCTAAAAATGGTTCAACCTCAAGTTGAGGTATTAAGTTCTCTTCAAGGACAACATATTCTATTTTGGATTCATGAGACTCTTCTAGGACTAAAACTTTTTTGACATCAGATTGACTAAGCTTCTTTATGACTGCACCTTCTTAACCAATGAATTGATCTTTATATTCATTATTACCAAGACCTTCCTCTTTATGCTTGATAACACACTCAACTTCATGCTTGTTATAATCATCAACAACCTCATGATTGGATATGCATTTCTTCGAAAAAGGGATATCCTTACCTAGTCGCTCAAACTCTTGATTTATGGCATTGAACTTTTGCCATAGATCATCTTCTTCATAACTGATACCTTTAAAAAATCCTTCATCATGAACCTCAACTAACTTAGAAAATATTGAGTCTTTCTCTAACATGTCTCCCTTCATGATTTGACCAAATTCCTTGTGTTTAACTACAACAATATCTTCAATGTCTTTCTCCTCTCTCAATAAGATGGAATTACACCTACTTTCACCAAGGGGATCCCTATGGTGATTTATTATTCATAGTCATTTGAGGCATCCTCTTGACTAGATATGGATTGAGCTTACTCTTCTCCACTTATTTCCCTCAAAAGGGGCTCTCCTTTAATAATGAGTGGGGTGTGGTGGAGGGCTTGTGAATGGATTTGGAAAAAATGACTTCTTGAGTAAGTTCATGGGGAAATGACAAGTTGGGTTGGTCAATAGGAAAGACACTTCTTCCCAAAATAATTTCACCTTGGTTATAGCTTCCTTGAGGTTATTCATTACCTAAATGTTCACTTTCATGTTCTTTGTCTTCCCACATCCTTAGTCTATCTATTGAGCATTGAAAGCACTTATTTATTAAGTATAGTTATTCTTTGATATCCCATTAAGTATTCTCCTCAACCACCTCCCACATGTAAATACACCCTTAGACCAAGCTTCTTAACCCCTATATGAGATGGTTTAGGAGAACATCAAACTCATCATCCCATGTTATCATCATTTCTTTTTTATCTAGTAGACTTGGTATGAGTGACAATAAGGATTTGATATGAGATGGGGTTGATGGAGGAGGGTAATGGTAGGGATTGAGGCCAACATTGGTTTGTTGGATTTGAGCCTATAATAATTCACATCTTTCCTTGTGATACCTTGATGTACAATCCACATAACCATCTGATTCCTCATGAAAAGATGAATAAGATTCATCTTGAGGTTGGTAGGCATCATGGTATGGTTAGTAGGAGTTGTATTGTGATTGATAAAAACACACTTCTTGATAGGTTTTCTAATAGCCTTCCTCATAGGGATATATAACAACATGATGTACATATGGAGAAGGAAATAGATGACCATAGGGCTGCCATGTCTCAATGGATTGGTAGCCATTTTGGGGATAGGTCTATTGAGGGGTGTAACATGGGTAATAACAAGGATGATAAGGAGATGCATAGTGGGGATTATCATCAAAACTAGTCATATCAACCTCATGGGTCAAATGAAATATAATAATTAATTAAAACCTTCAACAAAAGATATTGGGGCTGATTATAACCATAATATTTCATTCGATGTCACCATTGGTGCTATCTTGCTTACTTCAAAAAGATGATTAGAGGAAAGACACACCAAAAATCTTTCCACTCTCTTGGACCTTGGTCCCACTGAGTATGCCAAAACTATTTTCACCAAATATTGCATTCTAGAGGAGGTTTTTCAACCCTACTCTAAGATTTGGGAAACATTAAAATACCTCTATACCTGTGGGTTGCCTATAGTAGAGGTAGACCTTTAAGTTTAAGGGATAGTTCCCTAGATTGACCTTTAAATGATTATCACCTACACTAGCTGATTGTTTATGGAAAAGGGACAAAATTATGCATGAAATTAAACTATTATAAGGGGGTATACACCATAAATATTTCCACAAGATCATCATACTTCCTGCACTAAGCAACAACATTGATAAGGAGATGCATAATGGGGATTATCATCAAATCTATTCATATCAACCTCATGGGTCAAATGAAATATAATAATTAATCAAAACCTTCAACAAAAGATACTGGGGCTGATTATAACCATAATAGTTCATTCGGTATCACCATTGGTGTTATCTTGCTTACTTCCAAAAGATGATTAGAGGAAAGACACACCAACAATATTTCCACTCTCTTGGACCTTGGTCCCACTGAGTATGCCAAAACTATTGTCACCAAATCTTGCATCCTAGAGGAGGTTTTTCAACCCTAATCTAATATTTTGGAAACATTATAATACCTCTAGACCCTTGGGTTTCCTATAGTAGAGGTAGACCTTTAAGTTTAAGGGCTAGTTCCCTAGATTGACCTTTAAATGATTATCACCTACACTAGTTGATTATTTATGGGAAAAGGGGTAGAAGTATGCATGAAAATAAAATATTCTAAGGGGGTATACACCCTAAATATTTCCAAAATATCATTGTACTTCCTACACTAAGCAACAAGACCTATAACACTAGCTTCAAAGTCTTAGAATTCTCTAATATTAGTATTTCAATATGGAGGTGATATACACAAAGACTATCCAAGGTAATGAATGATAGACTAGTTTCAGACACTAAGGTGAATTTCACACTAGAAAAAAACCTATAAACTTGACAACACTTCATATGACCTGTTAGAGTGGAACAACTTGCATGAAACATGGAAGGATTAAATAAAATAAGGATAGATGAAAATCACTTGACTATTCAGTATACATATCTTCACACACTTTGATAAGATGATATATAAACTAAAAAATAGATTTAATCTATTATTCAAAGGCAAATTACAACATCAAACCATTAGGGATTCATCATACATGGTGTGGAATTAGATACAAGAGCCAAAATGGCTAGTACGTATAGAGTGAGAAGAGGAGAGAGAAGAATGAAGCTCAAGAGTCACTAAAACAAGTGTAAATCTAAGGGAGAGTTGTTTTTTTATGATAATGGAGTATGGAATATACCATGCAAGGTAACTTTGGGTAAATGTCCCTCAGAAGCATCAAACTCCCCAAACTTGGCATAGAGGTCTCTAAACTACCTTTTTTGAAACTGCCTTCATCATTTGGTCCTTATTCTATGCTCCAAGATAGATTAGGAATATATGAAATAATTTGAATATGAAAGGGGGGTTATAATAGGCTGAAAAATTCATTAGGTGTGTCCCTAATCATTAATATTATTTTAGGTAAGTGTTCTCACTGCTTGTAGTCATAATCACTAGATTTCTAGGTATGTCCCTATACTTGTCACCAAAATGGTCATTAGGTACTCAATATAATACATACAAGGGAAGGTATGACACCTATAAAAAATATTCCTATCCCTAAATCTATCAATAAAAACTTAAAAGGCCTCCCAATTTATTATGTCTCACTCTATCTCCCAAGGTGATCCTCATCCTTTGAAACTCCTTTGTACCTACAAAACCTAGAAAACTATCAATAAAACTAGTTTTGTACCCTATTCATACGAATAGGGTAGAATCCAAATTGATGGGAAGAATATTGGTGGAGTCCTCTTCAATTTAAAATCATATTCAAAGTCATACTATTCCATTTGGATGCATTTACTTCTTTATTTTCTCCATTAGGTCATTAGCAAGGGTTTTGGAGGGTTTTGTGTAGTTTTACCCCTTAAAGATTGTTCATAAGAGTTTGATGTTGAAACTATGAAAAAATTCCATATAAGTCAAGTTTAGGACCGTATCCAACATATCCTAAATCCTTAGGCTCCAATGTTAAGCATCCATATAGATATGAGCTTCTAAAGATGTCTTCTCAAGCCCTTTCCTATATTATGTATAAACTTGAGTTGGTTTTAGCCAAGGTTGACCTCTCTGTGGGGTTTGTATACAAAATAAAAGTTATAAACACTCATATAATCCTATTAAGGTTATATAATACATTTGGGTGTTCACTTGGTGCTAGGAATGGTATTAAGACCTCCTAGGGCTTTAGGCCTAATTTAGGCCTAATAGTTCTAGTTTGCATTCAAGACCTAAACTCCTCTCTGCATGCCTTCTTATAATTTTGAGGCCTCACCCATGCTGGTTCATGTTTAATATAAATCCTTATACCTTCCTTTCAATTCTCTAATCCTCTTTTAAATCTTCCCTTATCATTTTCATGCTAGGCCTATAGGATGTATCCCTCTAGGAGTGACCTCTATCTGAGATATAATAGTGGGTACCTCCCCTATTATCCCAATAATATTGAGGTCATGAGAGTCTTGGGTAGGTTATGGGGATATTATTTACTAATTTAGAGAGATAGGTCACACTATAACACCTTTAAATACTCCAAAAATCCAAGACATACTCCCCAAACCTACTGAGTGTGCATAGACTATGATCATGGCTATATGTGTACTTTGAAGGTTAGATCCTACCCTATTTTATTATATTAAAAATATCATGAGATGGTCATCATTATAGGGTAGGTAGTTTAAGATCCTAATTCATCATTGTCTATGTTTATCCCCTCAGTCCACCTATCTTTACCTAACTAGGTCTAGTCAACTCTACTATAGTAGATTATTTGACTATGTATTTTATTCATGAAAGAGACATGCCTATAGGGTGTCCTTTAATGGTATAACCTTGTATCTCCTAATACAAGCTCTTTTTTTAGTATTTGGATTTATCCTATATTTACATAGGCATATATATATGTCTGCAGGATCATTCACCATCATTTCATGGGTGCCTATAATTAGACTATAGGTATCCCTTTTGAGAGCTAAGGAAAGTTTATAAGTGATGCCTTTATGGTTTAAATCTATAAGTATAATACATTAGACCCATACCATAAATGAACACATCTATACCTTAATCTAGGACTTACCAATACTAAAACAATTATGTTTCACATTCATTACACTATTACAATCAAGTTGTAGCTATCACTTTGTAACCCAAAAAAGGACCTGTAGGTGGTGATATGCCCCTCAATTTGGCTGATCATATACTTTGATCTCTCTTGGAATCCTCTAGGATATCTCAAACCAAATTTTACCACTCTTATTATGAATTATGTAACTTTCATGCACTTGTTACATCATAGGGTCATCTAAGCTCAAAGTACTATAGAGAATACTGACATTCTACACTTGAGGAGTGCATAAGATGGAATCTTTTCTATAATCTACTTACATGATAAAAAAACAAAATTTCTTGTGAAATCATTGTATCTATGAAAAGGATCCATCATGGAAACATTTAGACTAATCTATACTGAAAGATAATCTATCATGAGAGGATTAAAAGTACTACTTGTAGACACCAAAAATTTGCACACCTACATTTTTGAATGTTGAAAATCCCCCCTAGACCTACCTAGAATCCCCTTGGGACCAATATACACCAATTAGGTCTAACCAAACCCATCCAAACTTAGTTTCACCAAACTAACTTAGCTTGACCTTCAAGACCCTTTTGCTCTAGAACCTGACTTTCAATGATCAAGGTAATAGTCGATGGTCAGCCCCAGGGACACCTAATCATCGATGGTTAGGATCCACCTCTTAGTCAAAAACATGCAAGTTTCAATAAACTCTTCTAAATATAACTCACATAAATATTATTGAGAGCCTTTACATATAAATATTATATTTATTTGGCCTAGTTACACCTTCACTTCCACCTCTTGCTTGTGCCTATAAGAGAGAGAGGCCTGGGAGGTCAAATCCATATGCAATAATTACCTAGAGCTTAGGGATTAAAGATTTTTATTTTATATTTCAATCAACATCATCAAATTTATCAATAATTTTCAATAATATTATTAAGAGCTGACTTACCTTCACCTCTCAATCACTTTCTTGAGTACCATTACTCTACTAAAATCAAGACAGATTCTACCAGGAGGCTAACTGCTTCAACCACTCACCCAACTGACTTTTGGTAAGCCAAGTACTTATTTTTCAATATTCATGTACTTTATTTCCATTTTTAAATCAGCCTAGCCCTTACCTATCTCCCAAAATCCATCTATTAAATCTCATTATTTAGTAATTCACCAACCCATAACTTACACATTAACTGTTGATGATTGACTCAATTATTGATGGTTTGCTCAACCACTGATGGCCAGCTTGACCACTGAGGGTCACTTTGGTAGTGAAAACCAACAAGATATTTTCACCCAGTTAAATGAAATCAAGATTGATTTTCTATGTTTTTGACCATTCACAGACCCCTTTCAAATTTTCTAAAGCATACCCCAATCCCTTAGCACTAGTACTAATTTGTTTGTCATTAATTCGATCATTTCTACTTTATTTTCTTAACAAGCATTCTTGTGTTCAGTTTTAGTACCTTTTGATTATTAATGTAAGTACCTTATTTAAAATTTTGTGAACTTAATTTTTTAAAACATGTGGATTGATAACCCCTAAGGAAGCTCTCACTTCCAATATCTAGCTATTGCTAGGCAATCCATCCAACTATTTGTCTAATGAACAAGTTTGATTTAGTGATTTCTTATTTCCAAGTTTTCTTCCCAAGCTAAAGAGGATCTCTTCAATGTCTTATGATTTAATTCATGCATAAAAAATAGGTATTCCTACCAAAAACCATATTTTTAGTTTTACTACCTTCTTCTGGATAATAGAAAAATTTGATTGAAACATTCTAACACACTTGATGGGACCTAGATTCTCTACTCATGTTTTCTTTGCATTTGTATTCTCTTCTCTCTATCTATGCTCATAATTGAAACACAAATTTATTTTGGGATTAATATCAATTACATCCATTGCTTGATTTTAACATTAGTTCACTTTGAATTAAAGCACAATAATCTTATCATAGTGTCACTTTTGTTACACACACTAGCCAAACCACTTTCATCAATCAAACATCAAAACAATTTGAGACAAGATTCAACTAGGATTTTATCACCTAACAGTCACTTTACCATTTATCGACAATCCTACTTGGAGGTCATTACCAAGGGGAGAACCAACACATCTCTCTGTTTGAGTATACACTCTGGATATCAATATATATTGGCTAAGCACCTGACACCCCTATCGCTGTAGGATTGTGAAGTAAGGGGGTAGGCCCCAATATCAGGCCACAAATTGATTCCAATAAATATTATTTTTATCACCTAAACAAATTGAAATGAACCATAGTCTTCTTCTATAGTACCTGATATACAAGCCAACTTATATCACACATTCTCATAAACTAAGGCATAAACCAAAAGTGAGATTAAAACTAACCTCTAGGCTTAATGTACTTTATAGTCTGTGTATTGGTTTCCTTGATCATTTTTATTATATTTTTCCTATTTTAGTGGTGATTTTATTCTTATTTTCTCTCCCCCTTTATTGTATGGTTCTCACTCAACATCAGTGAAGAGACCTAGTAGAGCAAAACCGATCACTCAAATCAACCTCTTCTACCTCTTCATATATGGAGTACATATTTGAGGCAAAAGATTCACCTCATCCTTTGGGAATCCTTACTTTTACTTGGGTATTTTCCTAGAGAGACATAAAATTTACCACCTTTTTGGACAATAACCTAGTTTCCCTTCAACACTACCTTAACACCTCGCCTCACCATGCCCCAATTTGAACTCCATCTTAGGATCCTCCTTATGGCATGCCATCCCACCTTATGGGGGATGTTATTATTTACATGGTAACTACCCAACCTTCAACCACCTAGGAATCTTTGTCTACTAACACCTTTAATTCATAGTTGAAAACCAACCTATCTAACCAATTGCTACCCTTACAACTTCTTCCCCTACCAATGAATCCTCCACCTTAGGAACAACCCCTCCATTAACCCATCACACTCCACTTGTTGTTGGAACACCTACCCATTAGCACTACCAACCTTCCATATATCAAGCCTAACCCATTGGTCAATACCCCTTTGCCAAGCTTAGGGGTACCTATCCCTTCTAGTTCACCACCTATTAGCATGAAGGTCACTACGTCTCATCTTGTTACCAACCCAACTATTTTTAATCCCCAATCCATAGGATTCTCTTAATAGATACCTATTGCACCTAATCTAGGATACATCCCTAAATCTCAAGGGTATGTACCCACTACTCTACCACCATCATCCACCTATCCTTACATGTTGCCTACCCAACCTCTATCATCCACATTTCAAAATGTGACAACTTCTCAATCGCTAAAAAAATACCAATATGTTACCCAATCTCAACCACAATTTCAACCTTACAATCATTTTAGTGCACCACCCCAAACTGACCTAATAAAAATACTCATAGACAAGATGACCAACCTTGAGTCATCCATTTTAGGGGCTCATAACATCCTATCCTATGATCATATTTGTAATAAACCTATTCATCTTTTTGTACTCATCAAACCTTACCCTCCTCAGTGGGAGATTTTGAAATTCACCAAATTTTAGAGCAAGGAGGACACCAAATAACACCTTAGATATTTTAGACATGCATGTTACATGATTGATTACGATGATGCCCTTCTCTTTTAAACCTTCCCCATGTCTTTATCTACCCCAACACTTGACTAGCATAGTTCCATTACCAAACATTTAATCTTCTCCTTCACCCAACTAGCGCAAGTCTTCTTAGATCAATTTACCATTAACATTTCCAAGAAGTTCTCTATTACTGACCTTTATTCTATTAGGAAATTTGATGATGAGTCCATTATTAATTTCATCTCCTGTTAGAGAAGCTTGATTAATTAGATTTCATTGTCCTTACCTCAACCTAAGCTTATATAACTTTTCACTTGGGCCTGTGCTAAGCATATATCTTCTACATTGCATGTCCAAAGCTTCAAAATTTTTGATGAAGATTTTACTATGGAATGTAAGCTAGAGAACTGATCCATAGATGATGGTAAATTGAATTTATGAAACAAGAACTCTACCTTCAAGACCAATTAAACCTCCCTCTAAAATAAGAAACCAAACCAATACCAAAACCAAGGGTAAGGGAACTGCAAATGCAGTTGTCCTTAAAACCACCCCTACACCTAATGTCAACTAATAAAATTATCCCATTACCTACAACCAAAATACAAGGAACCAAAACTGAAGCAACAAAAAACAATTCACTCCACTTGGAGAATCTTATGCCTCGATCCTGGAAAAAATACTAAAAGCTAACCTTATACAACTTCCACCCATCAAACCTCCCAACAATTTGATTCTTCTCATCCAACACCTACTTGGTACAATGAGAATGAACTTTGTGCTTTTTATTAGGTAAATGGACATGAAATTAGCTGATGTAATACATTCAATAATGTTTTTTAGAGTCTTATTGACAAGGGGGAACTCATGTTGGACAATCCCAATGCCCCTCAAAATCAGGATCTTGACATATTTAGGAAAATTTTTCCCAACCATGCCCCTACCAAAACTGAGGACACACAATTTGAATGTTCCCATGATGACCACATGGTCAATATGGTTTTTAAAACACCCATCCATGAATAATTAAGCATCCAATCCACCTAATCTTACCCCATTTCGTCTATCGAGGTGGTGGAGTCACCTTCCCATCCTTTGGAGACCAAAACCAAGGAAGTTCCTTTCTCCCTAGCTTCACTCATGGAGGCTTTAGAATCATCAAGTACCCTGTTGACTATCATATCTGAAAAAGCAACCATTACTAATTCACCATCTCTCCTAACTACCAAATAAACCATTACTCCTATGGACATTATCCCTAAAGAAGAATGATTTTTACCTACACCTCTCATGAAAGGACTACCTATCCTAATCTTACATCCCTCACTTGAGGAAATAGACAAAAATACTAATCATCCTCCCTAACCTATGAGTTTTTCATTTGCATCCACTACATAGGGATCAAGACTAGTGCACAAACCTTGTTCTACATTGGTTTAGAAACGAGAATTTATTTTAAAGCCAAATAGGGATCAAACCATTTTCTGACAATAACTAGGTCTTCCTTACATCAACAAACCCAAACATTTTGACACAACCAAATAATCCATGATTTTTCCACCACCTCTTAAACCAATTAGAACTTCTACCAACCCCTCACTTTCTCACTCAACCAAAATAGTCACCTCTCCAACAACTGCACCACCAACTAAACCTTTCAAAACTCTTGGTGCCTTCCCTACATGAAGCTTGGTTCACCCATCGTTGAAAGTGGAATTAACCTCATCCAATATTATACCCAAACCTCAACCTAAACTAACCAAGGGGGAAAAACCATTGAAGATCCATATGGCTAAGATTCTACCTCCCTTTACCTTGCCTTCTATCTCGAGGCCCCATGCCTCAACTTTGTTTGAAAATCAAGCTCTGTTTAACATATGTGGTCCACTACCATTGGTTACACTGGCCTACCTACTATCTAATGTGATGGTCCTTCTTAGATTACTAATAGCCAGACTATCAACCTCTAATACCCAAACAACCAACATACCCAAACTAAAACCATTGACTAGAAACACCACCTTACCCAAACCCTTTCTCACCAAACCCATTACTACTAACATGCATATCTTCCCAACCAAAACCACAACTTATAGATGTTCCCCACCTATAGAAAAATTGTATATGACCATTATTCAAGGATTGTTTTAGACCTCTTGCCTCACATTACCTTCTATTAGACCTTTTGATCCTCTTGGTTCAAAGCTGACTTGGTACAATGACCATCAAATATATTCCTATTATAAGACACCTAGGCATGACATGGATAATTGTAAAGCTATCTAAGCTATTATCCATTCGCTCTATGATGATGATGATATTTATTAGATGAACTTACATTAAATCCTCTACTAATTCACCTAATAGCCATTTACCAACACATCCCTAATCTTCCACTCTCACCTCAGAGTGATAGAGAATCTACCCAAGTATCTATCATACCTTTCCCCTTTATCCATATCATTAATGTGGTCATATGATCATAACAAAAGGAGAAAGGGAAGGCTAAAGTGCCTATTCCATGGACATATCCTCCAACTCATCCTCAACCAAATCCAATCCAAATCTCTACATCCTTAGCTAAACCTAAAGTTACCATCTTAGGCACCTCTGAGGCTAACCCCTTTGAATCCATTAGGAGGGTCATTCTTAAGCAAATTCACCCAAATATAATTAATACAAGCCTCTACGAGCTCATTTATACCTCACCCCACCATCATGAGGCCATGATAGAGGCTATGCAAGCTATTGAGGCCAGACCAAGAGATTCTTAACCTATAGAGGCATTTGTAGGTGATCTCTAACTCTCCACCCTTTCTACTTTCAAGGACTTGATGATTCCCTCTATCCACCTTGAGGATCTAGATCCTCCCCTCTTTATTACTTCCCACATCAACCAAACCTGTGTCAAATGGGTTATGATTGATGGGGGATCCAACATTAACATCATCTCTTCTTATGCTTATGATCAATGCAAAATACTAGATAATGTCATGTTCAAAACTTTAACCATCCTTAGATCATTTAATGACACTATGACTACTACCTTGGGAACTGTAATCCTCTACATTCATCTAGGACCTTACACACTCCATGAACTATTCTATGTGGTTAAAGGTGAATCTAGTATAATGTTTTATTAAGGAGACCTTAGATTTATGCTATGAGTTGTGTACCTTGTACCCTCCATCATTGTGTCAAGTTTGAAAATGAATGTCAGGTTGTCACCATAAAAGTTGACCCAAGTCCTTTTACAACATGAAACATGACTTATTGACATAATGATGTCTTCCTTCCCTCAACAAAAGCACCACAAACATCCACCATTGAGCCCTCAACCACAAAAAAGGAATCCACTGCTCCCTCTTCCATAGAGGCATCTACTAGTTCATCTATTCTCATGAACCAGATACCCAACATTGATCACTTAAAACCTACCTTCTAATGCCTTACCCTTGGATAATACCATCTCCTCACCCTTGATGCTCTCTTTATTCCCTAAGAATATGGGAAAATTGACCATCAACTAGGTTATGATCCCAACATTGGAACCATTATTCCTCTGGGACCTCCCAGATGTCAAACCAAATTCATCTATGGGGGACTTGACAAGGCACTAAACATTATTGTTTTACCCTCTTCACCTTAACCAAACACCTCCACCTTCTCTTACTTGGACAACTTGAACTTCACCAAAGTATACCTCCATAGGTGTGCTTGGAAATGATTCAGATTAAGATGATACGAGCATGAACCACACACATTGATCTCAATTGAAACTTGAAAGCCTCATGAGAAGCATGACCTTGGCTTCATTCTACCCAATGAGAAGAAATCCAAACAACTTACCACTAGTATTGTTGAAGAGACCCCTTCCTCACCAACACCCCTCCACCTAAGTGTGAAGATGAGGACATCGTGCCACCTAAATTTTTTTTAATCAAAATTATTACTCTTAGCCCTTTAAAATATCAAAAAGAAGGGGCACTTATATCCATCCTTTTGATCCATTCTAAACTAGTGGGAGAAGACTCTCCTACCATTAACACTATCCAGTGCTAGGATGTTGATTCTATTCTCACCTACCTTGGTACACATGATTCCTCCATCCACAAATCCTTACCTCTAGATACCTCAAACATGTTAAATAAATCCACTATGGATATTGACATAAGCACTTTGGGAAACCCTCATATTGTAAAACTGGGCCAATCTGTCACCCTTAAGGAACTTCAGGACTTCATGTCTATCACTAAAGCCATAAGGGGACTACATATCTATGTGAAATTTTGTGACCTCAACCTCACCTACCCAAATGATGATTTTCTTGTATCTAGCATTGACTAACTTGTTGATTTATAGTAGGCCATGAGATGTTGTCTCTCATGGATAGTTTCTCAGGTTATAATCAAATTTTGATTACCCCTAAAGATTAGCACAAAACTACCTTTATCACTCTATGGGGGAATTTTTATTATAAGGTCATGCCCTTTGGTCTTAAGAACACTAGTGAAACCTACCAACATGCTATGACTTACATCTTTCATGACCTTATCCATATAATCATCGAAGACTATGTGGATGACCTCTTAGGAAAATCCTAACTTTTCAAGGACCACTTAGACATTCTCAATATTATCTTTGAGAGACTTATCCATTACCATGTCTACCTCAATCCCAAAAAATGTATTTTTGGTGTCTTGTCAGGCAAGCTCCTTGGCTTCATCATTTCCCTTCGAGGAATTGAAGTATATTTGGCCAAAATTAAATCCATCCTCAAGATGCTCCCCCTGATCAATCTTAAGTAACTCTATAGTTTACAGGGGAAGCTCCAATCCATTTTCCACTTCATCTCTCAGCTTTCTAATTGATGTCAACCCCTCTATCACCTTTTAAAAAAGGATATCTCTTTCAAATGGAATGTTGATTGTTAAAAGGACTTTGATTCACTCAAAGAGTACATTTTATCTTTGCTTGTCCTCACACCTCCTAAGGATGACCAACCTTTCTAACTTTATATCTCTACCACTAACCATTCCCTAAGGGCAATGCTTGCCCATCAAGATGAATAACAAATGAAAATGCTATATATTATATTATCCATACACTTATTGAGTATGAGACTTGGTACACACATACCAAGAAACTTTTATTGGCTCTAGCCTTTATGGCCATTAAACATTTCCACTACCTTCTTAACCACTCAAGTACACACACTCTAAACCATACCAAAACCAGCGTATGGCTAAGTGGTTCATGATTTTGGCTGATTTTGACCTTGAGTTCCTTTCGTAGAAGTCGATCAAGGGGCAAGTCATTGTTGACCAATTGGCTGAAGCACCCTTAATAAACATCCAACCTCCTCCTCTTGAATTCCTAAATGACTCTATCATGAGCCTATCTCACATGGATTTCACCATTCATGTAACCATGTTCTTTGATGGTTCCAAATGTTAGCATGGTGGGGGAGCTAATGTCATCCTTATCTCTCTTATTGGTGAACCACTTCCTTTATATTTTTAACTTGAATTTGAATGTACCAACAATGTCATTGAATATAAATCCCTAGTAATAGGTCTTCAAATCGTGTTAGCCTTAGGAGTCAGAATAATCAACATCTTTGGTGACTCCCAACTTGTGGTCAATCAAGTCAATGGCATCTACCAGTGTAATAATGAGATTTTTTAATTATACAGACAGTTAGTCACAAATTTTTTGACATCATTTGAACATTACCATATTCAAACCACCCCATGATCTACCAACAAGTTTGCCAACAACATGGCTTCTCTTTCTTCCCAAATCCCATTAGTACCCTTGAAATCTAAGCTATTAGTCATTGTATATCACCCCACTAAAACTTCCTATGTCAAGTCATACACTCTAACCATTTTTATTGTGGAGGAGATCCAATCTGACCTTTGGTATCAATAAACCTTTGACTACCTAAACCTTGACATAGTTCCCTTTGGCCTCTCTAGGAATGCCCATCAAACATTTATTTAGAGCACCTACCATTATACCATTATGGGAGGCATCCTTTATAAACATGTTTGTGATGGCCTCCTATTTCGTTGCCTCCATGGTCCATAAGCCTCTCATGCTATCAATGAAATTCATGATAGTATATGTGGGGTCACTTTAGTGGACTTGTTATGGCTAAGTGCATCCTCTATCTAGGTTATTATTGGCCTACCCTTAACAAAGACTATTGTGATTATGTCAAAAAGTGTGTCAAGTGTCAACATGTTAATTTAAATTATGCACCTAGCCATAGTTTTTGTATCTCTACCAATTTATTTCCTTTTTCACAATGGGGTCTTGACCTTATTGGTGAAATTAACCTGTACTCTTCACAGTGACAACACTCTATCATCACCATGACTAGATATTTCACCAAATAGGTGAAGGATATCTCTCTTGTCTTAATAAAAGTTGAAAATATCATTGAATTTATCACCCATCATATCAGCTACCACTTTGGTGTTCCCCATAAGATCATCACTGATAATGGTAAATCCTTAAAAAACAAACAAGTTCAAGGTCTTTATAATGTATTTGGTATCAAGCTACATTTCTCATCACCTTATTTCCCACAAGAAAATGGACAAGTAGAGGCCTCTAACAAAACCCTTAACAATATGCTTACCAAAATGGTCAATGCCTTAGGTTGAGATTGGCACTTGTACATCCCTTTCACCTTATGGGTATATCGTAATAGCATCTAAAACCCTATAGCTGCTACCCCTTTTTCTCATGTTTAGAGCTGAGGCTGTATTGCCTCTTGAAGTCCAAATATCTTCTCTTCTCACATCTTTATTTGACCTTATTTTAGAAGATGATTACCATCAAGAATGTTTATATCAACTTGAGATAATTGATGAGCATTATTTTTCCACCCTTTCCCATCTTCATGTCTATCAATAATGAATCAATCATGCCAATAATAAACACCTGAAAGTCCAAGAATTCAATATTAGAGATCTTATTCTAAAATAAAATCAACATGTAACCAATATGGAGAAAAGAAAAAGGAGAAAATTTGATTTCAATTGGCTTAGACCCTACATCATAACTCATAAATATGGATCAAGAGCTTACAATTTGTCCTCTCTTGAAGGCAAACCAAAACCTAAGACTCTCAATGCTTCGAATATGCATATTTTTTATTGTTAGATAGGGGTCATAATCACCATTGGTATAATAAGCTCATCCTTTATAATCATATTCATTTCCCTCTTTTTAGGGGAAACTAACTATAGCTAAATCATATGATTATCCATCACAGTCATAGACTAATCTTGAACTATGGGTACCATGGCTCTACCCATGGCATGATTCTCATGGTACTTTCTATTCCTCTTCAGGGTAGATTTCCATGGTTGTTGTCACCTAAAACTCTTTTCACCTACTGAACCTTCTTGTGCCCTTAGTTTTGCCTTCATAAAGGTAACCCCTTAGTATGTGTAGCCAAGTCTATGTTGACCAAAATCAAACAAAATCAAAATTGATATCAAAGTTAAAACCAAATCATGGGTCATTATTAGCATTTATAGACTACTCCCTTAAATGACAACTATCAAATACCTTATTTGAAATTGTAAAATCATAAGGTGGACTACTCCCTTGAATGAAAACTATCAAAAGTATTTAAACTAAGCATATAAACTTAGACCACTCCCTTGAATGATGGTTGAGTAAATCATTTGTCACAGCTCACAATTTCTTGTAATCTTCCCACATCGATCAACTTCCCAAACCCTAAAGCAAAATAAAAAATAGCAAACAATGCATAAGGAAAAGCAAATTCAATGAGAAAACACTGTAATTGGATGTCATAAAATCAATAATGTTGGAAAGCTGTAATCAGCTCTCCCAAGTAGACTTCCCACATCAATCAATCTATGCTTTATATAGGAATACAGGCTTGCTTATACTATCTTTTTTGAAGCCTAAAATAGAGACATGCTAGTCTCACAAAAGGTTCCAATTTCACATATCCTCCCTCCATATATCATGTGCATGAGACTATGAGATTATTTGACACAATGTGATCAAGATACCTATTTATTAACCTAAGCATGCTAATGCGAAGCATTTGAAAGGCTTGTTTTCACTAAGCTAATCCAACTTTAGGTTTTATTTTGGTCCTTACCAATGAAAAGGCATCATGTTTATTTTCTTATCTTTTATTGGTTCATATAAACATACCTCTCATGATTCCTCTCACTTACATAAACATTTAGTTTGTTATCTACTTAACTTATGTATTCTCATTACATCCTCAACCATATTCACATTTTATCTCCATGATCATAAATGATGAATATAAAATCAAAAGTGTAACATTATGAACTATGTCCACAAACAACATCATCTATCTATCTATAATAAAAAAAATAATGAAAACATATCATGCATAAGCATCATCCTATCTATCTCCCATTAAAACACCATTTGATCATATATCATATCATGAACAAACCTAATTACACCATTCATCAACATAAGCACAAAAAAAATCAATGAGCAAAACATCATGAACCATAACATATGTCATCTACCAATCTATCCATCTACCAGACACTACTTCGATTCATCTTATAGCATCAAATCATGTTGAACATATAAATATAATAATAAACAAAGCCATTACATTACCATATGACATACATCCATCAATAATGCATCTTATCACATCCATGAATAAAATCAAAACATCATAACTATTTTTCCAACATCACATACCTATGCTACTAAGTCAAATAACTCATAAAGCATATGCAAGAAGTCAGTTCATAAACCATAACACATGAACATCATGAAACATAAGCATGCATCATATATAACATCATAAATCATCATCATCATATACATCTAGTCATCATAAATAATACATGTAATAATGTATGAATCTCTCTCTCAAAAAAATATACATCTCACTGCATTGACACATAGGTCGGTATCAAAATAGTATGCATATATCACTACCAATATATCAAAACATGTTTGAACATGGTCATGGGGCACCACTACCATTGGCCTCACCTATACTTAGACCTAGTCCTACACCACTACTACTAGCCCCACCTATACCTGTACCTACATCTATACCTGATGGGATTCCTCCTAAGACCCCTACCTAACTGACTATAGAAAACCACTATCTTAGAGTAGTTATAGAAGGTCCACTGACTAAACTAGATCTGTACTCCCTATACCACATCACCTATGGAAACTGGTCTGACAGCATCACCTCATAATATATAAGCTCCTCCATAATAACGAGATAGCATGCCTATGGCACTGTGTTCAATGGCCCTCCTACTACTACTATGGCTTCTCTTGCCCTCTGCCTTAATAGGTCCCTCTCCTATATAATTACCCCAAGGGATGACTATGCTTGATCCCTCTCACCTATAATAGTGGCAAGCTGACTTTGTAATATGGAAATCTGGCCCTATAACGTGCCCACGTATCCCTATAAAACCTAAATCTATGCCTATATTATAGCTAATGCCACCCCTACCTATTCATCATGGCCTCCATAGGACTTACACCTCCACCATCCCCACCAATATCTACTGTGACATATATGGGATAGTACCAAGCCATGTATCCATCTACATATCTAGTGTCATCTATAGGAGCCCTAATATGGAGCTCCTCATAGCCACCATCCAAAGCTGTTAGAGTAGGCTAGGGTACTAGAAATGAAACCTCTAAATCCTACCTCCTATACTAGGGAAATGGACTCGAGACACCTTATCCCAAACCAAACTATCGACACACCATGTCAAATGGGATAATCTTCACCTCCTCTTCTCATCTTCCCACTATCCATCTATAGCTCTAAAGGGTGAGGGTCTACCTCTTGTACCTTGGCCATATCAAAAACTAAATATATGGCCTCTAGGTGATGTCTCTAGCCACTAATGCACCTAGTGCACCCCTAAACTACTCAACATCATGGGCACCCCACCTGCACTTGATGCAGCCAATTCATCCCTCCATTGCATAAACCTAATAGGGATCTTGATCTTTGTCTAATCTACCCAAGGCAATCCCAATGTTCTCAAAATCTAAATATGCTCATAGGCCCAATAATGAAGAATCAGGCTAACACTGATGCCATATCTCCTATGGTACCTAAACTCCCATAACTCCCTATAGATCTATATAAGTAAAATTGGGAGCTAACCAAATACTACCCTACTAAGCAATAACTCCACTAATACCCCTAATAACACATAAGGAAACCTCCCACTACTTAAATCCATGAGACCAAATCATGTCACCATAATCATGAGTATCATCATGAGTATCCTCTCATCTAGAATTCTCTCATACAATGCTGAGTAGCTAAATCCCCTAGTGTGCCATCAGACCTAGTTACTTGCATCCCCATACAAATACTCAATAAAATCTTCTTGATCTTCCCACTCAATCTAATATATCATCTCACCATGTAGTAGGAGTTAGGTAATCTAGTGTATATCCTCAGGGAGAATATTCATCTCCCTAGTCAGTATCAAGAAGGTGTTCATAACAAGATCCCATCTCTTTATGAATGTTATGACCATAGATACATCTCAAGTCACATGCTAGTAGTGCCTCATACCCCCCAACCCTACCTCCTCTATATGGACCCAATCCTTTAGAGTCATCCCCACATGTATCTCAAGAAAGATGCATGACACATGGTCATGTATCTGAATCTGCTCGCTAGCTTACATCATATCAAACACTTGGCTCAATTATTGACATTAGTCTTATTTAAACCTAAATTTTTAACACCTGACCTATTCCTCTATCAATCCTACCTATCTATCTCACCCTAGCTATGTTGCCCCCTAGCAGCTGAGATTGGCCTATCAACACATAGCTTCTCAAAACACTCCAACCTAACCATTACCCTAACCCTATCTTGTTACCCTACAAACTTACCATAACCCTTACCATACCCTATAAAAAATTAATTATCCCACCTAACTGCTAGTGTTCATGTTGATTATCGATAGTTAGAGACCCCTATTTCATAGGGTGGGTCTCTTTCATAGGGTGTTGACCATCGATGATTAGACCTGACTATTGATGGTCACTATGGGCATTCCATTCCATAAACAACAACCATATCAAACCTAAAAATGATAATATAAATGATTAGTCTCCTACCTACCCCACCCACATCACCTCCCCCAATTTTCAAATTCTGACTTTACCTAAAATTTTTCCCACAAACCTTGAAACCCTACCTAGGGCATTAAAACCCATACATAACATTCCTAGCACAAATATTGACCTTCCCAACCCAATTTGATTACATAAATCACACCTAAATACCAAATGGAATGCATCATCTAATCCATTCCTTGACCTCTATCATGGTTAAAGCCCACAAATAACTTCTTGACTGTATCCATGTGCTCCCTACATCTCAAGCCCACAAAATTAACCCACATGTCTTCCACCAATGATCAAACACCAACTCAACAATCACCCTCTTAGCTGAACACTAAAATTGCTAGAGCCCAATGAACCAAGCTAGAAAGTAACAATGAGTAAAAGTGAGTTTTTGTTTTCACTTTTTACCTAATAGAATTTTAGGGTTTCCCTTAGCTATCAATGGTTAGGGTGACTGTCAATGGTCAGGGTGACTATCAATGATCACCTTTTATGAACCTGACCATCGATGGTCAAGAGGCCCTAATTTACACTTTTTAACCTTAAAATATAAGTTTTAAGCACACCTAATTTAGGTCTTGCCCACTTTTAGAGATGCCCTTCTCCCACTAACTCGACCACCTCATCACCTCACTGTTGGCCTATTTTGGCCCATCTGGTGCATAATTTATGACACTTTTTGCCTGGTCCTTTTACCATAGTGACAACATTACCATGTTAACTCTATTGAATTTTATTCCACCTCATGCATAATAACGCACTTATGTCTCATCAGGATCACTTCCTACCTTGGATACCTACAACACTTGACCCATTTGTGTTTTCACTAGGAGCACTTCCTACCTTGGATACCCATTAAACCTATATAAATCTATTAGGAGACTTGCATTTACAAGTGTTCCTAGCCAACACACCTACAGGTGTTCATAGGGTTCACTTGTCACTTGTCCTTCTTAGCATCGACCCTTATTTTTACCAATATTGGTAACCTAGTCTATGCATGATCTTCGCTATCACACCTTTTTGTCATACTTTGTATGCAGGTTTGCATCTCAAGTGCCAAACCTATCATTCACAAATTTTCATTACCAACTACCATTTAGCAAACCTTGACCCAATTTTTATTTTAACTCATCAACTCTTATTTTGAGGGGGAACAACTCTTCCTACTCTCAGGGCAATTAGACCTTGAATCATACTCTATTTTATTTTTGTAGCTCATTCATGTAAGCTACATAATAAAAAAGGGAAAAATGTAGACACTAAAAATATACACACCTACATTTTTAAATGTTAAAAATCCCCCTAGACCTACCTAGGACCCCATTGGGACCAATCTACATGAATCAAGCCTAACTCAACCCATCTAAACTCAGTTTTACCAAATTAACTCAACTTGACCTTCAAGACCTTTTTCCTTTGAAACTTGACCATCGATGGTTAAGGTGACTATCGACGATTAGCCCTAGGGACACCTAACTCTCGATGGTCAAGATCCACCTCTTAATAAAAACATGCAAGTTTCACCTACCTCTTCTAAATATAAATAATCTAATTCTTATTGTGATCCTTTACATGGACATATTATATTTAGATGGACTAGTTATACCTTCACTTCCACCTCTTGCTTGTGCCTATAAGAGAGAGATCCCTAGTAGGTTAAATCCATTTACAATACTTATCAGAAGCTTAGGGATTTAGGAGTTTTATTTTGTAGGTCAATTAACATCATTAGTGTTATCAAGCATTATCAGTAATCCTATTGACAGCTAACTTGCCATTGCCTTTCAACCAAGTTTTTGAGTATCATTACTCTATCAGAATCAAGCTAGATTACACCAATAGTTTAAATACTTAAACCACTCACCCAACAAACTTATGATAAGCCAATTACTTGTTTGTCAATATTCATGTTCTTTATTTCCATTTTTCAATCAACCTAGCCCTTATTTATCTCTAGGAATCCATCTATCAGATCTCATTATTCAACAATTTACCAACCTAAAAATTACATAGTAACTATTGATGGTTGAATAAACTACCGATGGTATACTCAACCATCAATGGTCATCTTGATCACCAATGGTCACCTTAACTATCAATAGTCACCTTAACCACTGATAATCATTGTGGTAATGAAAACTAATAAGTTGGTTTCACCCACCTAACCTAAATCAAGCCTAATTTTTTTATGTTTTTAACCATTCATAGACCCCTTTCAAATTTTATGAAGCATACCCTAACCCCTTAATACTAGTAATAATTAATTTGTCACTAATTTGATCATTTATAGTCTATTTTCTTAACAAACATTCTTATGTTTGGTTTTAGTACCTTTTGATTATTGATGCAAGTACCTTATTTCTAGTTTTGTGAACTTAATTTTTTAAAATGTGTGGATTGAAAAACCCTAAGGAATCTCTCAGTTTTTGGATCTAGCTATTACTAGGCAATCCACCTAACTATCTATCTAACGAACAAGTTTGCTTTAGTGCTTTCTTATTTGTAGGTCTTCCTCTTGGTTGAAGAGGAGCTCTTCATAGTCTTCTGATCCAATGCATGCAAAAAAAGATAGGTATTCCTACCACAACCTATATTTTTAGTTTTACTACCTTCTTTTAAATAATATAAAAATTTGAGTGAAATACTACTAGGTCACTATTTTGGACTTTATAAGGTAATGAGTCCTTGAAATAACTATGTCAACCTGAGAACCTGACTCAAAGTTTGTTTGTCATCTTATGGAATTCACCATGTTTTTTATGTCCTAATTCATGTTATTAGACCTAATGAAGTTCTCAAAAATATTTAAACATTTGCATTTCAACTACTCAGTCCCATGTATGAGTTTTCTATAGGTATTATTTCAATACACAGGGTAGTGAAGGAGGGATATCAACAACGTGCATGGTGTATGATCTTAAACGAATCCTAGACCTTATTAAATTCTTCAAGTTTATCCTTCTAAATTAAAAGAGTTCAAACCAATTAAAATGATTCATTATAACCTCATATAACTCTATGGAGCTATAGTCAAACCACTGTAGGTGCATATACAGGCTACAAGGTGGTGAGGAAAGGAATTAGTTGAGAATGCATCCAAATGAGACTGATTGAACATTTTATTAGGTTGATTCACCTTGAAAATATTAAACCACCTTGAAACTTCTCATTACATCACCATCATTGCTATGTATATCTCTCTTTACTTTCTTGCAGATAAATACTCATAGGAAAATCCACTATGTAAAACATGACTATGTTCTTAACCATTGTATGACCTTGAGATCATATCTTCACCAAAAGATATTTTTCATCATGAGTTTAGGGTACAAAACATAGTATATCAGCTTGCATTTCCATCTCTATGAAGGTCAAACTGAGATGCAAGCTCCTGTAATTGATGAAACTTTTTACAAACTAACCATGGAGCTTCCAATAGAAAAATGGATTGTTTGTGCTCTTAAAATAAAATATACATATGAAAAATGATTGAAAACCATGAGGGAATTATTTACACATCTCCTAGAAACATTTTCATTAAGTGGTTTTTATGGACCAACACAAACAAGGATGAAACCTTCAGGGTATGGGGATAGGCATGCAGAAAGAACCAATCAACTTATAAAAAATAGTTAATATATCATGATAAACTATTATTCCAACTCCTTACATGAATATGAAGTAGACAAAGTTTAATAACATCCCACAAGAGCATTTGAATTTACTCATCTTTTGCTATTTGTACTAGTCCAAAATTAGTTGGTTATTTTTACATGCCTAGTGAAGTGATGGAGAAGTAAAATGGGTTTTAGTTAATTTTAAGATCTTTAGGAATGATCATGTCTTGAAATTAGTTTATGGAAGTTTAAGGGTCATTGTATAGTCATGCCACATGTTGCACACTTTTTTATAGGTTGTACAACCAACTAAAACTGCCCAAATTGCCACCTTTCTTCTTATTCTAATGTTACTCCTACAATTTTCAATTAAAAACTAACATGTATAATAATGAACTAACATGAAGGACATTGAGGAATACTTGGAACATTTTTCACCAAGGGAAACCTTACAATTCTCATAAATGACTAAAAAAATGACCCCTAATATGACATAGGCCTAAAGGTAAATATGAGTAAGGTAGTGACACATCAAATGACCTTGATAGGAATAATATGCACCTTATAAGACACTAATGTGCCCATATACAAGTTTTAAGATATATGCAGTCAAAACAACCTCAGAAGTATTACAAGGTTACCTTTAAATTCTCTTTGAACATAGAGACAATAGGTTGCCTTCAAATTCTCTCTTATCATAAGATTACTTATCACATACCACTTCACCATGCATGACACCAAATTTGAATTTGAAATTAATGACATCTATATTGACATTGAAATCAATGAAAACATTTATGTCACAACACCAATAATAAGAACATACCTCAATAGTGTATGCTACTTAGACATAAGATGGTCTTTCTCCCCATGTTCATACTAAGTTGGGGGGGGGGAATATTAGGAAATATTAGTATGCACATTGTTCATAATATTAATATATGTATTATGTAAATAAAATTATCAATATATTTCATAGAATAGAGTCTTAAGGAGGAGTTGAGGGAATAAATGGATGAGAGATATTAGTAGATAGATTTGAGAGAAATGAGGATTTTGATTAGTGTTGACTCCTTGTATAAAAGAGACTAGTCTCTATATATTTTACTCCTAGATGATGAATAAAATATCTGAATGAAATATATGTTATTGTGTATTTTATGCAAATATGGGTTAATCATTTTATAATCTATGATCTGTACTTGTTTGAGTGTCATTTGTTAGAGAAAAAAGATGAAGTTCTCATTAGAGCTATCGAAGTAGGAGTCAAGTTTCTGCTAGAATTTCCACACAAAAGTCTAAGTAGTTTGATTAAAAATCCTAGTAATGCACTTTGAATCCAATAATTTGAATATGAATCAACTAGTTATATTCATGCTTTAGTTCAAATTCCATAACAAAACCAAAGTACGCTTGAAAATGGAAAATTCCTTATGGACAAAAAAATGGAATAGGTACAATTTACATACCAAAACTATCTCAACTTAGCTCATAATATTAACACAAAGGCTATTTATAACACATGACTTATCGATATAGGTCTATTAACATGGAAAAAAATAGATGCTTCAGGATATGCAAGCCAAAAGATAGACTATTTAGCTAGAACACACTTGTTGGTGACATGTATAATGTACCTATTTTGACTGAAGAGAGTACCACTCAAATGGAGGACTTCACTCAAATTGTTGTGGATAGTACACAAGTGCATTCCAATTTAAACCAAAATGGGTCTAATCTACCATCAAACAATACATAGTATATCCCTAAAAATAATGCCATAAGTGGATTACAACAACAATGAATATGTACACCTATTTCCCAAAATCAACAAGTAACCTCCACTCCTCAGCTAGTTGCTTCTTCAAGCATGCAATAAGAGAAAGAAATAAAAAACACACCAAATTTCTACTACAACAAGTGCGGAACACTACACCACCTTAATAGGTGATAAAAATGTTCCATTATAACAAGCACAAACTGATATACCTCAATAATCACAAACGTTGCCTAACTAATAATGTGTTTGTATTGGTTGGAAAGTGCTAGTTGGTCAACAATAATAGATGAAAAACCCACAATAATTTCCTAGCAATCAATAAGTGTCTATTCAATAACAAATGCCTATTTTGCAATAAGTGTCTATCCAAAAAATAGTTATTCAACTAATAACAAGGTTTTTATGTATAATAAGTACAAAATGCTAGGAAATAATTACCTTTTACCTAAAGGGTATCACATGTGAAAAAAATATCTAAATTTAAACACATCCAATAATAGGGATCTAGTCAACAATGTGTTCCCTATATACAATAGGGTTCGATAAGTAGGCAATAAGTTCTATCCAAAACCCAACAATACCAACACATCCTAAAAATACAAATACCATTACCTCAACCATAATTATCTATCCAAGATTATGTAGTCAATCTAAACCAGAATGTGTTTCAACAACAACATATTCTTTATCCATAGTATAATCCCAATGCACATATATGTATTCCTAGTTATCTAAGTAATTTGACCAACATCCCATAATATGCCTACCCTAATCAAGGTAATTCATCTTTGATCTCACAACCTTCATAATAATAGGCAACTCTATCTAATTTTTTTGACCAAGAGTTGCAACAAATGAAGTATACAATTTAAGCCATACATATTGGAAAGTAAGCAAAGAAATTCAAAGTAGATGAAATATGGTCTTATCCATTCAACATGGAGTATCTACAATTACCATTTCTACCATGTTATGAGCTACTTAGATTTGAAAAATATAAAGGCAAAGGACACCCTAAAGAGAATCTAAAAGAATTCTTTTTTTCATGCTAGCCATTGGCATATAGCAACATATACTTGCTTCTTATCTTTTCAAGGAGTCTAGTTAGACAAGCCTTGGAATGGCTATTGAAATTATTGAAGAATTATGTACCTAATTTTGATGATATTTGAGAGAAGTTCATACAAAACTTTTCATATAATCTTGATCACAAGATTATTGTTGTGGATTTGGGCCAAGCTAAATAGAATATTAGTGAAAGCTTTACTACATACTTGCAATGTTGGAGAGCATTAGAAAGCTGGTTTACTCATAATTTTCTAGATAAATAGTTGGCTACAATATTTAATAAGAGCCTACACAATGAGATATCTCACCATCTCAAGCTAGAATATGCTCATACATCTAAAAAAGTTATATAAAAAGGAATAAAAATTGAGAAATCCCTTGTCAACAAAGGGATAATAAAGCCATCCCCTTCTAATTAGAGAAAGAATCAACATCAAGGACAACTAAACTAGAATCAAAACCAAAGCTAGAACTATAATTAGAACCCATTTCAACTATATGCTTTAACACCACCTCAAGACAATAACAATGAGATACATAAACCCTATAACCTCAATAATAATTTTGTTAACAATGGGGAAACTGAATCACACCATGTTTAGATGGTTGAAAACACTTGCTATCCATTTAATTCAACCCACTCAACAACCACCTCCTCTATACATTCAACCAATACTTCCACAAAACCAACCACCACATAATCAAAATCAGTTGCAAGCCCATCTTCCATGGAGAATATATGTCTTTACAGATAATTTAGTGACCTTAGTGAGCTTATTGAATTTGTTTTCTAAATATTGGTTCAAGTAAATATGATTAGTTGGCCAATATCAAAGCTATTTATTAAAGGGATTCCTTTCCCTGATTGGTACAAATAACATGAATTTTATAAGTATCATCATGTCAAAGGATATTTCATAAGATGGTGTATCCAACTCAAGGATTTGATTGAGAATATGTTGGAAAATGGAGAGATAAAAAGAGACACCCATGCTCTTATGACCAATTATAACTTGGGTATTTACTAAAATCTATTTCCCAAACATAACAATAATAACAACTAGAAATAGTCAATAATAACAACATTGACAAAGCATTCCATTGCAAAATTAACAACAATAATTCCAGCCACCACAACAACAACATAATGGTTAGAACTAATGGAAAACTAACCAAACCAACCAAAGAGGCCATTATTCTATTAGGTATACCTATAACAATGTTTTAGTACATGTTTTAGGTAGTCATGTTGCCAATATCACCATTAACCCTATACCAACTACCAACGTACCTATACCTTCACCCAATAATGCTTATCAATCAAGCAATGCTTATCAACCCCCTTATGCTATCAATTCTTCTATGAATCAGGTTAGTAGCTAGGCTCAATGCCATCCTAGAATTATCATTCTAGATATTTTTACCTACCCAACCAACTATTAGAAGCATAATGACTAAGATTGGGGGGTGAATCAGTCTTTAAAACATTCATTCAATTCTACTTAACATTCATGAACCATTCACATAAATATATAGATAAATAAAATCATAAGCAATAATAAATATGATCATGAAATAAAAGAACACATCACATATGTGGTAAAACCTCAAGGGGAAGAAAACCCACTGATAACCACAAATGAACTATAGTCTTATAAGACAAAAAAGCAAATTTAGTGAAGCATCAACTCCACATGGAGCACTAATCCCAACTAGAAAAGCACCCACTTTCAAGGAGGAACCAACCCCCTAGATGACTCAGCACCAATTTATCCACATGATTGCTTTGATCACCTTCAGAACACCTTATTGGTCACACAACATATAATGATCACCTTCTTTAGCTCTTCACACTCTTTAACCGCCTCAAACTGCCTTCTAGGATTCTTCACTCAACTAGGTCTCTTCAAGATTGGTTAGGTTATATTAAAATGATCTTCATATGTAGACACATTATCAAATATTCATTATAGATCCTATAAACTTCTCTAATGGTCTATAAGACCTCCTTCTACTAAAAAATGTGCTATTTCATTTGCTTACACATCTAATTCCTCTAACCAACACAAATAGGCCTATTAGACATAAATTTTATACAAGCCTCTTTCTCATACACAACTTGGTTATCCACACACACTTGTCCACTTAGATGAACACTCTATTAACATGATTCACATTAGGCCTTTGAACACATGGAAAAGTCTATCTTGAATAATTGAAGACAACACATCATTTAGCCACACAACCATGACAATAAATCACGTATATATAAGCTAAATTACCTAAAAAATATCACCATATGCATTAGACACTTAAAATTATGGCATAGAGCCTCAAAATCATCACTACAACTTGCTTACTCAAAACTTCCAAGACTATCAAAAGCATAGTCATGAAACATTAACCTTATAACACCTATATAGGAACTTTCAAAGACTTCTAATGCATGAAGATGATCCTATGACATATATGAACCATATTAAAATATAAATATCATATGTTCTAGTGGAAACTATTGGTCTTATAGACCAATTTGATAACCTCACTACACACAAACCTCACTGAATCAGACAAGCTATTTTGGCTTTATTATTTTCACCACTGTACCTAAATTTAAAGCTCTATACCAAGAGTGAATAGGACATACCAATCCAAAAAAAATATTCATGCACTTTGATCCATTTTTATACCTTGAAAACACACCAAAAACAAACTTCTCACATTGCCTAGGTTTTGCACTATTTGTACCATTAGGTCTGTTAGCAACTGGTTAATTTGGATGACCAGTTTGGCATAATTGAGGGATATAACCTATCCATAAACCTTCATGGACATGAAACATGAGTATCTACCTTCTTCCTCCATCCATTTGATTAATATTTCCAATGCAACTTTTATCTTTTGCAATAACTTCTTAAAAAATAAGCCTCTAACTCAACATTTTCTCTCTCCTCTCTCTAACCAATACTACCTAGAGGTATTTGGGAGAGTCCAATAAAATATCCAATAGATTACCTGAGAAATTAAATCCATATTGAGCACTTTTGAG
This sequence comes from Torreya grandis, assembly GCA_037957365.1. Lineage (NCBI taxonomy): Eukaryota > Viridiplantae > Streptophyta > Pinopsida > Cupressales > Taxaceae > Torreya > Torreya grandis. The sequence goes on along the minus strand of JARHVA010000128.1, from coordinate 5,020,769 downwards.
CAACATATTCAATATTGGGTCTTCATGAGGGTTCTAAGAGGGTTTAAACCAATTTCTACTCTTAATGAGTGTTCATAAAGCATAACATCCCTCAATCCAAAAACTAATGCCTAAAATTTTGAGGCTAGGAACCTTCACCATATAACATGAACTAATTAGGTTCCCATGAAAAGGTTTTATGAGATAATTCTCATAATAAAAACCTTCTTGGGTTGAGAACCCTTCATTCTACACACTCAGGAGACCTCCAAACAACTTTTCATGCCTTTTCCTTCACACTATGACCTCAAACTACATTAACAAACTTGAAACAACATATCTCACCCCTAAAAATTCTTACATGAGCTCAAACACCTTGAAATATGATCATGACCATTCATTAGGCCACACTCTCTCTCTTTGCTCTAGACGTTGCCCTGTAAACCATATTAGGCCTTAAAATTGACCTTTATGCCTCTTTCCATACACTCATATCACCAATCTACCATGTTCATACCTTTACACAAGGTATCTTAATGCCATGACTAGGCTTAGGCTACTTAATAACTTGACCTCAAAGACCTTCTACCTATGCATTTGTCAATAATATAAATAAGACAACAACACTCATAACCACTGCAATACTCTCTTTCACACTACATATGTTTAATGCTCATAAGCTTGTCACAACACACACTACCAAATAATATTACTCAAAAAAACACTCTTATAGACCTAATTGTCATCATAATTTCATAATAACCTTCAATTACAACACTGATAACTTCAATTTTTATTGAACTTTGACATCAACCAACAAAAAAGACATTTCTCAACAATCGTATCTTGTCATATCATGCACATACCTCAATGACCACTCACCATGCACCTTTAATAGATGCATCTTGACATCAATGACATAAAACTTGACATAAATGACAATAACATGCCAAAAAAATTCCCCTTTTTCATTGATGTCAAACACACTACTACCTGATCATTCTCATATCCACATTCTAGTCTTTCTCTCGATTTGACATTAATGACAGTGTCTTCCAAAAACTAACATCTAAGCCTTGTACCTAAAATTAAATAACAAATATAATGAGATTTTGACAAAAACTCACCTTAGGATCATACTAGTTGTTATAGATAACTTTTGGAACACTTTAATTATTCCTCAAGAGATCATACTTCTTATGAATTCTACCTCACTATGTTGACACTTGACAATATAGAGATACAAAGTTCCCCCTGAGATAATTCTTATCCTCATATAAACTAGATGACAACCATTCTTAGAAACTAATCATTCTCTCAAAAAGATAAATCTCCCTCTGGTATTCATTCTCCTAGAACAAGCTCTTTTCTCAAATAAACATGATTACACATGCAACATGTGGAATTACACCTTCTTGTAATAAAATCTTAACAAAAAAAATATGAAACATTATAGGAACATGCTCCCCCTTACTCCATGCATACATCCTTAAAATGAACTCAAATCACAAGACCACTCACCTTGTCCTTGACATGATTGATATGATTCAAACCTTTAATCACACTCTAGGCCACCATATTCTTGACATCAACTAAATAATTAGGGACTCCCCCTTTGTCTTCATAGCTTGAGTGCATAACATGAGTCATTAGGATTCTAAGAACATCCTCATCTTCCTTCAAACATCTTGATACCAATATCACTTCTCAACTTAGATCAATCTCAAATACCAACTGCTATAAATAAGGAATGGATTTTTGCTTACCTCACATATACCAACAACACTTCTAGCTCTATCAAAATTATTCAACATATCTTCATCATAGCTACCAAGATTTCATTTATTGATGAATATCTCCAGGAAGCCTAATGGATTCATCCCTTACCATAAGGCACTAGAACACCACAAACTCAAGAGATTTATAGATCTCCATGCTCTCATAAGATTGACGATCCTTTAGGATCCTTTTAGGCATGATTAACCTCTTTATCTTGGCCTCTTCATCATCTATGTGGTCAAAAATCTAAGTTGATAATGAAAATTATTAATATTCTTCAATATCTGGCCTATGATCTACCATAACAAACAATCCACTTTGGCTTGTAGACTGATCAGGACTAAGCTTGACTATCTTTGGCTTCCACACCTTATTTTGTCTTCTTTATTGAAATTTAGGAGCTTGAATATTATTTTTATATTTTGGTGATTCATGATGATATAATAGTGAAATATGAGTAATTTTATGATAATTATAGCAAAAAAAATCACTCATACATGTTGACTGATTTAGACTGTGAATCCTTCCATAGTCCTATGAGTACTTATTTTTGGAGGGTCTTCTACACTCTCTTGATTTATGACCACATTGACTACATGATAAATAATAACCATTTATGTAATTTGCATATCTCATGGCATTAGGATAACTAATTTTTTTTCTTAATATTGTAGTTAAGTTTGACCATCTTATTCACATTAGCATTCTCCTTGTTATCCTTTTGATCTAATTTAAAACCAAGATATTCATTATCATTGGTATAATTTTGACTACTCAAAATGTCATCTAAAGCCTCAGTTATATTTTAAAACTTCTCATAGGTTCATCTTGTTGGTTGCTTGATCCAATTATGAATTTAAGGACTCTATTTCTGATTCATATCTGGTGCATTCTTCTTCCTTAGATTTTAGGCTAGTAGTGACTATCTCTATATAAGTTTCAACCTAATTGATGATCTCATCATGTTCTTTGGATGTGTTACTTAGTATCTTTTTTAAAAAACCAATCTACTCTTCATAGTCCTTAACTAATGACTTTAATTTATGATTCTTCTTCTTTACAAGTTTTAACTCTTCTAAGGCACTTATCATTTCTACCTCAAAGTTCATCTCATCTTCTTCTTCGTTTAATTCATCAACCATATCTCCAAAAATCATACAATCTTCTTATTGAAGGCAAGATGCTTCTTTGGTCATTAAAATAACTTCATTGCTAACTTGATCAACACCTTCATCATCACTTTTAGAATCTCCTTTCAATTTCATCATAGGAACCACTCTCTTCTTTGGTATATAATATTTTCTTATTCCTGAAAGACTTCTTCTTACCTTCATACTTTGTGAAAATCCTCTACCTCTTGTCAAACCTATAGGACTTCTTCTCCTCATCATGAGGTTCATCAAATTATTCATCATCCTTAGCCTTATGATTTTGAGGACATTTTTTTAGAAAAATGTCCAATCTCACCATAGTTGAAACATTTGAAAAGAACCTTACCCTTGTATTTACTAGTTCTAGTCTTTAATTTTTTAACAAACATGGCCATAAATTAATCATGACCAATATCTAAACATACCTCATCCTTGACCTTATTATCTTTTAACTTCTTCTCAGCTTTGAATGCTTCTTCCTTCTTGGGAGGTCTTTTTTTCTCATCTCATAGGCAATCAAGATGCCATGAAGTCCATCCATTTGAAGTGTGTCTAGAGCTTGCTTTTCTTCTATTGTAGACACCTTTGAATAAAATATAGAAGTTAAGGATCTCAATACCTTTTTTAAAACTATAGACTCTTTCACTTCTTCTCTGAGACCTCTGATGACATTAACAACTTCATCAACCCTTAATAGGTAGGATACAATGCTCTCATCTTTCTTCATACTCAAAATTTCAAACCACCATCTATGGGTCTATAATTTAGCCATCTTCACATTCGTGTCTCCTTTATAGATAGTCTTCAAATTGTCCCATATCACCTTGGTGACTCACAGTGCATCACCTTCACAAACTCTACCTTTGATAGGCCACATAGAATGGCATTCATTACCTTGAAATTTCTTGCGCTTGCCTTCTTACCTATTATATCAGTTGGTGGTGTAATAAGTGGAGTGTATCCATCAATAAGACTTACATATGTCATTGCCCATTGACATTAGATATGTACTCATTATGATGCTAAAAAATTCATAATTAGTCCCATTAATGAATATAACCTTACTAGTAGAGAAACTTCCTTGAACTTGATTACTAGCCATCCTTGCTTCTAAGGTCTCCTTTAGGTTATTATGCCTAATTCAAAGGACCTAATATGATACCAATTATTAGAATCAAATTTAATGAGATGAGGGTGAATAAATCTTCAAAACATTAATTGAATTTCACTTAACATTCATGATCCATTCATACAAATATATAGATCAATCAAAGCACAAACAACCATACATATGAACATGAAATACAATAACACATCATATATGTGGGAAAAAATAAAGGGGAAGAAATCCAACTGATCATTGAAAATGGAATATATTCTTATAAGATTTTTTTTTTAAAAATGAAAGACCAACTCCATATTGATCACCAACCCCAACTAGTCAAATACCCACTTGACTAGGCTTTAACAAGCACCTACTTGCAAAGAAGAATAAACCCCCTAGATGACTCAACACTAACTCAACCACATAATTTATTTGATCACCTTTATAAAAATTTGTTTCTCACATAACATATGATAATCACATTATTTATATCTTCACACTCTTTAACACTCTCAAACTGCCTTCTAGGATTCTTCACAACTAAGTCTCATCAAGATTGATTAGGTCATATGAAATTGATCTTCATAATTAGACACATTATTAGATATTAATTATATATCCTATACACTCATAAAATGGTATAAAATACCTCATATTACTAAAAAATGTTATATTTCATTCGTTTTCACATCTAATTCCTCTAACCAACACAAATAGGCCTATTAGACTTTTCTTTTATACAAGCCTCATACTCATACACACCTTGTGTTAGAGGTATAATCACTGAGATGGGGGTGAATCAATGATGAAAGATTGTCTAATTCAATTTTCAACTCTTAAACATTTAACATACATCAACTTGATCAAGCAACATAAACATGAAAGCACATACATCCAAATCATACATAGGAGCATACATTAAACACATCATATATGTATGAAACCCTCTTGGGGTATAAACCCCAATAAAACCTAAAATATGGAATATGGTACTATAAAAAAATATCTAACATTTATACCAACACCATCTAATCAAGGAACACCCATACCTTAGTTTAGTGAGACATTAATTCCATAAGGACCTACAACCTTTATCTAGTTGAACACCCATAACAACTAGACCTTTAGAAAAATTTAACTTATAAGGAGGAATTAACCCATAGGAAACCAAGAACCCACTCATATACCTAAATACATCACCTTTAACACTTATTTCTATTCTTCAATTGATAATGATCACCTTTGTCTGCACTCTTCACCTCTAATCTCTCTTAAGCTGCCTCTAGGGCTAACTTGCTCAAACTGCCTCTTCTAGGCTCATTAGGTCAAATGACTTGTGTATCCTCCTACATCAACTCAATCAGATAAAATGTCTAATATTTTTCACACTTTTATGGTCTTAAATAACCTATACATTCTTTTAAAAAGGTTTTCTTCTTTGCTTGAATATGTACATACACAACTAACACAATTAGTCCAATTAGACCTTGTACTTATACCACTCTCTTCCTTTAACCCATCTTGGTCAGCCAAGATGATTTATATATTTGAACCAAAATTAACATAGATCCATACACACATTACATGTGATAACCACACTCTTCATAGGTCGATCATTACCTCATTATACCCAAACCACCATTAGGTTTTGGTGAGACCTAAAATAATTGGGCCTTCATTTTCACATGTTACATGTGAGACTATTGAGACCACCTTCATCATTTAAAAATGATTATAACACATAATATATATCTCTAATATCCCATTTATCACTCTCATATGGGTCCATGCCACTTGGAACACCAAATAAACACTTGAACCTATCAATTAGGTCTCCTCACTCTTTAGGCCTTCATACACAAAAAACATAGTCTCAAAATTATGAATCAAACACTCAATTATTTAATATATCGATATGATTATTTCATATGGGTTAACCATTAAAGAAATATAAAACAACTCCATGTGATTTAAACACTTCAACACAAATTCTAAGCACTAAAAATAATTCTCTCAAAGTGACCACTCAAACTGGTCACACATAGTCAAAAATACAGTCATACTATTTTGACTCTCCATAATTTATCAAGAGAAAAATATGATAAAAAATGCATTATAATAATCCTTAGAGACTTATATAACATCTCCATGTTCATTTTATTCTTCAATTATGATCATAACTCTTCCAAAGCACTTCTACAAAGTGGTCCCTCAATCTACTAGCATTCAACAAACATAGTGAACTTCTAAGCAATTGTTGACATTGAAGATGGATTGGTAAAACCTAAAAAATTGATAAAGATAGTATTCATGGAGTATAAAACATTCTCCAATAATTATTTCATCTTGAAACATCAAGAGACTATCAAGAAAAAATCAAATATCCTTCTTAGATCACTTACAGACTAAAGTCAAACACACCGTCAACTTTGAAGATCAATATATTTGATTTTACAAACAGTCAGACCATATAACTAGTGTTTATGGATGAAATTTGGAGTCCTTTATAATTTTTTATTTTACACCATCAATAAATTCATCTTGGAACAAAATATATTATAAAAGTATTGCATACTAGTTTTCCCTTTGTTAATTCAAATGCCAACAGTCACTAGTTAATGCAAATATAAAACATCAGACACTTTGGCATCATCTCATATTCCATATCAGCTTTGAAAAAATACACACCATTGATCTCCTCAAAAGTCTCTTGACTTTAACATAAAATCACTCACCATTGATCTTATATCCTCACTTTCATGATCATGCTACTTGGTAGCTTTACATACCTTATATGGACATTGAATATTTGACTTAATGTGATCCATTGATCTCTATCTGTATGAAAACTTACATGTCATTGATCTTCTATCAAATCATCAAGATTTAGATACATGTTTCTTATGCATGAAATCTTAGGAACCTTTGACAAATTTAGTTTATGCATGCCATTGATCTCTATCTGATAAGATCATTGTGCTCAATTTGATCCTTATCTGGTTAGATTAAATTATCTCCATAGATATTCATTGCTTGATTGAATGCTCACTATATATCTTCAATAATGCAAATTTGGCTAAGTATGGGAACCACTACAATCTAATTGGAAGGCCAAATTTTCACCTTAATTACTTTTACTATGCTCAACCTCATGACCTAACATTTGAATAACATGATCATCTATCATAGGCAAATCCACCCATGTATCAAAATTCTCTTGAAACCTTTACATGTGTGATATGACATCATCAAATTTATTACTCAACATTATCTATCAATATTACTAATTGAACCTAGACATTCATATGACTACTCTAATGAATTCATTTCACTTATAAAAGCACTCTAAACACTCATAACACCCCATAGGATCTATGTAACATGTCCATACCATTAATATCATCAATCAATTACCTCACTAATTCAACCACTAAAGAACCATGTAGGAACATTGAAGCTCATTTAAGCACACTTTGTCATTATCATTCTAACACATATCACACCTCATCAACAACCTTAGTAACCTTGGAGACATTATTGACAAACTCTTGACAATATCCCCCTTTTTCATTGATGTTAAACACCAATACAAAAACTATGTTCAAAATCTATCTCTCTCTTCAAGCACTTTCTCCCCCTTTGACATAATGATAAAGTGGGCTCAACTCTTGATCCTATAAACCTAAAAAGACTTCAAAGACCAATAATAAGAAAAGGACCACATCTAAAAGATGATACAAACTCCCCCTAACATTGTGCATACCTCTTCTTACCTTGAGCATATCAAATAAGCTCCATGACTACACTTATCTTTGATAATACATAGTTTTTATGAAGACAAAACATACATGAACATCAAATACTGCATGAACTTACCTTGAAAATATTAAGAGGAATTTAATTATGTCACTTGAGCTTAGGCACCCTTTAATCACCTTCAAACCATCTTTAACCATGAAGAAATAACACAAATGCCTCCATACCTTCTCTCTCAAATTCTACTACACAGTCTTCTAATCCTAGGACCTGACCATTTACAAAGCTCCTCCTTTGTTTATGAATGAGTATTCAATACATTGGCAAAACACCTACCTTAGTTTGATTAATTCATCAAATCAACATACTTAATTTCACATATATCAAACTTTTTCATATCTCCATTATGATTGGAACAACTGACATATGGTCTCCCTCACATCATGCATAGCTCTTCAAGGCTTTCAAACTATCTAATTTAGCCCCCCTATCTCTATTCTCTATTTTAAAATCATCTTCAAGAAGACTTGTCAATAAACTAGGTTTGCCAACAACTCTCCAACACTGTCCACACTCAATCAATATCCTTATGAAACAACCAATAGATCTCATATCTTCATTATATCAACTTAAGCAACTGAAGCATACATGACTAAATAACATATGGATCTTAAAACAAATGCCCTTAATCCTCTACAAGCCATCATGGTTTAGAACCTTTTCAAATCACTCTCATGAAACTATCTCATCTTCAGATCACTAGGAAATCCATGATAGACACAACCTTTTAATGAAATATAAGATTTTGACAACTCACCATCCTTGATTAGACACCTAGAGGTCTTCATTTACTACCTATAGATCTTACACACATAGCTTCATTAATCACCACTTTGACCAACTAGACCATCCTTCAGAGATTTGACCAAAATCTTGACTTTAAGATCACTATCCTTGAATATATTTTCTAAATCATTCCATCACAACACTTTGGAGATGTTACATAAAACTCATTTCTCTCCCTTATCCAAGTATATCTTCTCATGACCTTTTTTGTTCTAAACAAGGCTTTTTTGAAGACACCTTCACCCTTGTATAAGCTGTCAGGAAATCAAGAGAACAACAAACATGCTCTGACTCCACTGGTTAGGATCTTGCTCCTCAGATAGAGCACAGTATGATTACCAAATATATAAGCAATTGAATATGCGGAAATAACCAGAAACACAAGTAACTAGAATTCACCAATAGCACAGAATATGAGAGACAATACACTATCTTGTATTAACACTAACAGAAAAGAATACATCAAAGAGCCGCCACACTCTTTCACCTTACAGAGATTCGCCACACCTCAAGTGTACAGTAATTCTTCTCACACACACTCTCCTACACAAAAACGGTCCCAACAACCAACTCACACACAGAATTGGTGTTCACCTCACCAACCAGTCAGTAATAACCCTGCCGGTACATCAAGCACTCTATAGCACTTCAAGCTGATCTCTCATGAACTTGCAACCTGCAATTCAAAGACCAAGCTTACATGTAGATCACCAATGAGCTTGCAACAACCTGCAACTCATAGATCTTACAACTAGAAGGAACTCTTCCTTTCTATCTCATGCCTTAAACAATACATGCCAATAGGTCTATAAATAGATCCTTAACTCAAACACTAACTTAGACTCTTAATTTAGACAATTATCCTCGCAGCCCAAGACTCTGGCTGGTCTTAACATGCAAACTCATCGTTCACTTAACTAACTGTCCGTGAAACGAACACTTCGGGAACACACAGGCGACCGACATCGGTCCCTGCTGGTCTGGTTCTGCCGACGTCGGCCGACTTCCTGCCATCGCCGGTTGCCTTCTGCACTGGATCATGCCGACGTCGGTCATACTGCCGACGCCGGTTCCTGTAGAACTCAGCAACCATTGTTCCTAGTTTGCAAAGGTTGAAGCTTTTAGCTCCACACCCTAACAATCTCCCACTTGGAGATAAACAGCTGCAACCTGTACCTGTACCTGTACACCGTCTAGTTTGTTTCCTTGGCTTTGTATCCCTCCTCAAGATCACTCTTGAAGACCAACCACCACAAAATCCGTGATGCAAAATCTGTCATCCAAATTACCTGCCACATCCGCGTCTACAACCATGTAGAAAAAGAACTTGACCCTGCATAGCATGTGCACCTACTGCTGGTCCAACTGAACTGCCCTTCAGTATTACTCTCCCGGATTGACTCTAAACTTGTGACAACTCCCACTGCTTGGGAAAACTCAGGTTTAGTACATACCATGCACTCAACCTCACTATGTGAATCAAGACACCTGTTCTATGAACTGTCTAGCCATCAGCGTGCTAACCGGCTTCACACAATCATCCTGAAACAAAGTCAACAAGACCTCCATGTCTCTAGAACACACTCATGCCAAAGAATCTTGCTGCTCCCAGATTCTCCATGACAAACACCTGAACTAGCTTTACCTTTAGTTCAGAAATACCTGTATATGTAACCCTGCAACAAGCACATCATACAGAAAATAGAATAGTGTAGCTAATACTATCCAACCTGGTAAAGAGAAACACAATGATCAAACCTCCATTGCCCTGCAGCTAATACAAGATCATATACCCTGATCTTCTATCTCACATATCCATTTCCGCTCTTCTTCATCCTCAACATCCATTCGTCTCTCAGTGCTTACTTCCAGCTGGCAACACTACCCAAAACACCTGTTTGGTTCTCCTCCAAGGAATCACATCCTCATCCATGCCTAGCTCCCACTGTTTCCTGGATCTACCTATTCTGCTTCTTCAACAACTTCCTGGTCCTATGCCATAAGTGAGCAACAAGTAGTGTAAAGAAGGGAAATGATGAATTTAAGAACTTACTTACACCTTCAGTCCTCCAAATGGGCACTTGAGACTCCATGACAACTAGCTGTCCACCCAAAATTCGTCTCAGTAACCGATGCCGGTCACATCTCAGTCTACAGCCGACCGATGTCGGTTTCCTGCGACTGCCTCCTCACCGACATCGTTTTCCCCTGGCCGACGCCGGTCTCTGTCTGCCCCGAGTCACCGACGTCGGGATTCACATAGCCGACGTCGGTCCCTGTCTGGACGCCGACGCCGGTTTTCCTACCGACATCAGTCTCTGTGTTTTTCTTGTGAGACCTGACTTTTTCTCGCGAGCTCTTTTTGGATCAAAACCTTGTCCAAATCACCTTTGCTCTGCTCAGAATTCCTCTGCACCTTATGCTGAACTCTGTCTGTCACCTTCTCCTTGAAAACTAAGGCTTTCCCGTTCTTGTCACTAACATCAGATTCCTCAAGAAACCTTACTTTCTTCTTCTGCATACAGAAACCACGATCCATGCCTTCCAAATCCGAAAGCATATTCTTTGACTCAAGAACCAGCATCTCCTTCTTATCTATGTGACCAAGCCTATCAAGCCACATCTCTGAATCTACAGCTGAAGTAGATAACCCAGAAAGAGAATCAGTAAAACAAGTAGATAGATAAAGCGTACCTACTTTCTTACCTCTAGCTATAACAAGTGTACCCTTGGTAACCTTCCAAGAGTCCGCTGAGAGAGTTACTGTGCAACCCTCTTCACCCAAACTTCTACCAGAAATCAGATTCCGCTTCAGAACTTGGACATGCATGACCTCCTTTAACACCCATGTGTCACCTGTCTGCAATTTCAGCTTCACTTTGCCTTTGCCAACAACCTGACAAGGCTTACCATCCCCTACACAAATTTCTCCAAAGTCTCCCTGGACATACTCATGAAAAAATTCTCTATGTGGAGATGCATGAAAAGAGGCACCAGAATCTAATACCCAAGATTCTACTTTATCCAAAGAACATACCAGAGCATCCTGTGCAATGTAACCCGCATCATCTACTTCTTCTCCATGTTCTTCATGATGATCTTCACCCGATCTGCAATCTCTCTTTAAGTGCCCTTGCTTTCCACATTTCCAGTAGGTTATTCTGCCATACCTGGACTTGGATCTCTTGCCTGTCTTCGACCTTGATCTCCCACGCTCTGTCCTCTCTCTTGGCCTTCCTCTTCCTTCAACACTCAAAGCATTTCCAGATAATTCACCTGTGCTTTTCCTGCGTATCTCTTCATTCAAGATTACACTCACAACATCATCCACTTTTAAGACTTTTGAAGGAGACACAGTATTAGAAACTGCCATTACCAAACCTTCCCAACTTTCAGGTAATGAACACAAGATTAAGAGAGCTCTAAGTTCATCATCAAATACAATATTCACTGAACTTAACTGGTTTACCAAACCATGGAAATCACTAAGATGGCTATGAATAGATCCACCTTCCAACATTTGCAAATTAAATAAACGCTTCATAAGAAATACCTTGTTTGAAGCCGAGGGTTTTTCATATAAATTTGCCAAAGATTTCATCAACTCCACCGTTGTCTTACACTGTGATAAGCTGGAAATCACAGTTGAATCAAGACTCAATCTAACAGATCCCAGAGCCTTCCGATCAAGAACCTCCCATTCTTCATCTTTCATATCCAAGGGTTTGCTAGCAACCCCACCCAACGGTAAGTACAAATCTTTCTGATACAGATAGTCCTCAATCTGCATCCTCCATAATTGGTAGTTCTTGCCATTGAACTTTTCCATTCGTAGTTGACTGCTTTCTGACATTGCTCAACTCCCACTCAAACAGAAACCCTGTGAGTAACCTGTAATCAAAAACACACTACCCAGATCTACACCAATCTGTTAGTATCCCAACCAAAAGCTCTGATACCAATTGTTGGTATCAAGCTCAAGAACCTACAACCAAGGCTCTGATACCACTTGTCAGGAAATCAAGAGAACAACAAACATGCTCTGACTCCACTGGTTAGGATCTTGCTCCTCAGATAGAGCACAGTATGATTACCAAATATATAAGCAATTGAATATGCAGAAATAACCAAAAACACAAGTAACTAGAATTCACCAATAACACAGAATATGAGAGACAATACACTATCTTGTATTAACACTAACAGAAAAGAATACATCAAAGAGCCACCACACTCTTTCACCTTACAGAGATTCGCCACACCTCAAGTGTACAGTAATTCTTCTCACACACACTCTCCTACACAAAAACGGTCCCAACAACCAACTCACACACAGAATTGGTGTTCACCTCACCAACCAGTCAGTAATAGCCCTGCCGGTACATCAAGCACTCTATAGCACTTCAAGCTGATCTCTCATGAACCTGTAACCTGCAATTCAAAGACCAAGCTTACATGTAGATCACCAATGAGCTTGCAACAACCTGCAACTCATAGATCTTACAACTAGAAGGAACTCTTCCTTTCTATCTCATCCCTTAAACAATACATGCCAATAGGTCTATAAATAGATCCTTAACTCAAACACTAACTTAGACTCTTAATTTAGACAATTATCCTCGCAGCCCAAGACTCTGGCTGGTCTTAACATGCAAACTCATCGTTCACTTAACTAACTGTCCGTGAAACGAACACTTCGGGAACACACAGGCGACCGACATCGGTCCTTGCTGGTCTGGTTCTGCCGACGTCGGCCGACTTCCTGCCGTCACCGGTTGCCTTCTGCACTGTATCATGCCGACGTCGGTCATACTGCCGACGCCGGTTCCTGTAGAACTCAGCAACCATTGTTCCTAGTTTGCAAAGGTTGAAGCTTTTAGCTCCACACCCTAACATAAGCTACCAACTTCATACCAATCTCTGAACTCCTTGGACCCAAGAGACCTTCATGACTTTCTTTGTCATACAACACAACTAAGACACAACAAAAATCCACCATGCTTTCTCTTTTTGTAATGTGTCTCCTTGAACCTTAGAGAGAGACACCCCTTTGACATAGTGACATTAAAAGTCCCAAAACTCAGGAGACTCTCATATCTCCATACTCTCATTAGAATTTTAGTCCTACCTCATCACCAAATTGACTTTGAATGGATCCTTGACTTCATTATTTACTTTAAACTTATCAAAAAATGTAGATAACAAAAAATCTTGACTTTCTTTCATGTCTATCATGGCAAACAAATCATCTTTAGTATCAATTTTATCTCTCCTAATGGGCTTAGGTTTCCACAACCATTTGAGACCTCTTCATTGCACACTATGGGCTCCATACACCTTATTTTGCTTTGATAACTCATTCAACCTATTATTGCAATACCTAGCAATATGACCAACTCTATGACATCTAAACTAAAAAAGATCATTCATACCTTTTACTTGATGATGATTATGATTTTTATTTGACTGATTTCTTCTCCTCTTACATTCTCTAGCAATGAGTCCAAATTGATTGCATGCATAACAATGACTCTGAGATCATTGCATTGATATATCTAGCTTGTATTATTTATTTCACTCTAGGAGCCTGATTGAACTTATCTTGCTTTGATGGTCTTTGCTTGCAAAACCTATAAATATGACCAACTCTTTGACAACTATACCAAACAATGTCTTCCATACCTTTTGTTTGAATATGGCAGTGATCTCCCTTTGACTGATTTATTCTTCTTACACAGTCATTTTACCTATGACCAAAAATATGACAAACAAAATAATGGCCCATAAACTATTTTGCATACCTTGAAGCATTTGGCTTTCTAATTGGTTTCTTCATTTTGCTCTTGACCTGATTTGACTTGTTGTATTTCATTCTACCATTCCCTTTGTCTTGTTCTTATTTATTTTATTATTCTTAAATATTTACTATCTTGATTATGAGCTTTTCATGCTCATCCTTCAAAGAAACAAGATTAGTATTTAATTGAGCACATTCATCTTCTTTATCTCTCATGCTTGAAATTGTAGCCTCTAATTGAATTATGAGATCTTTGATGGTCTCCTTATCCTCCTTTGCCCTTTTGTCCATGCCATCTTTCAATCTACATGATTGATATTCCATAGACTTAATCATTTCTTAATTCCCCTTTTTCTCTCTCATGGATTTGCCTAATAATCTCCATTTAAGAGATTTGACTTTTGATTCAATACCTTTGATCATATTCTTCATTTTATGATTCCTCTTCTTTTTCTCCTTCAGTTCACCTATTGCACTCATGAGTTTAGCTTATAGATCAAATTTTTCTTCCTCACTATCATAGAAATCTTATTCTTCTCTAATATTATGGAAAATTGATCTTTTCACCGATATTTTACCTTGGATCACCTTCAAGTGGTTAGACTTACAAAGAAGGTCCTACTTTGATACCAATTATTAGAGGTACAATAAATGAGAGGGGGATAAATCAATGATGAAAGATAATCCAATTAAATTCCAACTCTTAAACATTAAACATACATTGAATTGATCAAGAAACATAAACATGAAATCACATACACCCAAATCATATATAAGAGCATATATCACATGAACACATCATATATGTGGGAAACCCTCATGGGGGATAGAACCCACTAAACCTTGAAATATGGAATATAATCATATAAAATAATATCCAAGATTTAGACCAAAAATAATTAATCAAGGAACACCCATCCCTTAGTTTAGTGAGATACCAATCCCATAAGGAGATATAACCCTTATCTAGCTGAGCACCCACAATACCTAAATCGTTAGTAATCTTTACCTTGTAAGGAGGAACCAACACCATAGAAAACTAGGCACCTAATAAGATACCTAAATAGATCACCTTGAACACCTATTTATATTATTTAACTGATGATGATCACCTTTATCTGCACTCTTCACCTCCAATCTCTGTCAAGTTGCCTCTAAGGCTAACTTGCTTAAACTGCCTCTTCTAGGCTCATTAGGTCTAATGACTTGTGTGTCTTCCTAAATAAACTTGATTAGATCAACATGTCTAATATTTTTCACACTTTTATGGTCCTAACTAACCTATACTTTCTCTTTCAAAGGTTCTCTTCTTTACTTAAATATGCACATGCACTACTAACACAATTAGTCCAATTAGACCTTGTACTCATACCACTCTCTTACTTTAAAACATCTTGTTTATTCAAGATTATTTACATATTTTAACCACACTTAACATAGGTACATATATATTTTACACTTGAGAACCACACTCTTCATAGGTCACTCATTACCTCATTATCCCTAAACCACCATTAGGTCTTAGTGAGACCTAAAATAATTGGGCCTTCATATTCCCACATTACATGTGAGACTACTTGGACCACCATCATTTAAAAATGATTTGAATACACAAAAAATATCTATAATAGACACTTAATCAATCTCTTATGGGTCCATTCCACCTATAACACCAAATCAACACTTGAACCTACCAATTAGGTCTCCTCACTCTTTAGGGCTTCATACACAGAAAACATAGTCTCAAACTTTTGAAGCAAAGACTCAAGTCTTTCACATATCAATATGATTAGATCACATGAGTGAAAAATTCAAGACCTTTTAAACACCTCCATATGCTTTATATACTTTAACATAATCTCTAAGCACTAAAAACAAATCTCTCAAAGTGATCACTAAGACTGGTTACACATAGTCAAAAATACAATCATACTATTTTGACTCTCCATAACTGATCAAGGAAAAAATATGACAACCAATAAATTCTCAAAAGCCTTAGAGACTTATATAACATCTCCATGATAATTTAATTCTTTAATTATAATCATAACTCTTCCAACACACTTCTATAAAGTGGTCACTTAATTTGCCAGTACATGCAACAAACATAGTCAACTTCTAAGTAACTGTACACATTGAATATGGATTGGTCAAACCTTGAAAATATATAAATATAGTATTAATGGAATATAAAACACTCTCTAATATTTATTTCATCTTGAAACATTAAAACAATATCAAGAACAACTCAAATATCATTCTTGGATCACTTATAGACCAAAGTCAAACACAGTCAACTTTGAAGCTCAATATCTTTGATTGTATGAACATTCAAAACTCATAAATAGTGTCTTTGGATTCAACTTGGATTAATTTATAATTTTTTATTTTACACCATCAATAAATTCATCTTGGGTCAAAAGATAATATCAAAATACTACATATTAGTTTTTCCTTTTGTTAATTCAAATGACAACTATCACTGGTTAATGCAAATATAAAACATTAAACACTTTGCCATCATCTCATGCTCCCTAGTAGCTTTGAAAAATTACACACTATCTATCTCCTTATAATTATCCTAACTTTAACTTGTAATCACTCACTATTGATCTTATATCCTCACTTCTGTGATCATGCCACTTGGCAGCTCTACGTGCCTTCTTTGCATATTGACTATTTGACTCAATGCACTCTATCAATCTCCATATGTAAAAAAACTCATATTATGTTGATATTTTATCAAATCATCAAGATTGAGACACATGTTTTTTGCATGTGTAATCTCAAAAACCTTTGACAAATTGACTTTATGCACACCATTAATCTATATCTGTCAAGATTATGCACTCCATTAGATCCATATCTGGTTAGATTAATTTCTGAACATAGATATTCATTGATCAATTAAAAATATATAGTATATATTTGATAATTAAAATTTGGCTAAGTATGGGAACCACTACAATCTACCTAAAAGGCCATCTTTATACCTTAATAACTTCTACTATGCTCAACCTCATGACCTAAAATTTGAATCACATGATCACCTCTCATAGGGGAATCCATCCATGTATAAAAATACTCTTGAATCCTTTACACGTGTGAAATTTTATGTCATCAAATTGCTTACTCAGCCTTATCTATAAAGATGACTACTTGAACCTAGACACTCATATGATTGCTCTTATGAATTGCTTTAACTTCCATAATCACTCTAAGCACTCATAACACCCCATAGGATCTATGAAACATGTACATACCATAAATATCATTAATAAATTTTTGCATTAAGATAACCATTGAATAACCATGTAGGAACACTAAATCTCATTGAAGCACACTTTTTCATTGTCTTTCTAGCACACATGACACCTCATCAACATCCTTGGTCAGCTTGGAGACATTATTGAAAAACCAACAATACCTTGGTTATCCAAACACACATATCCAATTATATTTGCCACATAATAGGCCTTGGGACACTTTACAATAAGAATCAATCACAATCTAAGGTCGATGATGACTAAATAGGCTACATTCTTTCTAGGTCTCATGGAGACCTGATAGGCCTTATTTAGAGACATGTTACACTTTGACTTATTTAGAAAACTTTAAAAATCCAAACACTATAGGAAAATATCATATAAAAATATAATAGACTTTATCTAACATACTCCAAGCACCATTACACCTTTTAGGTCCAACAACCACTTGTAACACTCTATTAGCATTGTTCACATTAGGCCTTTAAACACACAAAAAATATTTTATTGAACAACTAAAGATACCACATCATTTATACACACAAAAATGATAATAAATCACTTAAATATAACCTAAATGACCTCAAAAATATCACCATATGAATTAGACACTTAAAATCAAGGCATAGATCCTAAAACTTATCACTGTAACTTGCTTACTCAAAACCTCCAAGACTATCAAAAACACAATCATGAAACATTAAAATTATAACATATGTATAGGGAATTTCAAATAATTTCAATGCATGAAAATTATACTATGAAATATATAGACAATATTCAAATATAAACATCATATGGTCTAGTGGCAACTATTAGTATTATAGACCAATTTGTTGACCTCACTACATACAGACCTCATTAAGCCAAACAAACCATTTTGTATTTATAAATTTCACCACTATAACTAACTTTAAATATATTTACCAAGCATTAATAGGACATACCAATCCAAAAAAAAATATTCATACACTTTGATCCATCATTCTACCTTGAAAACATACCAAAAACAAACTTCTCACACTATTTGGGTTTTGCATTTTTTGCACCATTAGGCCTATTAGAGACTGGATAACTTGGATGACCATTTTATCACACTTTAGGGATAGAAACTATTCATAAACATTCATGGAAATGAAACATGATTCTCTACCTTATTCCTTTATCCATTTGCTTACTATATATAATGTGAATTTTGACTTCTATAATAACTTGTTTAGAAACAAACCTATAACTCAACATTTTCTCTCTCCTCTATTTGACAAATACCACCTCGAGGTATTTGGGAAAGTATAATATAATATCCAATAGCTTACTTAATAAATTATATCCATACTAATGACTTTTGAACAACATATTCAACATCAGGTCTTGATTAGGGTTCTAAGAGGGTTTAAAGTAGTTTCCACTCTTAACGATCGTTCCAAAAGCACAACCCCTCAATCCAAAAAATGAATATAATTTTGATTTAGGACCCTTAACAATATACCATGAAAATCTTAGGTTCCTATTCAAAGTTTTTAAAATCTAATGAACACAAGAAAAACCTTCTCGAGTTGAGAACCCTTCATTTTACACACTCAAGAGACCTCCAAATAACTTTTCATGCCTTTTATTTCACACTATGAAGTCAAAATTCATGAAAAAACTTCAAAAAACATAAATCACCTATGGTAATTGTTACATGAGCTCAAATTCCTTGAAATTTGATCATGACCCCTCATTAGGCCACACACTCTCTCTTTGCTCTTTAGAGCTTGATCTGCAAACTATATTAGGCCTTAAAAATGACCATCATGCCTCTTTCCATGCACTCTCCACCTCACTAAAATAATGAATAAACCTCATAAAACCACTCATACCTATGTGTACTCATCTCACCAAGCCACCATGCTCATACCTTCTCACAAGGTCTCTTCATGCCATGACTAGGCTTAGGCTACTTAAGCACTTGACCTCAAAGATATGCTACCTATGAATTTTTTAACAATGAAAATAATACAACAACACTCATAACCATTTAAATGATCTCTTTCACACTACATACCTTCAATTATCATATTTTCGTCACAACACATAGTGCCAATTGTTATTACTCACAACAACACTCTTGCAAACTTACTTATCATCATACCTTCATGAGAACCTTCAAAGATAACACTAAAAACTTCAAGTTATTCTAAACCTTGACATAAACCAATATAAAATTCAATTATCAATAATCTCATCTTGTCATAACATGCACATACCTTAATGACCAATCGCCATGCACCTTGACATCAATGAAATAAAGCTTGATATCAATGACAATAACATGCCAACACCAACGACCAAAGCCAAGTTCTATATTGAGATTTTGTAATTAAAACTTGGTGAGCCAAGGTCACTATCAAAGGACCTTTGCCAAATACTAAAAATGAGCCTAATTCATCTTCTATGCCTTTAAAAAATACACCAACTGACAAAATTGAGGGGAAGACATATGATATTGTGTAATAACTAAAAAAGACACCAGCACATATATCCATCATGGCTTTGTTGTGTACATAAAGAATCCATGAATATATCCTAAATAAGTACTTGAACCAATCACTCATGCTAGATGACATCACTCTAGACAAATTTTAAGCTATGGTAGGACACTTGGACCCTAGCCAATGCCTCACCTTTGACCAAAGTGATATGTCATATCTAGTCCCTATGCATAATAACATGTTGTACATTAAGGTGGGTATAACTAACCATAGAGCTAAATACATCCTTGTAGACAATGTTTTAGGACTCAAATTGTGTCTCTAAATTTGGTCAAACATCTTAGATATAAAATAGCTAACTTAAAACTAGATGCCATCATTATCTAGGTATATGATAATGAAGAATGAGAATTTCAAGGTACTATTAGATTTCTAGTGGTCATTGGGACTTTGACCCAAGACACTTTATGCCATATTTTGGACCTAGAACTATCTTACAACTTGTTATTTGGCTGACCTTGGATCCATGAAATTAGGGCCATACCTTCTATGTTGCATCAGTGTATAAAATTTACACATTAAAGAATGGAAGAGACTATACCAACTAATCTCCAACCATATCAGTATTGTAAATGTCTTGAGGCCAAGTATAAAGGATATAACTATAAATTTGGTAGGCATCCTATGCCCAAATTAGATAGAAAAAGAACTAAAAAAGGAAAAGCTATTAAAATAAGACTAGAATCTAATGACATTGAACCAAACAACCTAGCTTCTACCTCAACCATGCCTCTACCAGATATTTCCAACCACTACTATATAACTAATAAAGGTTTCAGAGAATATAATACCCATAACACATTCCATATTGCAAAATTGTAAAAAAAAATCCAAAATCTTATGGAAGACCTAAGGCCAACACTACTTACGTGGAGTTGGAAACTAAGGGAAAATCTTAGCTAAATAAGATCATTATTTTTAAACTAGCCTCTAGCCTAGAATAGGACCCCTTAATTAAAGATGATTCATGGTTATATATTGATGAGTTAGTTGATTATTACCAAAGTGCAAAGAAACTTATTCCTAATTGAATTATAGATCACCTAGTTTATGAGGACAGATGCCTAGGGATACATCAATAAGGTAAAATCAAACTAGTATTAATGACCAAGTACAAGGGAACCCATGGTATTATATTTAAATCACCTAAGGGTGACCTTACATACCTTATTTGTATTCCAACACCAACAACTAGTGAAGATGATACTAGTAATGATGCAGGGTCCAATTATAGATTCTACAATGACCTTGCCCCTAAAAGTATATTTGACCCCCATGTTATTTGCATCATTAACCCTATTTATCAACCTTCACATTTAACCCTTTACCATACACAATTGATAGACTAAGAGAAACAAGAGTCAACAATGCCATTAGATGAGTTTGAAAATGATGAGGCCATATGTAACTTTTTGGGATTGAGGAATCACATTCCTCTTAGAGATCACAAGCAAGGCTTTTCTATTTGATTGGATCTTATTACCTATTTTAGAGAGTGGGTGAAATTCCCTATCCAAAATAAAAAAATCAAACATTGAGGTCTAAAAGTGAAAACCTATTTGAGGCACTTTCTAACTAGGGAAAAAGTAAAGAGAAAGGCAAGTCTCTTGGTCAAAATTGGTTTACAACACTATTAGATGGGGGTGTTCACCCCTCTTCCTATGAATCACAAGAGATTTATAGACCAAAGCTTGTTTATAGATTAGAGATCAATATTGAGGAGTGGTAATATTTTGCACATATTTTTCAAGAGTGCCCTAAGGTTTTTTTTTCATGGCCTTTGCCAGTATTAGGATATTTTTATTTGTCTTACTTAGGATAATTAGATGAGCTAGTCCATCTGGAGGACTTTACCATTGACAAACAATTTAACTCCTTGCCAACTATTATACATGATGGTTATACACTTCTTGTGGAGGACACTTTAGAGGTGAACATTGGGACTCTTAATGACCCAAAGTGGATTAAACTAGGCACGTCCCTCACTAAGGAGGAACATGAAGTTTTCACATCCCCTTTGAGGGAATTTATTGACATATTTACATGGGCTATTTGGACATGCCAGGTTTGGACACTATCTTGGTTGTACACCATCTTGTTGTACATCTTGATGCCAATCCCATTGAATAGAAATTGTGAAAAATGAATCCTTTTATTGTGTAGACACCAAAATCATGTTTAACCCTTGGTCCTCTCCCCCTTGGTCCCCTTGGTCCACTTAACCACTCATAACCTATGTCTTATTAATTTAAAATAATTATCTTATTTTAAATTAATAATTCTCTCTCTCCCCTTGCCACCTCACCACCCTTGGATGCCCTCTTTGGATTCCATTCCTTAACCCATGCCAAGTCTTAAATGCCTAAACCCCATTCATGACCTATTCCAACTTCTCTTCCCCTCTTTCCCATGCCTATTAAGCCACCTTCGACCATTTCTTCCCCCGGCCCACTGACTCGATAGTTGGGAAAATAGACAAAAGGATATTTTTAGCCTTTTTCTTGCCTTCCAGCCACCGATGTTGGTCAACTATCGACCGACATCACTGATATTGCCGGCATCGGTTTCATTCATAACTACGTTCTGTGTCCAGAATGTAGATCTAACCTTTCAATCTTTCAAGCTGCTTTTTCAATCCGTTCCTTCGACCTTCAATCATCCACCTTTCGACCTTCAACAATCAGCCAATCTTCCAGTCTTCAATCCACCAGACCTCTCACTCTCTCTCTCACAGGGCTTCTACACCAGCTATAGCAATAACAGGGACTCTGCATCAGTCTTCTACATCAATAACAGGTACAAGCACCAACAACACTCCTTCTGCAAGCCATAGGTAAGTATTTTGTTTGTGTTTTCATTATGTTTTTAGTTATTGCTTCTAAGTAATATCACCCCCCAAACCAGACTATCAGCTAGACCAAACTCCCTCTCGAAAAGGCCTTCCCATATCCTTACCATCTCTATCCCCCTCTTCAAAACATACAATCTGTCCATTGTCCCTACAACTCCTCAGACCCATCTATAGCCCTAAAACCTATCCAGACCTGACCAAACCTCATCCAAAGACTACTGCCCCAACCGATGCTGGCTACAGAGACCATTGCCCCAACTGACGTCGGTAGACTAACCGACATCGGCAGACCTTTACAACTGACGTCAGCAGACTAACCAATGTCAGCAACTATGACCAGGCTGACAACAACATTTAGGTAAGCATTTACTTCTATTTCTATTTTAGTCTTTAATCATTTCAGTATTTTATCATTCTTCTTTTTTATCAGACATTATTTTTATCAATCAGTGGGTTGACATCCCTCAAGGAAGTCTCTGTACTTCTATGATCAAGCTTTTGCTTGGCAGCCCACCATCTCCTCATCTAACACCTTCTTTGTTTTAGTCTCTTTCTTCTACAGGTGTCATCCTCCACAACCAAAGAGGATTTCCTTCTGTGGTCTGAATTTGGTGCGCAAGACTTCATCCAGGTACATACAAGCCTTAGACCATTTCTTTAGTTTCTCATTTCCTTTTTGAATGTGAAAGCAAAAATCGTATAGAAACATTTTGGCATGCCCGGTGGGACCCTAGGGTCTTCCTTGGGTTCTTTTCTTTCTATTCATATAGTGTGCATTAGGTTTCTCCTTGCATCTCTTTTCTTCTCTCTCTTCCAAAAGACATCATAAGTAGGATTAAAAAAAACTCTTCTTTCTTTTCTTGCATCTTAGACTAGTCAAAAGTCATACTCTTCAACCCTTTCTCAACTTGTTTTCATACGAACGACACATTTTGACTTGGGCTTAAAATACATTGCATTTCATTTCTGCTTGCTTGCATTATTAGTCCACATCTAGTAATTAAGAACCACATCATGAATTAATCACACTTATGTTACACAACCAAATCACTTGCACAAATCAAACATCAAACTTACCTGAGACAAGGTCCGACTGGGATTTCATCACCCAGCGGATACCTTACCCATCTCGACAATCCCACTTGGATTTCACCACCAAGGGGAAAGCCCACTCTGTTCTCTAGCAGAGGATAATCTCTAGGGGACGTATATACTGGCTAAGCAAGACCATCTTATCACTGGGCTTGTGAAGTGAGGGGAGCTTGCTCTTTAGCACCAGGCCATGTACCGAACCTAATACAGACTCTTGAGTGCCTAAACTAACCTGAAACCATCTTTAGACTACCTCTTCTAAGACTCATTCTACTAGCCAACCTCCCAAACACACTTTAAGGCATAAGCCAATAGGATTCTAAAAGTTGATTCTTAGGATTTAACGCTTAGGGTCTACCTGTCTCCATCTATTTTTCTATTCCTATCTAGTTTTTTGAGCTAGTGAGGACATTTTCTTCCTTTTTTCCAAGAATCTTCAAATTCACTGAGTTTTTGGAAAACACAGTCACCGGCATCGATTTTACCACCGACGTCGGCAACCTTCGCTCATCGTCATCGATTATCTGATCGACGTCGGCCATCTATTCCCACTGACATCAATTTTTCAACTGATGTCGGTCACTGTCACAGTCCTTTCTTTCAAAACAACAGCCTAAAACCAGACCCTTTTTCTGCCAAAACCACATTCTGAGTTTCTAAAATTGAAAAAACATAGTTTCTAAAACTTGACCCTTCTTGCCTTGAATGGTTTTGACACGCAGTCAAACAAAGGCTCTTCTTGACCAAGCGAGGCATCAACCACTTCCGCCTTCCCCATCCATAACTAGTCCTATAATGGAGTTCCACTTGAAGACTGAACGAACTCCAACTTGATCGACCCCAACTCAGACTCTCATTGTCCCTGAAGGGGACCAAGATTTTGAAAGATTCTTGGACCTCAATGTCAAAGCCCTCTAAAACTATCTCACAAGAAACCAAATGCGAGACCTCTCAGGTGAAGCGGTGATGGCATCAACACAATCCGCTACCCAACTCATCATGACTCAACCTATTGTCTCGACCATGGCCAATATGCAAAGTTTGGCCTCCCCATCTATTTTCAAACCTACCTCCATTAGGGTGTCATTACCCCCTCAATCATACACAATTCAACCAAGTTATACACCATACCAAAACTTGATTGTCTCGACCTCACCCACTCTTGCACCTATACACGTGGGAGTGACAACCTATTCTTTTATCAGTGCCATCACTCAATTACCGCTAGCGGTATCTAGTCAACTTGTGTCCTCCAACTTCATGGCACAAGCCCCTTTGACCATGACATCTATCCCTATGACACACTACCCTTATGTTGCGCCTACACAAGCACAACCAAGTACGTCATACACCTCTTCGACCACCTTCCAGGTACCCTACAACCTAGGGGGTGCCCCACTTGCCAATTTGTCAGCTAATCTCATCAAGATGCTGATGGATAAAATGTCTAGTCTCGAGACCTCTATTTTTAGTTCATGCAATTCCCTCTCATATGAGCAAATTTGCAATGAACCCATTCATCCCTCTATGCCCATCTGACCTTATCTCAACCAGTGGGAACTCCCTAAATTTACTCACTTTCAGAGTAAGGAGGACCCACAACAACACCTATGAGTATTTAGACATGCTTGTTATCTCATAGCCCATGATGATGCGTTACTTCTATGCACGTTCCCCATGTCACTTTTAGGGGCCGCCCTTGATGACACAGACAACTGTCAAACCATCAAAAACATCATCCAAGACATGCTAGACAAGGGGGATCTCATCTTGGATAATCCAAATGCTTTGCCCAACCAACATATCGACATCTTCAAATAAACCTTTCCTAATCATCCGCCTACCCAAAACAATGTCTAGACCATGGCCGATAGCTCCCACGAGCATGATATACACATAGTCGACACTGTCTCTTCTCTGACCCCTGACCAACCTCTTCCACAAGTAGAAGAATCCTCTTCTCCTGTTAGTCCTCCATCGACCTCTCTCATATTGGAGGATGCCTTGACCATACCAATGCCATTAAGCCCACATTCATCCTTCCTCCCACCAATGGAGGACCCTACCCTTCCTACTCCTCAACCACAAGTAGAAGGCACGATCATCCCTACCCTCTGCCCTCTTGAGGAGCCGTACTCTCCTATTTCTTCTCCACCAAGAGAAGAACCAGTCTCTTCACCCATTTCAATCGAGGAAGACCCAGTCACGGTTTCCTCTTGCCTTTTTCCTGAGATTGCTACATCTCAATCACCTCCATCCACATCTGAACCCAAACCCATATCTAACCTCACTTTGCACAATGGTGGCCCTCAACACAAACCAAATAAGGCCACTAAACCACACTAGAGGACTCCTCCCCCACCCTCATCATTACCTTCAATTTTGGGCCTGCATCCATCCACTTTAATAGGAGTGCTTTCTACTCCCATACTTCACAGGGGCAAGTCGCCTCCATTGTCCCCTCAACCCATCAGACATATATTTCCTCCAAAACATCCAACACCTATCACCACAAAAGTGCCATCTCCACGTGTGGTTACACCACCCACGAAAATGATGGTATGACCAATGCCTCTTACACCTCTCAAACCAAAGTTATCAACCCCCACTGCAACAAGACACAGAGACCCATTAGCAGGTTCTTATGCCCTGCTATTACGGCAATTGTTGCAGCCTTCTCGCATTAATCTCCTGCCTCTTAAACCATATCAATCCCTTAGACCAAAACTACCTTGGTTTGATGACACTCAGATTTGTGCGTATCATCGCACACCTGGGCACGACACTGAACATTATTGTGCCCTCAAGGTTGTCGTTCACCAATGCTTGTAGAGAGACACCTTTCTTCTCGACCATACTATCAACAAACCTTCAACACCGCCCCACTCATCAACTCTTGAATCAAGACCATCTTGGTTCGACAACTCTAAATTTTGTCATTATCATCAAAAACCAAGACATGACACTGAGCGTTGTTGCACTCTTAAAGTTATCATTCATCAACACCGAAAAAGGGATACCCTTCTCATCAAGGATCCTTTTGACCACCCCTTTGATAAATCATCAACACCGACCCAGGCTTCTCAAACCTCATCACCTAAATCAGGGATCTCCATGCAAACTATGGTCCCTTTGCTGCCTTTAACCCCCTTATTTGACATCAACACAGTTAATCTAACCACCAAGCCTCAACTGACCTTGACCAATCTACCAAACATTCTCCCTAGCCGCTGGGGGAATTCAACAAGCATCGACCCGACCTCGACCAAAGATTTAACCTATCTTCGACCAAACATTCAACCTGACCTCAACCAGACCGTCGACCAAACCTCAACCAAACATTCGACCGACCATTGACCAAACATTCAACTAGACATCGACCAAATAATGACCAAACATCAACCAACTTTTTATTGACCAAATATCTATCGACCTCAACCAACTTCTTCAACCTCGACCACACCTCGACCAAGCATTGACCGAATATTAACTAGCCTCGACTAAAACATCGACCAAATATCAACCAAGCCTCGACCAAGCCTCAACCAAGCCTCGACCAAGCCTCAACCAAGTCTCAACCAAGCATCGACCAAATGTCAACCAACCTTTTTAATCATGACATCAACCAACTCCTTCAACATCAACCAACATGTGACCAATTTAGAATGAAGCAAATGGGGCAAGTTTGCTCCTAATTAATTCAGACCTTACCTCATAACACAAGCATGGGTCAGGGACTTATCAGAACCTGAGCCCCTTTATGCCTTGCATCTTCAACCAGTCTACTGTTAGTCAAGTAATTATTCACTTGACGTTTAACTTGAGCTCGATCCCTTGAGCAATCCCTGTCATTGTCATTCCTATTCCTTTTCAACCCTCAACTCTGCAAACAATAGTAAACCCTTTTGTCAATCATGAATACTTTGTCCTAATAAAAGGGAAACCCTCTAAACCTCTATAGTCAAGTCCATGACCAAAAGTCTAATCAACAAAAAAAATCAAAAAAATATAAAAGTGGGATGCATATTCCAAGGTCATATAAAACTCCAAATGTAGACCGATCCCTCGAAGGACAGCTACATAATTGCTATATTTACTAGACTGCTCCCTTGAAGGATAGCTAGGCCAAAGTCATATCAAAAACATGAAAAGCAGAATATAGACCACTCCCTTGAAGGATGGCTATGCCTAAATTTTGCTACATACACAGCACTATCTCAGAAGCTTCCCACATCGATCAGCTTCACAACATGACCACAAACCCAAACACCATCTCATCGCAGGCTTCCCGCATCGATTAGTCTGCACCCAAAAAAAAAAAAAAACTGACTGACAACTTTAAAGTCATGGACTTGTCTATAGTCGTTCTCGGGGTCACCTATAAAGGGGGCAAAGTTGTTCCTGCCAAAAATGGTTCCCCCTTCCTTCCATCTATCACATCACGCCTATCACCCCAACATACTCAAGGGACTTCGAGCTCACTTAATGTCAAGTGATTTGATTACTTCTCTAACACAACCACTGGTCTATGACGTAATGCATGAACGGGCCTTTTGTTTCTAAAAATACCCTTATCCATGCTATCATTATGGTCCTCATCAAGGAAAGAGCAACGTGCCTTTCACTTTTTTTTCACATCTTGGTCACACATCCAACCAAATTATTTTGCCAACTCAACCCAATCAAAACCAAACATTTTCAGACCACTGACATGACATAGTCCATTTCACTAGTTTCTATGGACACCAATACACATGGAAACTATCTACCAAACACAATTTATGTTAAGCATAAACCATTACTTGCTGAAGCATAAATAGACCTCAGTTCATTTTTAGCATACAACCATCACTGATATGGAAACTTGCTAGGAATGAAAGACCACTCAACCCATGTTACAAAATACACCATCACACAATATGGAAAAGGTTGTAACATCATCTTACCCCCATCTTTTAATCATGACCAAGACCAATCATCAATCATTTTGACTCTTCGTCTGAACTACATTGGTCTAAGGCCCTAAGACTAGGGCTATGTAGGTAGCACTCAGATGACACGATGTCTTCTGAGGTTAGCTCGACCACATCCGTTTGTTCATCTACCTGATGGATAAACTATCTTACCTTTGACTATGACTTAACCTCATCTGACCAATCCACAATCGACCCTTTTCCTCCCTTTTAGGGAGAACTACATCGGCCTGAGGCCCTAATGATAGGGGCTATGTAGGCAGCACTCAGTCTTTTGAGGTTAGCTCGGCCACATTCTTTCATCTATCCATTCATTCGACCAACTATCTCTATCCTGATCTGCCTCGACCAATGACCATGGAGATCATGACTATCTCCTCAGACTCTAACCACTTCCAAGACAAACGTTGCCTTGATTATTTTTGCATGTATGCTACCTCACGAATGGTTAGCAAAATTGTGCGCAGACTATTTATGACATTCACAAGTATAGGATCACAAGCCGGTTGATCCCCATTACTTGTGACATTTTTGTGTTTCTAGGAGCACTTCCTGAGCCTGGGATACCTGAAACATGATGACCATTGGAGCTTCAGCTTAGATTGAATAACCCAATCAGCTATGACCAAATGGTAGGGCCTGATTATTTTGATTTTGGCACTCCTTGACCCTCGACCTGTGACAATTTGACCTGACCATCCTGTGAAGTGGTATGCGTGCACTCTTAACTTTTGCAACGTTCACACCCTATCTTCACCATCTTCATCCACTTTCTATCAAATCAGCACCCGATTCTAGGTTCCCTTCCCTTGACTCCTGCTTTGAGGGGGAATACCTCATCCATAATCGAGGCAACCAACCCTCCTTTCATTTTTGTCTTACAGTTCACTTGAACAACCAACAGGATGAAATCAACCTTATCCCATACCTGGGGCAATCAACTCCTATTTTTGTCTTGCAGTTCATCAAGAACAACCAACAAGACAAAAATGGGCAAATGTAGACACTGAAATCGTGTCTAACCCTTGGTCCTTCTCTTCCCCTTGGTCCCCTTGGTCCACTTAACCACTCATAACCTATGTCTTATTAATTTAAAATAATTATCTTATTTTAAATTAATAATTATCTCTCTCCCCTTGCCACCTCACCACCCTTGGATGCCCTCTTTGGATTCCATTCCTCAACCCATGCCAAGTCTTAAATGCCTAAACCCCATTCATGACCTATTCCAACTTCTCTTCCCCTCTTTCCCACGCCTATTAAGCCACCTTCGATCGTTTCTTCCCCGGGCCCGCTGACTTGGCAGTTGGGAAAATGGACAAAAGGCTATTTTTAGCCTTTGTCTTGCCTTCCAGCCACCAACGTTGGTCAACTGTCGACCGACGTCGGAAATATTGCCGGCATCGATTTCATTCATAATTATGTTTTGTGTCCAGAATGCAGATCTGACCTTTCAATCTTTCAGGTTGCTTTTTCAATCCGTTCCTTCGACCTTCAATCATCCACCTTTCGAACTTCAATAATTAACCAATCTTCCAGTCTTCAATCCACCAGACCTCTTACTCTCTCTCTCACAGGGCTTCTGCACTAGCTATAGCAACAATAAGGACTTTGCATCAGTCTTCTACATCAACAACAAGTACAAGCACCAGCAACACTCCTTCTGCAAGCCACAGGTAAGTATTTTGTCTATGTTTTCATTATGTTTTTAGTTATTGATTTCAAGTAATATCACCCCCCAGATTAGACTATCAACTTAACTAGACTCCCTCCCAGAAATGCTAAGAGGCCTTCCCATATCCTTACCATCTTTATCCCCCTCTTCAGAACATACACTCTATCCATTGTCCCTACAACTCCTTCTCAGACCCGTCTATAGCCCTAAAACCCATCCAAACCTGACCAGACCTCGTCCAAAGACTAATGCCCCGACCGACGCTAGCCGTAGATACCATTGCCCCAATCGACGTCGGTATACCTTTACAACTGACGTCGACAGACTAACTGATGTCGGTGACTGTGACTAGGCTGATAGCAGCATTCAGGTAAGCATTTACTTCTATTTCTATTTCAGTCTTTAATCATTTCAGTCTTTTATCATTTTGACTTTTTATCAAACATTATTTTTATCAATCAGTGGGTTGACATCCCTCAAAGAAGTCTCTGTACTTCTAGGATCAAGCTTTTGCTTGGCAGCCCACCATCTCCTCATCTAACGCCTTCTTTATTTTAGTCTCTTTCTTCTACAGGTGTCATCCTCCACAACCAAAGAGGATTTCCTTCCATCGTCTGAATTTGGTGCGCAAGACTTCATCCAGGTACATACAAGCCTTAGACCATTTCTTTAGTTTCTCATTTCCTTTTTGAATGTGAAAGTGAAAATCGTATAGAAACATATTGTTATGCTAATCAAGAAAGAGCTAGAGAAACTCTTAGATGTGAAATGCATTAGGTTGATTGACTATTTAGAGTGGATTTAAAACAT
Organism: Torreya grandis; assembly: GCA_037957365.1. Classification (NCBI taxonomy): domain Eukaryota; kingdom Viridiplantae; phylum Streptophyta; class Pinopsida; order Cupressales; family Taxaceae; genus Torreya; species Torreya grandis. The sequence continues at coordinate 4,989,155 of JARHVA010000128.1, read as the reverse complement.
TATGCCAATAAGTAAAAAACTAAAGATATCATAATTTACACTAACTTTAGAGATATCAACAATTTTTTCCTAAAATATGACTTTCATTTTCCTAATATTGATGTGATAGTTGAATAATGGCTAGATATGAAATGCTTTCTTTAATGGATGGATTTTCAAGTTATCAGATCAGAATAACACTAAAAGACCAACACAAGACAATGTTCACCACTCTATAGGGAATGTTTTGATATGAAGTGATGTTGTTTGGAATTAAGAATGCCAGATCCACCTACCAAAGATCTATGAAAATAATATTTAATGATATGATGCATGACATTATGGAGGACTATGTCAATGACATCCTAGGTAAATCAAAGACCCATGTTGATCATTTAGATTTAATATGAATAATATTTGAGAGACTTCATGAGTAAAATGTCAGGTTTAATCCAAATAAGTGTGCATTTAGTGTAACTTATGGTAAACTATTAGGATTCTATATTTATAGGGGCATTGAAGTTGACCCAACCAAAGTTCATGCTATTATTAAAATACCACCCCCATCCACCTTGAAGTAGCTCCATAGTTTGTAGGGAAAGATTTAGTCCATTAGATGCTTAATCTCATAATTAACTAAAAAATTCCATCCATTTACACACTTATTAAAGAAAAGTGTTACATTATCCTAGAATGAATAGTGTTAAAAGGCATTTGATCAACTAAAATAATATATTTCTAATCCACCTATTTTACTACCATGCACGCCAAACAATCCATTACTTCTTTACTTGTCAACAATTGAGAATGCCCTAAGGGCACTTTTAACAGATCATGATGAATAAATAAAATAACATGCCATGTATTATTTGAGCCAAACATTGGTCATGTATGAACACAATTATTTGCCAATTGAAACAACCTATTTAGCAATGGTGTTTGTAACCCAAAATGTATGTCATTATATGCTGAACAATAAGACCATTATTATTGCCAATGTAGATCTATTTAAGTATCTACTTTATAAATAAACTCTATAAGGCTGTATAAAAAAATGGATCATGCTATTGATCAAGTTTGAAATTGAATATGCCAATTAGAAGGCCATTAAGGGATAAGTACTCACATATCAGCTTGCATAATCTTTTCTTCAAGATACTCAATTTCTTACATTTGGATTTCTAAATGAGACCATTATGACTACTGAAGAAGTAGAAGCACCTCCTAAGGCTGAACAATGGAGGATGTACTTTGATGGATAATTCATAGCTCATGGATTATGTGCCAAAATATATTTTTTATGCCATAAGGGGATATTATTCCCAAGTCCTTTCATATTAGATTTTCCTATACCAATAACATGGTTGAGTATGGAAAACTCATTAAAGGGATTCGTCAAGTAGTATAGTACAACATTCAACATTTACTCATGTATGGTGATTCTTAGTTAATCATCAATCAGGTCATGAACCATTATTAGACCAAAGGAGAGAATTTATTACCCTATAAGGATATGGTTGATACTCTCAAGTAGTAGATTTAAAACATCTAATTTGAAAGAATATGATGCATAGAAGCTTTTCCATTCCCTATTCAACCCAAGCTCTGACACCTGTAAAAAAAAATCTTTGCATGGATAATTAATCATACCTTTAGGCTCTGCATATGTCTCTCATGTATTCACACATCTCATTCCACTCACTCTAACCCTATATTTCATTCATCCTCAATCCCTCTTGATAATTTATATTTTGATAACTACTCCCTCTCTTAGTTCTTGAAACTCTAAACTATACATTACCCTTTTCTACTTCTTGAACACATGTTTGTGCCTTCTATAGGCTTAATAGATCATATACAACTCTACCTATTGCACACTTTTCTTGCAACCCTTTTTTTGATAAATTCCTCTAGTAAAAAAAAGTACCTTTTGGTTTTGAGAATATAAATACATATTATACCACCCTATATTTTAATTAATCTCTATACCAAGTTTCATTATCCAACTTACCTCCTAAGTGTTTTTTATAGCCTCTACACAAACCTAATTAGATCTTTAGGCTTTTTGGTTACACACATTCACCTATAAATTACACGTAAGTTACTTTACAAGGATAAAAACTTATTAATCACATTTTACATTCCAAGATATATCAAACTACCAATTTTCATCAACTTTGGCTAGTTAGATTATTTGTTATTCCACTTTTATGATTTCAACCCTAAACTAGGGTTTTAGGGTCTGTATCAAACCTAAGAATATTTTAAAATGGTTTTGAGAGATATTTATTCTTTCAAAACTTGAAAATGTATATTTGAGGCTTGTATAACCTATCTCTACCTTTTCCAAACCTTAGATACCTTCACAAAATCCCTTACTCGGTTCAAAACATGATTCTTTATGTGCTCTGTTCACACAGTCTACCTGTAACCAAACTAACATAGAGCTTTAATGAATATCAACTTACGTAAAGGTTAAAACACATTTACAAAATGTTAAAATTCCTTCATAGTATCTTTAATAATTGTTTTCATGCTATGAAAAACCTCCATCTATTCACATTCACACAACTACATTGACTAACTTTGTAGACAAAACAATCATAATTACTTAGCTTAAACTCTTGCTCTATTTGAACACAATCATAAATGTATATGCATGTTAAAAAACTATTTATATGTATCCATTACTAGATTCATTTTTTTAAGTGAACATTCTTCTCCTTAAATAGGTTATTTATACACTTGTCTCACAGATTCATATAACTTCAAGGGATATTGTCACAATCCTTCAATATATCAAATTTGCACATAATAACATACTATTATGAGAACTTCAAGACTTCAACACATTTAATGGCATCCAAAAATCAAAGTCATCACATAGATTTAGAGGTATTACCTTATTCCCATAAAATTCATTAATTCTATGTGTAAATATATTAACAAATATGTCTCTCAAATAGAACACAAAGGTTTTCATGGTTTACACTCCATTCCATCTTATCCTCCATACCTCTACTCTCTAAAACTTCAAAAAATGACTCCATAACTACCTATTCTAATTATCCTTATGAGACTAACTCCTATAACAATCTAAAATATCATTATATATGCAATAAACTACCTTTATAACAACTACCTATCTTGGTAACCACCTTAACATGGACATGACATTCAAAACTCTTATACTTTATTATTGTCTTCATGACATATACATGAAAATATCTTCATAACACACCTAGAATCATTACATAACCCTATAATAAAATTTTAATTCCAATTACATCACAAAACTCCTTCTAAGACTAAGATCATGATTCAAATTTTTAAATTAATGTTTTGGTGGGAAAAGCTCCCAAGGATAATAACACCCAAAAAAGACATGTAATGACTCTTATAAGGACTCAAATACATTATAAGACGTGTTACAAGACCTAAGACACTCACACATGACCAAATTGACATAATTGCTTGATGCCCCTAAATCAGAATACCTCACACCAATAATTGAACAATTGATGTTATGACCACTGGATCCATGATTTAGATCAATTTATTGTTGAAAATCACTTATAATCAACACATGAAAAATCAACCATTGAGATGGTTTATGATAATATTTTTCCCATGTCTCCTTGTTACTCAAACATATATACCTATCTTTAAGACTAAACTATGCCTCCCGATTGACCATGTAAAAACAAAAATCCTTTGCCCATGAAGCCTCTCAATATACCCTACTTAGGCCAACCTTTTATTTTACAAGCTATGATGGAACTATACTTCATTTTTTACCTTCATCAAAATATAGACTAGCATTGAGGGAAGTCCATGAAGGAGTGTGTGGAGCCCACACCAGTAGGGAAATCTTAACCAAAAAGTTAATGTGTACTGGTTATTATTGGATAACTATGGAAGTAGACACAGTTGTATGTGTGAAGAGGTGTGTCAAGTTTTAGAATCATTCCAATCTGATTCATGCTCCATCCAAGACACTCAAACCATTAACAACACCATGTTCATTTTTAATGTGGGGACTCAACCTCTTAAGGAAGATAAATCCCAAATCCTTAGATGGCGATAAACATGTTTTGATGACTACTATATACTTCAATAAGTGGGTGAAATCCATTCCTCTCACTTGTATAACCAATAAGTATATCTCCAAGTTCATATTCAACCATCTCATCTACCATTATGGTATCCCCTCTAATATTATATTTGATTATGGTGGATCATTTAAAAATAAAGATGTGAAATCACTTTGTACCCAATACCAAATCAAACAATATTTATATCACCTACTACCTGCAAGTCAATGGCCAAGTTTAGGATTTTAATAAGATGATTATCAATATTTTGAAGAAGATTGTCAATGATGTTGGTCATAATTGACACTTGAAACTATTAAACATCTTTTGGGTATACCGAACCATATTTTGTACTCTAACAAGAGCTACACCTGTTAACTTGTGTATGGAACTGAGGCCATTCTTCATTTCAAGTTTGAGTTGCCTTCTCTTGAAATTTGATTGTAGCACATCCTTGATAATGAAGAATACACAATTTCTCACTTTCAAGACCTAGACTTACTTGCTAGAAAATGCTTGGTCACCTTGATTAATCTTTAGGCATATCAAAACATATTAAAAAGCCAATAAAATGGCATGTTAAGCATCATGAATTTGAGATTAGTGATCTAGTCTTAAAATATAATTAGAAGAATGTAAATGCTAAAACAAAGAAAAAAGGAAAGTTCTAACCAAACTAGCTAGGGCCATAAGTAGTTGTTGCTACCTATGGTTCTAGAACATACAAGCTCACCATGCTAGAAGGAGATGAGCTTGATGAAAAAATAAACATAATTCATCTCAAATGTTTTTATGCTTAAAGGACTTGGATTATTGTCTCCAAGGATTGTTTAAGTTATGCCACATCATACCTATTCTTTGTACTATACCCCTTATAGTTACATCATGTCAACAACCACTTTTTTTTACCTAACCTTGCATATCATGCTTGGCTTTAGTTCTGATTCATTTATACTTCATGCACATTCAATGGTTGAATATAGATTTAGTTCCAATAGTTTTTTTATAATTAAATGTTTGAATAGTAGTATATGAAATTAGTATGGCACTGGTCCTGATAATTACATCCTTCATTTGTTGTTACATTTGAATGGTGCCACTAGTTATAACTACCTTTAGACAAATAACTATCTCACCTTATGTTACTAACTATAACCACCTATGGGAAAATTAGTACGACTAACCCTTTTCCATTGTTTCTTAATTATAACTACCTATGGGTAAATTAGGAACAACACATTTTACCATGAATTGTCACATCACCTTGCCATTACTATTACCATTTACCTCACCATTTTCCTATGCTTGAAACTTGTTGGTACTTAATTAGACACCTTTTGTATATTCATAAATATAGTGACTTGAGGTCTTATGGGACTATTTAGGCATCACTTGATTCACATTAAGGTCAGCTCAGTCACCCCTTTACCGTACTCTTACCATTTTTCAAGCAACCTAAGACACACTCACAATTTTGTGAGTTATATCATTCTTTATATCATGATTCTTGATTGAGTTGAGATGCCTAAAAATTCCAAAAACATTTGAATAGTTTCAAAATCCCTAAACATTCATAAAAGACTTAGGAAAATCCTAAAAATAAAAAAATCATGAAAATTGGATTAGAATTTCTATGTGAGATATAAATCCACCAAATTTTTTTGGGATGATCCATATTATTTATTTTCATTTTAACACCACCTTGGTCTTTTTCCTCCCATTTATGGGAGAACTACACCAGCCTGAGGTTGGCATAGACTATATAGGAAAGTACTTGGATACATGGGGTATCTTGGGTTAGCTCAACCACACCTTTTAATTTTTGACCACTTCTTTGCCTTAACAATTTTAGGGATCCTAAATATTTCACAAGTAATTACTTGTCCTTTAGTTTCCCCATCCTTATTAGCCTCAGATGTATGCTCTCACCATCTTGCGAGTTAATATTGTGATCCTTGTGGTTTCAAAATTTGATGCACTAATGACCACTTGGATTTTATAACACTCTATATTTTGTGAGTGATTTCCATTTGAAATCTCTCATTATTTTAAGAGTAACCATTGATAATACACTTGCCATTTTGTGAGCTCATTCTCATTCCAAGCCTTAGATGTAGTAGACACTATGAATTACCAATTTAGTTCATTTTTGGATACCCGTCTCTTAGTTTTTAGTGTGGTTTTAGCTTAAACCATACTCTCTCACTTACATAATTTTTTTGTGTTGACACTTTCATGATTGTGAATGTCATCCCCACATTTTCCTATGCACTAGACATTTCGTGATATCATTCATATTTTTCTCTACAGGTCAATCATGTTTTCTTGTCGTCATTTTTATTCTATCCCATATCATGGGAGAAATAAATTTGGCATGAAGTTCGTTTTAGACCTAGTGTCCATAGGACTATGTAGCTAACATCCACTTGCCTAGTGCATCTAGAGTCAACTCAACTACCCCTTATTTTTCTTATATTCTCCCCATTTTGTTATCTCTTATAGCCTAGGGGAAATGTTTTTCATCTTATTTATGTTTTTGTTCCCTTATTACCTAGGGGAAACCTTATGCCAACTATTCTTGTGTTGTTTTGATTGTGTCCTTGCTACCTAGCTTAGGGGTCTCCCTGTCTCCTAGAGTAACACCACGATTACTCATGTACAAACAATTTGTTTTCTATTTGTACTAATATTGTGATTATGTATTGTTGTTTGTTTAGTTTAGTTTGTCTATTTTTTGTGTGTTTAGAATAGTTTTTTTACTATACTTTTCTTTGCTTTGGATTTTTTAGTTGTTTATGGTTTTATTTGTTCATTTGTTTATTTTATCTGTCTTTATTTATTTATTTATTTTATCTTGTTTATATTGTTGGTTTATTCATAGTTGTTTGTTATTATTATTATTATTATTATTATTATTATTATTATTATTTATTGGTGTTTTTTTTGGGCTTTTTTAGTTGTTTTTATCTATTTGTCATCTTATTATTTGTTTATAGCCTTGTTATTTTTTTGTCTAGTTTATTTATCTTATTGGTTTTGTTTGTTTATTAGTTTTGTTTATTCTGTCATATACTTTGTTTATATTTTGTTGTTTATGTTTGTTTGTTCATTTTTATTTATTTGTATAGCTTTAGTTTTTCTTTATTTATTTTGTATGTTTTGTTTGTTTGTTTTGTTATTGTTTGTTTTATTTTGCCTTTTTGTTTCTTAGTTGCTGTAAGATTATTACATTTTGTTTACACTTAAGTTTTGATTATCCATATCATGTACTTAGGTTTTAAATTTTTATATTTAGTCTTACACTTGGTTTACTTGTTATATTTACATCTTTGATTTGATTATTCATATCTTATTCTTCAATTTTTTATATTTACATTTAAATTAAGTTTTCCATGTTTAGGGTACATATGGCCATTTTAGTTGTCTATTACTATCATGCATAATATCACAAGCTAAATAAAAAATTGCACATAGAGTTTATCATATCAATGTAATGGTAGTAATTCTCTGATATATCCAAACTAGCCAACTACCCAAACACATGCCTAAATCCATGAGAAATAATCAAGACTAGCAATGATTTATTATGTGTTTATATAGATGTGCATCTTTGAATAATCATACATATGAGCCATACAACATAATCATATGAACAACTAAAAAAACATCTCACAAACATGGCATAAACAATAAATGGAAATAGTAGACATGAGCATAAACATTGACACTATTAAACATCCATAATGCTAATCAATGATAATCAATGTTAAACATTAGATAAACAAGATAAAAAGTGTGGTATAATACATACATACATACATACATACATACATACATACATATATATATATATATATATATATTTATATATCAAGAATATCATATACATGTATATCAGCCTTAAAGGACCAAAAATTGAATGTCAATGTATCTCAAATGTCATATACATAGAGGTTATATACATATCACAATAGTGTCTCAGAAAGGCGTATCAATAATGTTGATACAATGAGTAAAATGCCATATGTTAAAACTATGCCAAATGCCAAAAATGCCAAGATCATTATGCTCAACTTTGGCTCTATATATCCATGGGACCTATGGTTGGAGGTGGTCCTAATAGTCCTGATGGTACTAGTGGTGGTGAACATGGTTGATGAGTAGACTAATTTGAGGCACCTATAACATGATTCTTGATGTGAGATCAACCAAATCTACTCATTGTCCTTTATACATCCTAAATCTAAAATGTAATAATCTATTTATCCCTGGGCATAGTAGACTCATAGGCTTGTTGATAATGTGATTCCTCATCCTTGTCTCAAATGCACTCCCCAAGCATCTGCAAGAATCCAACATGTGTAATGAATCTTTGAGCTACATCTCATTCCCATCTAAGGCTATTAATGGTAGCTAATTCCTGATCACACTCACTAATGGCCTGATCTCTCTTTATCATGAGTGGGCTCTAAACCCAAACCAACCTATCTATATTGGCCTTTAGCTAGGAGATATATGATTGAAGTAGTGTCATATCATCATCTATCATATCTAAAGTGCTCTAAAAATTATCCACCTACCATTGTAAACCTATAACCTCTCAAACTCGGGTAATTATATCCTACTCTAACATGATAATATCTATTCTTGATTTAACTATGCTAGAAGGCCCTACTTGGTTATGCCATTGTAACAACTACCATGATAAGATCTAGCACCATCAAATTTGGATCACCATCTCCTTCATATATGCCATCATCATCATCATAATATCAAGCCTAATCATCTCTATCCTTCTAGATGTTGCACTACTGCTTGATGTATCAGCCTCCATCTCCTTGATATCCATGGGCACATGTCCCCTTGTTAGCACAAGAAATATTAGCATCGGAGGGTATACCTATGCCCACTAATGTATGTAAACCAAAGTGACCCATGCATCTGTGAATCCTACATAAGCATAGATAACTCATGGTATATTGATATAACTCATTATATCCTCACTGATAAGGATTATAAGGGTATCCTAAATGATTTCTTATGTAATATGGGAAAACCATCTTGAACCCTCAGGTACATCCTATGTGTAGTTAAAGTACTAGATTACCTAATTAGGGTTGTACTCATCTATAATATGGAACTATCTACTAGTTAAAAAGCATCTAGTGGTCATGAAATCCATATGTCAACCATCCCTAAACTAATGTAGCTAATACGTGAGGTATGACTTATAAATGAAAAAACTATGGTGTCAGATCATCAAGCATCTAATGATAGAATGGGATGTCCCCCTATAACCATGTATACCTATTCTTATCTAATCATAACTATATATTACTGAGTCTTCTAGATCTTGTACTCTATGCATCCCTACTAGTTACTTAATCAAAATGTGCTCCCATCCTAGACCATCAATAGAGTATAAGCCCTGATGCTTCATCCACCTCAGTATACTATCATGTGAATATCTCTATATAGTTGTGATAGGATAGCTATCCCCCAAGCAAAATGTGTAGAATACTCATACATGCTCCTCACTACACCTCTAAGGTCTATATAGAAATACTGGCTATTCTTGTTAGGCAACAAGTTGTTAGTAACAATAGCCATGAGGACAACAACCTCCCTATCAATAAGAGCTAGTGGTGATGGATCCTTAATAGATAAATCATCTGGCTGAATGTATGTATAGGTCTCAATGAGGTCTATATCAAACTTTCCTAAAACATGGGGATACCCTAATATATAAACAAGTCATCAAGAATTGCCTACTACCATGCCAGTGGTGTCTATAATATTCATCATTCATGCATTAAAAACTTGGGATACACCATGTGTATTACAGTGTAATATTATCCTCCCTAGTAGGCAAGTGAAATGTGGACATCTCACTGTGCTAGTGCTTAATTAGTGCACTCAAGTATGCTTGATCAGCTTGGATTAATGGCATCCATGCCATGTATTTAAGATCCAACATCTGTAAGAAACTAACCATGTCCCCAGTCTAGATATGCATGGTTTTTAGATAGTGTGATCATTAATCTCAACACGTGAGGATAGCTAATCACTCTTATAAATAAATAAAAGTTAGCATCAACCTAACTATATGCAACTATTTGAGCCTAAACCTAGCCTATTCATTATAGTTGACCATCTTACAGAGGTTGGACCCCTTTCAGGTTCTCAATTTTTTTTGGCTTCTATGGTGAAGATGCCATTTACTAAAAGAGCAAAGCCATTGTTTAGGTGATATTGCACATTTTTCAATGATATCATTGTTATAATTTTCATAGAAATGATGATTTTGCCTAAAAATGGGCAAAATTGTCATTTTGATGATTTCCACCCACTTTTAGCATTATCATTATTTATAAGAACTAACAATTCATACAAAGTCATTATTTTCCTTGGTAAAGCTACCATTTTCCCTAAAATACAAATGGTGACTTTTCCATTTTTTGAGCTATAACATTCTATGAATGCTAAAGTTGAGATTACTTACTGGTGGCCTATCATGTGGTGGCTACATGTGCTCCCACACCCACTCTAAAATATGATACCAAACTCCTCTATGGCCATTTTTATCATCTCAATACTCAAAAAATTAGAGATTAAATTTTTAATAGGCTATGGTGAAAATGAATTTATTTTCACCCAGGGGTGAATATTTAACAAAAAAAAGTATTTTTACCCCCTAGGGCCTATAGTTCATTCTGCATTCTCTAAGAAGTGTATTTTTCACATATGTGGTCCATTTTCACCCTTTTTATCTTACAAGCCTTTTTTTTCAATCGTATTTTAACCAAACTATCTTTTTGGGCCTCCCTTGAGACTCATTTAACAACATTATTTTTCTATCTATACCTCATGTTTGCTCAAATGTGTATCTTCGAACTTACATTTAGTCTACGAATGTGTTGTTATCCTCTTCTATCTCATCCTAAATTCATTTTATGTATTTTTTACATAAGCTACCCTTGCCAATTTACCCTATTATATCAAATTCTTTTTCAATCGATCAATGCTCTATTCTACCTTTTTGGGGAAAACTCATTTTAAATCACATGATTTAAATGTACGAATGATTATATATACCTTTGGGAAAATCATTATTTTTTAGATAATTTAATGATTATAAATGCTTATGAGAAAATAATTATTTTTGTGTCTCATATTAGTGACTATAACCACCTTTGAGAAAATCATTATTTTTCCTATTCTGCCTACCCTACTAGGGAAAATTCCTACATCATTGCTTATAACTACCTTTGGGAAAATTAGTGTCTCATGTTTCATTATTGATTATAACCTCCTTTGGGTTCACCCTTGTTACCAATAGATCATGTCAGTTTATTCACTTTGAGGGAATGTTCAATGATTCTATTTTTTTTCCCACTCCCTTGATGAGGCATCAAGGGCTTATTGACTGCCCTTTGGGGCATGAACCATTTAGCTAATGACTTTGGCATTATTTGAAAATCTGTTACTATGCTTATGTCTCGTAATGGCTTCAAAAACAAGGACAAATTGTAGACCCTTAGTTTTGGCTAGTTTCATGCTTAAATTGGGATTTAGCTCAATTTCTAGAAAACAACACAATCTAAGCTCAAAAATCACCTAAATTGCCTAGATGCATCTGCATAAGGGATTCAATTGCTCAAAAAAGTGACGAGGCTAGTTCATTTAATACATTACCTTGTATGCACCAATAACTTAGTTCAGTTTCAATAATGGTCAAATTATGACCTAGTAATTTGACACTTTTGGCCTATTGAGTTATTAAATAAAAACATTTAAAATAATTACCAAAATCCAAAAATCACTAAGCAAAATTAATTACATTTCAAATCTTAATTAACTTACCTAAATAAAAATTCTAAATAAAATTAGTGAAATTCATTTATCAAAAAGATATTTTTAGTAAAATATGAAGTCAAAGGTCAAAGGAGATGATAAAGTGATTTATTAATTCTTAAATATTCCAAAAATTATGAATCATAACCTCACAAATATCTAAGGTGAGTTGTCATTCCTTATAAATATCTGAAACTGAGGTGTCAAGATTTCATGAGTGCTTTGACCCAACTCAAGGTTAGCCTAACTCAACCTAGGTTATTTTAGACTCAACCAAAATTAGAATTTAACCTTACTTCCTTATAGTTAGAGTTAGTTATTATAACTATAAATACAAGTGCTCACACCATATGCCTACTAGATTTTGTGTGTAAGGTTATTCTACTAGAATACCTTCAAGAAGCCATTAAGAGTAGTGTTATAATGTCCATTTTATGTTAGGATTCACATCAAGCCATAAGTGACCATTGAAGAAGTGTTGCCACCATAGAGAAGCATTTATCAAAGACTCTAATTTTCATAGACCAAGCACAAACATCCTTATGCCAAGAACTAAGCATCAAATTTGAAAAAAGAGGTAAACGACTTGTATTGTTTTAATCTTTATTTTGTGATCTTGTTTACTATGTTATGTTCTCACTAGTTCTTAGGCAAGAGTGATTAGTCCTAGTGTATTTATATACTTGATTTTTTTAATTTTTACTAACAAAAGACTAATCTAAATTTTGTGTACTCTTCAAACACTTAAGATACATAATGGCATGCCCAATGGGACTATGCATCCTATATGGCCAAGGAGAATGATCTGCTAACCTTAGATTTTCTAACAAATGCATTTAATTATTTAAGTTTAGATTTTGAGGCTTAAAATTAACGTCATTATATTTTTTGTGTAATTGGTAGCTTCACCCTATATAATAGAAACTTCATCATCCCTATGTTTATTTGAGATATTTATTAGTGCATAAATAATAACTTTCAAATGTCTACTTTAACCTGCTAAACGGTGGCTTCAATCTATGGAATTGGTGGATTTGAACCTACTATGTAGTGACTTCACCTATTTTTCTACTATTTTCAACAACTTTACCACATCTTACCGACAAATTCACCCTACTAAATGGAAGCTTCACCAAAGTTGTCTTTGTCTATCTGTGTTTGTAGGAAAATAGAGGTTTCTCCCTACTAAATGGTGGCTTCACTTTGTGTTTTCTAAAAACCAAAGAGCTCAAAATGAAATGTTGTTTACTAATTTTATTTTTGTATTAGAGATAAGCAAACCCCCTAACATTTTTTTAAGAACTAAGGTGGAGAGAAAGAGGCCTAGGCATTTATAAAATATCACATACATTTTTGTTTGGTGCTTAAAATCAACTTAATCACACTTGTCTTTAAGTTTTGAAATTTTTACAAGTGCAAACAAGGCCAAAGGGACAAAAATTAAAATTTTTAACATCATTCATGTATTCTTGGGCATGATGCACAACCCTATTTTTTCATCCCCTTTCCCCACAGGCCTCACATATTCAAATACTTGGTCATTTATTTGCTCATGCATCCACCATCTTTCCATTGACAACTTGAGCCTTACCCTTCATCCTACCCCACACTAACTATATGCATGGTCCTATAACACTTCAATTGGTTTATTATGTTTTTTCTTAGCCCTATGCCCATGAATTTATGTAGAGACACCATTTATTCTCTATTTCATTAATGCATGCATGACTACTACCTTTGAAATTTTCTATAACAACCTTGTAGGCAAAAATGATGGATTATGTGCATGATGTTTTAGGTGATCGATATATGTTACTAGAAAAAACAAAATTGACACAATACATTAATTGAACAAATCTCATCTCTTATTAGCACAATAGACTAATTAAAATTTCACATAAGTGGCATGGCAATGTGCTCTTATAATTATAGGGTTTTTTTCTTTATTACTAATGTACTAGCATAAAAAAATTTGAGCTTATTTGCAAAGACAAAAACTACAACTAAATTATAAATAAAAAAATGTATTGAAATTACTAATTGGCTTATGACTTATTTTTTAGTAGTTTATTTCAAGTTATACATTGTAATTTTTGAGTCTACACTCATTGAAATGCCTAGGGATCATTTCACCATATAGGGTATGCAATTTCCTTGTGTGTATCTCCTAAATGTCATGAATGATGTAGGATAACATTCAACAAACATGCATATTCCTTAGATGTTAGACATAGTTTGAATCATACAATAATACTTGTGTGAATTTTCATAAAATTTCCCAATTTATATGCTAACCATGCCACAATTTATACCTCACATTCTCAACCCCTTGATTTTATTTTGTGATGAGGCACTTCTCATTGAGATTTATGAGATAATTCAATCATCTTATATAAATTATATATCATATATCCTTCCTATGCTTGTAATGCATAATGAAGGCCCTAATAACTCCACATGAATAATGGTTTATTTACCAAAATAAAAATATAATGGATTGGACTTGTTTAATATTTTGTATGTAATCATGTATTCTCAAAGCATGGTAGAGGCCAGATCATCCCAATCTTTGTGGCCTACATCATAAATATTGGTTAGTGTCATTATAAGGATTTTGTAAAAGGCCTCAACTATTCCATTGGCATATGGATCGTAAGGAGTGGTTTTGTGGTGCAACACCATGATCTCAACTATAAAAAAGTACATAATTTAATTCAAAAAGTTTGTACCTCAAACATTCATGAGGCTCATGGGGAACCTGTACCTACTTATCATGTTATCATAGTAATAGTGAATTTTTTTTAAAAAGTCACTTCCACCCAATTATGAGGTATTTTGTAGATGTGATGATATGTCACATGCTAGTGCTTTGTATGGTAGTTGAAATGGGCCCAACAAAGTTGATAGCCTATTTTATGAAGGGATCATAAACAATGATGGGTAAATGGAATTTTTTACCTCTAATTTGGTTTTCACACTCATTGAAAAATGTTGAATTTTTGTATACACTCCTTAGCATCTTGGTAGAGTATCAACTACCAAAGACCAGAGAACATTTTTTTAATAATGGCTTCACCTGCATAGTGAAAACTAGTGAATGCTTCATTTCCTTTGAAAAATGTGCTCATTATCCATTAAAAATCATCACATTACCTCATCATGTCCTAATTTGTATATTTATTCTTTGATAAGCTGATAGGGGATAGTGCAGACTAGTTACTTTTGATCTTTCATATTTCAATAATTAGGGGAAATGTCTGAAGTGACAAATACCACTATATCAACTAATTCCCTAAGAATATATTAAACCTTGTATAATTGGAGATTAAGCATCCATCGTAAATGTTATACACCTCTTCCCAAGATGTAATTTTCAATAGATGATATGGCTTGCTATTCTAGTTTCTTTGTTTAACTACCACTAAAAACTAAAAATATTTGAATAAAACAATCCATCTATAGATCCTTCCATAGAATGACTTGTTTACTAGGAGATTTAATGTCTCATGATCTATGTAGAGCACCATCAGTGTGGTGAGTAGGCATTTTTTATTTTTTTATAGTGTGTAAACCATTGGAATCACATTACACTCAATGGTAGTGTAGTTTTGTTTAGCCAGTGTAAGATTTATATTGGAAAATTAAATGAGATGATCCAATTTATGTTCCCCCAATCACACCAAGATAACACTTATGCATAACCCTAAATTTTATACATTAACATCAAAAGTGTATTCCAATCTAGGAAGTATAAAATTGGCATACTAAGAAGATTCTCTTTTAATTTATAAAAGGCCTCTTTTTAATTGTTTATCTAGATGAATGGTCTGTCCTTATAATTTCTTTTCTAAGGTGGAATAATCATTGCATGGTTTATGATGAAATTTAAATAATATGTCATATGACCTAAGAATATGTGAGCATATTATTAGGTGTTTAATGCTTCAAGCTAAAAAATGACATTTTTTTTCAAGATCAATGAACATTCCTTTTTTTCTAATAATATGGCTTAAGAACATCCCAAAGGGTGTGGTGAAGATGCATTTATTTAAATTGAGTGATATCTAAAGTTTTATACATGTGAAAATATAGTTGGTGCATTTAATATACACATAATATTTTTCACTTTATCATTTCATGACACTTTAGCTTACAGTGGATTATCGAAGCATCAATATCCTTGAGTGCACACCTCAAAGGGTGTACTAAGAATGGGGTGGGAAAGCTTTGTGGTGATTTTCAAGAGATGTTTCTATTCTATCTTAATTACATAATTATTACTATCATTTTATCATATTCTAAGTGTCTACCCATATGTATCTCCTATTTATCTCATCCATATTTTCTAGCTTCCCTATATCCTATGATATCAACCTAGTTGATACCATCTATTTTGGGCTATCATCCATCATGTATCATGTCAACTAGCCTAATATAGTTATGTTATTATTTTTATGACATTTGTATTATATTATCATAACCCATACTATTTTGTGTCATCCAACATATTTAAACTACATTGGTTAGGTTAATAAAATTGACCTAAAGTATAGAGTTGGTTTTAGGTATTGGAAATATATATATATAGGGGCCATATTCCATTCATATCATATCATGCACCATTTATTCACTATGATTTCATCACACTTATACCCTAAGTAAACTTGGGAGAGTTAGTGTCTTACAACCTTATCTTTAGGAGTTTTGTCTTGTTTTATCATTGAATCTCAATATGAGGAGTTATTGAGAGTTCTTAGTTGAGGATGTATCAGGTGTAGACACCTAAAACTGGCCACCGATAACCTCCAACTAGACTTTTGACCAATTTCCACTAAAGTGCACAATTTGGCTTAAAAACACTAAAATGCATTAAATAAGTTAAAATTGATATATTCAAATGACTATTTTGGATAGAGTATCATTAAATAGGGAAATGAAATTTATGGGCCATCTAACTTTGATTAGATCATTTTGAGTCAAAATTCCAATTTTACATTAGGTGCTTTGGAGTGCTCTTTTCTGTCAGATCTCTTACACAAGACACATGCATTTGTTATTTGGTGTTGGTAACATCCTAAATGGGATAATGGATCCAATGAATATAAAATTAAATTCTAATTCCAATCTAATTAAATTTTTGACCAATAACAAGAAAATTTAACCAATTTGATTAATTTGTGCACTAAGAACCAAAATTTGCACCAAAGTTGACTAATCATGTTTTAGGATAATTAAACCAAATTAGGGCCTTAAGTTAATTTTCCATACAACATGTTGAATAAATATTTATTTTAAATTTATTTCTATTAACTACATCATTAGATGACATCATCATATGGGGTGGCATCCATAAGCCATAAATGCATAAAATATCAGGATTATGGGTCTCCCATGCCTCATTAAGACCCTCCATGCCTCATTAAGACCATCCATGCCTATTCAATACCCCTATATACCAAATATTGATGGGTATTTTTGTATAATTAATTTCATATTTAGATTTATATATGGACACACATCTCAATCTTGAGATGGACGGTCATGGTTGATCCTCAAACCATTCCAAAAATCTATAAATATGATGCCTTTCCTATTAAATTTTAAGCACTCACATGACACATTTATAATGATAAATTTATTCCAAATATTAATTCAAATTAGTGTTATGATTTTTGAATATTAAGCCAAGCCAAGCCAAGTCAAAGCCACAAGGTGCCAAGGAGAAGAGGAGATAGCCAAGTCTCATTTGATGAAGACTTCATGAGCACAAGCTGAGCAAACCAATACTACAAGATAATTTGTAGAATTTAAGGGAGGTGAAATATTTTTTCTCTTTCATGTTTTAGTTGTGTTTCCATTCTAGTATTGTTAACTAAGCTCAACCAAGTAACTAGGCCTAGAGATGTATGTTAGCTAGTGTGTTGGTTTTCTATTTTGATTTCATTTTATCACTAACAAGATACCAACACCTCTCTTGAGTAAAATTAATAGTTCACATTAGGTATTCATCCAACCATTTGAGGTCTTCAACCTACAACATTCTCTTACAAATATCCACATGAGCCAAGGAGGAGATTGAAGTGTCACTAGGTCCACCCCAAGGTAAGTATTTTTATCTCTATACTCTTTCACTTATTTACTTAGTATATTAGACATTACTTGTTATTTTTTGAATGAATGTATGTGTATCCTTGTTTATGCCTTCTCCACACAAAATAAATTGGTGTGGCTATATGATTACTTAAAATTCCATAAATCACTTTAGGTTGCACATACCTCCATTTGGCTGATTATTATAGCTTACCCATTTATAATTATTCTAATCCATCATTTAGTTTAAATAATACCTTATACAACCATTTGATTTATAACCATAATACATCTTTATTGAGGTCTAGTGAGAGTTACATCCTTGTGTCATAGGCATAGGATTTGCAACCCTTTCCTATTGAAATTCATGTTGTAGATTCTATTATATCTATGGAATTCATTTGGTCCTTACCTGATTGACCAAGTATTGTAGGCTTTGTTTGATTGACCTTATTTGAGTCCTATTATATTGAGAGAAAGAGAATAATTTTAAGTCATCCTAGCCTATACATACATTTTGGTGAAGTTTATATGAATATTATTCCACCTTTGGTTGGATATGTTTCATGTGTTTCCTTATATATTCTTAGAAAAATATTCTAAACTATCAACCCAAGTGTATAAACTAACCTTATAAATTTTTTGTTTATTTATTAATGGCATTAGCTAATTTGGTATCATTAAGTTTTGTATAAGTTATATTTCTTAGCATGATATAGTTCTATGTGTGTGTACAACTATATCAACCAATCTAATACAATTTTATGTCTTTAATTTCATTTTATCAATATTATGACTATATCAACCAAGATGATATTGTTATGTTTTATTGTTTAATTTAAATTAATTATATAATTCTATATTTTGATCTCTATTTTTATTTTGTTTTACCTACAAACTATATTTTGATAGTTTTAAAACTATATAGGAGATATTGTTTTGGGCCAAGTAGTTATTTTTTTACTGACACCATGGTGTGAGGGGTACTACCCTAATACTCAAGCTGTTAGAAAATACTATTCACATAATTTAGTTTATATATACCTTATATTATATTATAAATGCTTATGTTTCCATGTTTTGATCTATAGGAATCCAAACGTCCATTTGATTTTGTAGTGCACTGGTAAGCGGTTAGCCCTAAAAATTACTATCAACATACCTTAGAGACAATATAATGTGGAATCCTCCATGGTCAGTACCTTCATAACTATATTAAATATATTATGATTATGATAAATATATCTAAGAGCTTAAAAATCAATCAAAATTTTTTAGTATATTTTTCTATCTTGATTTTTGTAAATTAGTTAGCTAAATTTCAATTTGATTATTTTGTAGACTGTATTGACCAGCCTGATACCATTTTATGTTGTGTTTGTGAATTATATTGGCCAAAATGATAAATTTCATTTTGTTTATTAGCTAAATTAGCCATACCAATATAATTATGTGTGTCTTACTGAGTGCATCAACTGTCTTGATACAATTTCATCCTAACTTTTTTTTTCCAATTCTATCAGCCAACCCAATACACTTCTTTCCTATTATCATACTATATTAGCCAACTTGATATAATCTAATTTTTCATGTTCTAGTTATCAATTTTATCGACCAACCTGATACCATCTAATTTTAGTTTTCCTATTTTAAGTGCACTAGCCAATCCAATTGAGTTAATCTTTTCTCTTCTAGTATGGAGTATATCTTTGGCCAATCTTAAGAGAAAACCTAAAAAGATTTTATGAAACTAACCAAATCTTGTAAAATACCTAAAACCCATATGCCGTATAACTTGATTGAAGACCAAGATAAAATAAATTGTCATGTGAATTCAACTTTCTCTAAGAGCTGTGAGCCACTTTACAATCTTAAGACCATCCAAGAAAATTACCCACCTTAATACATGAGAAAGGTGGAAGATGAGTGTGATCTCAATTATACCAATGAAATGATCATTTATCTTAAATAAAATCTTGATCACAAGGGTAAGGATCCTATGGTGATCTACCACCTCATTATGGATCTTGATACAAAATTACATCATTCACATGATCCTAGTTTATCCACCAATCTTGGGTAAAGTTAGTATGTGACTTTCTCATTCACCTCTTCTTCCACTATGATTAGTATTGATACCAAAATGGTGGGTCAATTATTTAGTTGGTAAACCCATAATACCCAAATTAAGACCAATTTTAATACAACATCCAATGCATCCAAACAATTTACTTCTAATCAAAATTATCTTTATCCTCAACAAATCATGTTGCATGCCATAAATCAAATGGATAAATTTTAAGCCAATAGTAATGCCTAGATGATAAAAATGTAAAAATAACTTTTTCAAATACAAAATCATCCTTAATACCCTTATTTGGGAGTGAAAAATCCAAATGTCTCACCACTTCCTCTTAGATATGTTCATGTAATAACATTTCATATCCTCCACTTCAAAATAAAGTCATTAAGATACTTTAAAATGAAACATTAAGTATTAAAATTTCAAACATATACATAGGTGGAATAAATACTTCAATCAACTATAGTGGATCCACTAATCCCAGTTTTCATTTGAAATCCTTTGGAAATATTTGAAAAGACTAGATTAAGCTTAACACCATTTTCAGTTCCCAAAATACTAGCCAAAACCTTTTTTGGTGATGCTTTAGATTGGTATATCAAAATCAAATCCAAATTTATATTTATCTTAATGTAATTAATTAATATATTAATTTAAGGATTTCAAACCAAATATATCTTTAAAAATAACTTAGCCCACTTCATCAATTACAAGCAAATGGAAACTGAGACTACCCAAGCTTTCATCAAGTGTTGGAAAGCCTTAACTAACAAAGTTGAGCCTAACATGTTATAATAAAACATCTTCCATTTGTTTACCAAAACATTTAATATAAAATTTGAATATATAATTTTGAATCTCTCTCCAAAATAATTGGAATAAGCCCTTGATCAAGCTAAAAGACAAGACTTTCTTATAATACAATTCGATCCTTGTTAGCCAAAACCTAGACATTTTATGCTTATAAAGTTTGAAAATAAAAATGCTATCAATGATGGTGTCTTAGAAACATACAAGTACATGATAACTATCAATCTTATTCTACCAAGAATCTCAAATAAATTGACACTTTCCCAACCTATCAAGGGAAGTCCCTTCTAGCCTCATCCTCCTTCCTCAAAAATTCATAATTTTGAAGTTCATCACCCTCTTTCTATTTCTGAGATTAGGAAATGCCTTCCTAAACCCTCACCTAGAGAATATAATACTTCCCAACCTAGTGTTCATTAGTATGAACCTGATTTTTTTTTTATTTCAAGAAAATTAGGAACATTACCTTAAAACCTGTAAATCACTTAAGCATCTTGCTTTCAAATTCATAATTGGTTTAAAGTTTGATCATGACACTATGATATAATAACAACAATAAGCTTATGACAAGGTAGAAAAATCCCATGAATCCAAATTCAAGCATGAAATACTTCACAAAGATTATTCTCACCTTACTATATATTCAAATCCCCTTCCTAACCACAATCATAATCAACCACTAAACACTCAAAATCAACCTCAAGGTGCCAATGTTGTTGAAACCACATCTAACTCAGAATCATCTAATGATGCATATATCTTGGTCAACATAACAACATGAATCACTTAGTATCATATATTTATCTTTATCCTCATCAGACTTGTATTCATCATTCTACTGACATAATAGTTCATGATAACCCTCTACATCATTTCATGAATATTGATCCTAAGGAAATTACAACATATGTCATTCTAAATTGCCAAACTACACCGTTCAACTCAGTATAGTTTTCTTCCTTTACAATTGTAATGGTAACAAGGTATATCATCCTATGTTATAATTTGAATGAGCCATCTTGATGCATTATATTTGTACACCATTTTATATTCTAATTGTATCAACCAACCTAATACAATCTTATGTCAACAAATATGAACAAACTGCATTGACTAACTTAATATAATCTATTTCCTTAGTAAATTATATTTACACTATAATGGATTGGCCTATATAGTCTATTTATGCCTATAATTTTTATGTTATTGTACTATCCTAGCTGATATAGTCTGATTCTTGTGTTTTTGTGTAACTAATGGCATATGCCAATTCGATACCATTGGCTCAACTTGCCCTAATTATATCATATGTACTGAGACCACATAGTTTAATTCCTCACTAATATTAATCTAGCTTAATTAGTTCCTTAGATAATTTGATTTAGATTTTCATACCTCTTTCACAGTCCTCTCTAGATCAGGTAGGATTTGATGAATGGGACCCAATAGAATAAATTTCTAAGTTCCCCTCTAAAATTCCATTCCTTGAGATCATGAAGACTTCCCCATGTCATTTCAATTGATTGATGCATATTTTATTTGACATGAACATTATTTGACCACTGCCTATGGGACTATAGACATATAAAATCAATCATTAAGTACTTGACAATGATTATTATTGACATCCTTACTCTTATTTAGTCTATTCACCATTTTACTAAATCTCAATCTATAAAATATCCTTCAATATATTTTAAGCACTAAAAATATCATATAATCATACCTATTTTAACTACATTCATCCTTATCTATCCCATAGGCTCCTATCAAACCTATCCCAACTATTTTTGGTCTTCTAGGATAATTCCACACTAGCTAGACTAGACCACATTGCAACCTTGTCCCATAGTGTGGCCTTGTCTCCCATGATCCAATGGTCACTTTTTGAATTGAGATGTTTCAAAATAGCTCTCCCATGCTTTTGGTAAAATTAGTGAAATTATTCTAAATATTATCCTATAAAATCACATTAAGGCCACTCATTGTACCTCCATTGTATCCCTATATAAATTACACTACATACTGAGTAAAAGAGCACTCATTATTCCTATTTCAATCCTAAAACATTGTAATAATCATAAACCAGGTCTAAATATCACTTATTTCAAGTCAAAGGAATCCATTATGAAGTATTTAAATCAAGATTTTAGCTATTTTCATTCTAGTTGCATCATCATAAATCACACGATCATTTTAGGAGGGAGAAATGCATGATCTTGAAGCCTATTTATGCTATGTAGGCAACACTCAGTTACAAGGGCTTTATGTTTCTAGCTCGACCATACTTATTAACCCATTTTTATTCCCACTCTTATTATCTAATTTATATCTAGTACATGTGCAGGATCTTGTGTTTTTTATTTTGTGGTCCTTCCATGAAACAACATGGAACACAAATTTCAATAATAGACCCTTACAAATGATCACATAGAATCAAATATGAAAAATCAAGAATACAGCCAATTAACAAGTTGACATAATAGCTAGATAAGGCCATTATACACTATTGTCTACCTCCTATAGACTTGACCTAGTAGATTACAAGTTACTATTTTCTAACATGATTGTGTTTATTGGTCATCAAAGGTAGTTTTCATTTAGAATCACTTCATAGTAAAAATTACATCTATTTTAAGGAGGGTTGCACATCCTTAGGCCTTTTAATATTTTTAGAAAGTTTTTAATTTTTATAAATTATGTAGTATACAATATATTGACTATATTTAAATACCATATCAATACATATCAACATTGTTTTAGATAACTATGGTTTTGATGGAATCCTTACCCTATATTAATACTAAAGATACACAACATAACTAGGCTAAAAAAACCATGGTCCAAGATACCCAAATACAAAGAACAACCATAAAGCTAAAAGCAAACAAACAACAATCCTATCTACTACCCAAAAGCCAGTATCAAACATTAGATTTTAGGATAATAATATAAAATATTAGATATCTTACCTTTTTTTACCTTTTTTCTTTTTTACCTCCTATCACATTTCTTGCTCGACATTCACTATAACTAATTTTTTATCTGTATTCTATGTTTCTAAAGTTCTATTTTCAAGCAAATATTTGTCTGACTCTGAGTTTTTAGACTCATGTCCTCTTTTCACTCCCTTGTCTAGTTATTTCATAGGAGAAATATGAACAGTGTTTGTCACCTCTTCAATGGGCACTTTTTCATTAGTAGAAACAAGTTTTCCTCCTCTCTTACTATCTTCCAATTATATGTCATCTTGTGTTTCTATGTCTTCAAAACAATCTTCTACCACTAGCGATGAATCTAGCACACTCCATTTATTTGATTTGGATTTTTCTCCCTTCTTTTTCATCACTTGTTGATGTCTTTGGGGAAAAGATGCATGAATATGACATAGTAATTTATAATTATGGCATCTAAAAGCAGTATTCTCATAGTCTAGAATCTAAACATGTTGAGTTTTACAATGTTTTAAAATGATTTTATTCATAACCCCTTTACTTAAATCAATCTTAACATAAATGTGAGCATGAGTGCATAAGACTAAAACATCCTACTCATTATCATTTTTTAAGAATGACCCCAAAGCATTAACTATTTCCTTGGGAGCATGACAAAAATGTAGAGGAAAATTAGGAAGATGAACCTGAACTAAAATCTTAGTGATTGAAAGAGTGAGAGGGTTGAAATCTGGAAACTAGGGAATGATGACCAAACCCATAGTGACCCAAAACTAGGGGCCTTCTGAGATGAATTTCTATTAATCTTTCTGATCATAGAAGTGGACAATAAAAAAAGCCTTAGAGCACAAAGGAATTTCATAATGGTTTAACCATGTCTCATGAACCCCTTTATATAAAGTGGTCATAGATGGTCATATACCATTAAATCTACATATGACTGCATCTTCAGTCAAAGTATGAAAATAGTCATCTAATTCTTCATTTGTGATCTCCATAGAAGGAAACTCTGTATATAATTATAAATGCATCAAGTCTATAAATCAATCCTAATTCAAAGAATATAGATCCTACTTATACTTTTGATTGGGGATACATTAGCTAATTAGGAACATGACCAATATGTGTATTTTCTAGACCCAATTAGGGGATCTCTTATCCCAACAAAAATACTAGGGAGGGTTCCAAAGCCTCCAATCAAGCACAATCAAGCAATAACCCTAATTAAGACCTATCTTTTCATAATCACTAAACTAATAACAAGTAAAGTAAATAAATCTAATCTAGTGATCACTAAAGCTTATGGCATAATATGGGGGTTAGTAAATAAAAAAAACATGCATAAGAGAATCTCAATTAAGCTATGTATGAGTAAGACCCTAATACATGGATAGAAAGAGTAATATTATTCAAAATCCAATACTTATGCTACTTCTATCTACTAAAGAGAGGGAAAGAATTAGATAATACTTACCTAAAAGATAAACCCATTGAGACTCAATATCTTCCTTAGCCAAAGGGGCTTCACAACAGGTTTTTATGGTTTGTAAGGATCACGAAGAAAGGCCAAAGTATCTAAGACTTCTCCACAAGACTAAATTCTCTAAGTATAAAACCTAAGCTAACACTCCTCAAGTATAATGGTGGAAGAGTAGATTGTAAAGAATCACAAGTAAATAATAAATATTGATCATGATAAATAATGATGAAATGATCTTGTGTATATAGGTAGATTTAACCCTAAGCCCTTCCAAAAGTTTTGGCTGATAGGGTCAACCCACTTGACCTAGTACTATTATGGACAAAATTTCACTAGGTCATGGGCTAGGTCAGCCAAGAGCTAACCTAGAACCTAAATGAATTTTACCCATAAGAGTACAGGGTTGACCCAGTTGACCTATTACTATAAACTATCGAAAGGGATTTAAATTTAAGAAAAGAGGGATGAAAGGTGGTAAAAGACTGAAGGAGTGTGCAAAAGAGGAGTAATAGCTTAGGGGAATATTTTAGGAGATAATTATGTACATAAAAAATGGCAAGGGATAACATTCCTATGAAACACCAATGGTCTACTCACCCCTTTCCTAGTGCACCCCTTAAGGTGTACACTTAGAGAGATTGAGTCTCAATGGGTTCTTACAAGATAGTAAGCATCAATATTTGATAAAAGTTTGAAAATATTATATGTATACATGTGGCCCACTTGAAGTTCATCACATGCCACTTAGGTGCAATAGGTGATGGTGATTCGAGAAAAGAACATAGTAACACATAATGCTGAGGCTAAAAAAAATTATAGTATTTTAAAGCATAAATAACTGAAAGTAAATGACTAAAAAGGAAATAACTAAAAAAGTAAATGTAATGTGTACCTTAACTTACCTTTATCATTGGATGGTTGTCTACTCTGTTTGTAGTTTTGATTGTGGAGGGTGCAAAGACTGCTTTCAACAAACCCAGGAATAAAAAACTAAAGAACAAAAATAAATAAACATAGGAAAGCCAAGATAATTGGTGATATGTAGATGGGATGTACTTAGAAATTTGGCAAGATGGGGTGACAAGTGATATGTTAGACTAAATGACCAATTCAAAATTAAGAGTAAATTAGGTAACCAAAAATCCAAGGCTACTAAAGACCTAAAAACTCAAACAAGTAAACCTTAAGTAAAAAAGGCAAACTAACCAACTTAAACCAAGGATACATGTTGAAATGATGGTAATAAAAAATCAACGTGAAATTAGTAAGAATCCTTACTTTAACAAAGATGAGCAAGCAAAAATGGTAAAACAACATTTATGAGTGAGAAATAACAATCCTTACTCAATCACCAATGAAAAAAATTACAAAAAAGGGAAAACAAAATTGGTAAGTAAGAATTAACAAGCCAACCACACTCAATAATGGAAAAATTACATGAAAATAGAAATGAACTCAAGTGTCCACAAAAAGGGCAGTGTAACAATAAAAAATGGTAAAGGAAAGTAAAACACTTATCAAAATGTAGAGCCATGGTGTAAGTAGAGTAATCCAAAGTGGCTCAAACATATTATTTTACTCTAGGGATAGATAAAAATAAAACAAAGTAGTGCTATCATGTTTTTAAGATGTGAAGAATAAGGAAGTATAGAAGAGGGAAAATAGATTTAGAATCACACATGCCTGTCAAGGGGGGAAATGAAATGGGTGGAGGAGAAAATGTAAGAAAAACCAAGGTAGAGGAACTCTTTATTGAAGTCAAGACACTCAAATTAGGTTTGCCAAAATAAGAGGAATTGCAACCTTAAGGACTCTGAAGAACTTATCTTAGCCACACAAGTATTAGGTCAACAAATGAAGTATTTAGATCATCCCATGAGGTCTATATGCATGAAAAGTTAAATAGACCTACCTTCCCACAACATGTTCCTTGTTCCTCAGGACCCCTTACCGAGCTGTCAGTCTACTATAAAGATTGGGTACTTGCATGAGAAAATAGGTAACACCATAGAGTTTATTAAATTATCCTATTCCAATATACTATCCTACCATACCCAAATGTACCTCAAACCTATTGTGAATCCAACTATGGAGTTTGAGATTCAATTGGAGATAGGAGATGTGCATGTAATCACATCTTTTGGTGTGATTTTTACTTTTAAAATTTGTATTTTACCTTTTATATATCATTTCATTTTGTTTCAAATGATTTGGATTTGGATTT
The DNA here is from genome assembly GCA_037957365.1 of Torreya grandis. NCBI lineage: Eukaryota > Viridiplantae > Streptophyta > Pinopsida > Cupressales > Taxaceae > Torreya > Torreya grandis. The sequence goes on along the minus strand of JARHVA010000128.1, from coordinate 4,961,587 downwards.
TATTTATTTCTCCTCCATATAGATTCAGGAAACCAATCATGGGTGATAAAGATGAATTTCATTTGAACATGTGGGACTTGGTTACTAAGAGAGAGATCTCAGATATTATGATGTCTAAGAGTTTCATAAATCTAGGTGAAATAAAAGTGTTATCTTGACTTTTAACTTATTTTATCCAATTTGGAGTGGAAGGAAAGGAAATCAAGAGGAAAGAAACTTGAAACAATTTGAATGACTTTAAATAACAAAAAAATGTGACAAAGGAAGAAAAAGGGATACATTGATAGAAAAATGTGATTCCTTATCATAAGAATGAGGGAAATGGAAGAAAACATGATAACATGGATTATAGTATAAATTTAATCTATCAAAAAAATCAAAAGCTAAATTTGAGAATAAAGGATAAAAAACTCATAACCATTGTAAATCACATTCTAGATAGGGAATGAAAATATGGTGATTTTATGAGGAATGCCAAGTCCTATCCATGGTCTTACGCTATAAATCTTAAAAGAAAACCCAAAAGGGTGAAAAAGAGGATTGGAAAAATAAATAGGATAAGAAAAATATGGTATTTATGAGGAAGGCTAGATCATATCCATGGTCTCACACTACAAATCAAAAACAAAAAACCCATGAGGGTGCCAAAAATCATGTGTAGAAAGTATGAAAACAAAGAGACTATAGTACATCATGAGAAAGACCATTCCTATCTTTAGTTTTACAATGTAACTCATGAGAAAAAGGGAAAATAAAAATACCAAAAGGAAGGACTAAGGTTTGTGAAAAGAGAGGACTACTATCGAGGGTGAGACTAGTGTAAGTAACTTTAAAAAATTGTTAGATAGAGAGTATTGATAGAAAGCTTGAAAAGAAAGGAAGGATTTAGGAAAAATACTTATTGAGGAATTATACATTGGTGTGATCTTTGAAAATATGACCTTGATTGGTTTGAAGGCAATAGGTACTTGAACAAAAGAGTATCTTTGACTAAATAAAGACCCCACCATTTTTGGGCATATTTACTTTCTTTGTCATGAGTGTAGTCAAATTTAAGGACAAGATCACCAACATTAAATGTGAAAACTTTAACTCATTTGTTATGTTGTTTGGCATTACAGGCCTTATATTGGTGATTGTGTTGTAAAGCAAAAATATGGTGTTCATCAAGGAGATCAAGAGCATGAAGGTGAGCTTCAGGTAATTCTTCATTGGGCATGATACCATGAAGAGATATATGGAGAGAGGGAAGCTCAAATTTCAAGGGAAGGATTTAATCAAAAACATAGAATAGAGAGAATGACATTTCCCCAATGGTAGTATGTATTCTAGTCCCATAGGCCCAAAGAGTAGGATAAAGATGAATATGCCAATCTATGTGGGTTTCAAGAATTGTCTTTTGGAAAATTTTGTATGTAGCCTCAGCTTGGCTATTACATTGTAGATGATAGGGTGTGGAAAATTTGTGATTGAGTTTAAATTTAGCAAAAAGTTATTTGACATCCTTGTTTTTAAAATTACCACCATTATCTGAAATAATAGCATGAGGGACACCAAAGTGGCAAATGATTTGATTAAATATAAATTTGGATATGGTGGTACTAGTGACATTAACAAGGGGTATATCCTCAACCAACTTAGTGAAATATTCTATGGTTATGATTATAAAGACATGCCCATATTGAGATTGAGGTAAATTTACTATGAGATCTAATATCCACATGGATAATGGCTAGGGAGATTCTAAGGTTTGAAGTATAGATGGAGGTGAATGAATTAAATCATCATGAATTTGGTAAGGAGTACACTATTTATCAAATTAAATATCATCCTTTTCAAGAGAGGGCCAAAAGTATCCCATACATAGGCATTTATAGGCTATAACATGTCTGTTATAGTGGCCACCATAAATGCCCCCATGTGCTTGTTCAAGAAGAGGAGGAACCTCATCTTGCATAACACAATGGATAAAGGTGCCTTCAACATTATGATAATAAAGTATGTTATATTTAAATACATACTTAAAATCTTATTTTTAAATGTGAGTCTTTTTGTAGGAATCTAGGTTAGGAGGATAAGTTTGATGTTCTAAAAAATTAAATTACGTCTTTATACCATGGGCTTTATTGAATGGTGAAAGCCTTGATGTGGCAGATAATTGAATTAAGATATTGAATAAAGGATGGATATTTTCTTATTTGGATAAGAAAGGTAGGATCATAAAGAACTTGGTGTAGATGAAAAAGAGATGAAGAAGAAACAAGGGAATCAAAAATGGAATTTTGATCTCAAGGGATAGGTTTGATGGTAAAAAAAATAAAATATTTTGTCAGAGTAGTTGTAATTTGATGATAAGAAATGAAATTCTTACTTTGAATTGGTAATCACCATTAACTTGGTGGCAAATGAGCTAAGAATCTCCTAAGGCATGTAAGTATTGGATGTCTAAATCAAGAGCAGCTCTCATGCCTAAGATCAGAGCTTCATACTCTATCATATTGTTAGTGACATCAAATGTTAAGAGAAAAGCTAAAGGGATGATTTTTACAAGAGGAATTGTGATAATTCAACCTACCCCAGCTCCCTGAAGTCATTTATAACCATCAAAGTGAAGGGTCTAATTATCCTCGTACAAGTTGATATTAATTTAAAGAAGTTATTCAATAACTAATTTTGGTTTAGTAGTATTGGGGAGGATAGTAGATTCATCGATATTACTTGATTCAAGATCAATACTGAAGTTTTGAAAGTAATCTTTAAGAGAGATGGATTGATTGAGATCTTTAATATAGAGAATATTATCATTAGGAAGATTATCTTGAAGGTGGTCGGTAGCTGGCATAGGAGCTGCAATAAGTTGATCGACTATGATTTGTCCTTTGATAACTTTTTTATTTATAATCGAAGGTAAAATTCCATAAAGAGGACCATCTATTTTCCAATTCTATCACTAAAAAGAAATGCTTTGGAGAATAAGTGATGAAGGGTGCCAAAATGAATGATAACATAAGTGGTCTAGTATAACTTGTAATGTCGAAGCTTTTCAATTTCAAAATATATGGCAAGGAAATCACATTCAAATTTGGTGTAACATTTCTCATAATCAATGACGCCTTGTCTAATATAGTATATGGTATACTCTCTTCAAGTATCATCTTTTTGGTAAAACATTACACCAACTCATATGGGTGTGGCATAAGTATATAGGATTAAAGGTCAATCATTTGAAAGATAACAAAGCGTAGGTGGGTGAAGCATTGATTATTTCATGTTGTCAAAGGATTTTTGAAAAGGGTCCATCCCTTATAAATCATTAATTTTATTAAGAAGATAATTGATGGAGTGGATATGGTAAGCCATTTTGGGGATGAATCATGTAATTATCTCATGTTTGTTGAGATAAGTGTGAATGTTTGAAATGAAATGAGGAATGGGAATGTTGATGATAACACTAATCTTAGTAGAGTCAAAATTGATGCCATAGAGAGAGACTAAGAATCCTAACAATTTTCCAAATGTGACACCAAATACACACTTATAAGGATTTATTCTAACTCATTATTTGAGAAGATGGTCAAAGATGATGGTAAGATCAGAAATATGAGTCTTGTGATTTTTAGATTTAATAATGAGGTCATCCACATAGGTTTATATAATTTTATAGATAATATCATGAAATATATGAGTCATTTCTCATTGATAAGTGGATCCAACATTTTTGAGGTTGAAGGGCATTTTAACATAGCAATAGGTGCCCCATTTCATGGTGAAAGTGGTCTTATATTGGTATTCAGGGGTAATGTGAATTTGATTATAACCTAAGAAGCCATTCATAAGAGATAACATTTTGTAACTAGTAGTGGAATTAACAATGGCATCTATTGAAGGTAAAGGGAAATTATCTTTGTGATGAATGAGATTAAGATTAGGGAAATCAATGCATATACAAATGACCATAGTGATTTTTCCTCAAATGGGAATTATGTTAGAAACCCATTCAGAGTATTCCATTGGTTTGATAAATTTAGCATTGAAAAGTATAATAATTTATTTATGACATAAAGTGGAAACCTTGAGTGGAAATTTCCATTTCTTTTGATGCACATGTTTGGCATTAGGATAGGTGATGATGTTTTGCACCATAATTATAGGGTCAATACCAAGCATGTCCTCATAGGACTAGGAAAATATATCATGATATTTATAAAAAAATAAACTAAATTTATCATATTCAATAGGTGAGAGTTTACAAAAAACTATAATTGATCGAGGTCATTATGGAATACTATATTCAATGTGAGTAGTTTCTTCGATAAGTATAGCGTTTCCATATTAGAAATGGTATATTGCATTAGGTAAAGAGGAAATTAGATTAGCTTTAAGATCAATGCTAGAAATTAAATTCTTGAAATAAGGGTCTTTGATTTTGTGAGAGGATCCTCATAAAATAAATTGATAAAAATGCATGAAATAACATATTTATAAAATTAGCATAAGCACTAAAATGAATATATTGATTACAAACCACTTCAAGGGGGAAACCTCCTTTGATAAAGGCAACTACTAAACTAACAAAGTCAAGAGAAGATATATCACAGGTTCATAACATCCCCTTCCTCTGAGAAAAATATTTATCCTCAAAGCTTCAAATGTGGGAATTGGTGTTGAATCTAAAATAGTGGTTCCCATGTTACATCCTCCAGTTGTATTCCATGCCACTAAATTAAAACCTCAATGATGGAGTGGGAGAAAAGTTGTCATTTTTTTATATCCAAGATTGCCTCTAGCTCAAGAAGAATGGATCCTTCATTATTAAGTTCTAGTAAAATAATCTTTACTCTAATGTTTGTGCCAAGAACTTTATTTAGACAAGAGACATGAAATATTGGGTGAACTTGGGAAGAAGGTGGGAGCTCAAACTTATCAGCAACTAACCCAATCTTCTAAAGAACCTTATAGGGCCCATAGAACTTGGGAGCTATCTTATGACACCATTTGATTTTTAGGGAGGATTACTTGCAGGGATGCAGGCAAAGAAAAACCATATCATCGACTTGAAAAGTGTGCTCAGAATGGTGTTGATCTACCTATTGTTTCATTTAATTTTGTGCTATATGAATATTTTCCCATAGGGTACTAAGGATCTGATTTGAGGTTCAGAGAATCATGTCAACTTCTTAAACTGATGAACTATTAGAGGTGTACAAAAGGATCACTGGTGGTGCTTGAACATAGAATACTTCATATGGAGTAATTTTTTTTAAAGTGTGGTAGGAGGTATTGTACCACCATTCAATGAGAGGGAGCCACTTTTCCCACTAATGTTGTTATTTTGAGGTGAAGTAATGCAGTAAAGTTTCCAAGCATTTGTTGATGATTTCAGTCTGGCCATTTGTTTGTGGATGATACCCAAAACTCATCTTAAGTTGGGTACCAGTGCATAAAAATAGTTCTATCCAAAGATGGCTAGTAAAATTTGCATCATGATCTGAGACAATGGATGAAGGAATGCCATACAAATGGAAAATCTAGTCTAAAAAAAATTTTGTGACCATGGAGGTGGTATAAGGATGTCTGAGGGCACAAAAATGACTATAGTTGGAGAGGTGATAAACCACAACCAAGATCACCATTTTCCATCCATATTTAGGAATCCCCTCAATGAAATCCATAGTAATATCTATCCAAACATTGGTAGGGATGGGCAAAGGTTCGAGTAAACTAGGGATGAGTGTTGTTTCACCCTTGTTATGTTGGTAGGTATCACATTCAACCACCATCTATTGAATTACCTTTTTCATTCCCTTCCAAAAGAATTTACATCATGCCCACTCATAATTTTTGAGAAACCTTTAGTGCGCAATGGATGGAAAAGCATGGATTTCATAAAATATAGCCTACTAAAGATCTATGCTCTAGGGAAACACTAGATGACCTTTGTATTGTAGAGAAGCGCCATCTTAGGAATAATGTGGTACAACCAAGGGATTAGTGGACAAATATTGAATGATTTGAGATAATGAGTAGTCATTGACATACCCCTGCTATAAAGTGTCCAACCAATTTGGAATAGGTATGGAAATAGATGAAAGAGAAGCTTGATCCTCAAATGTGTGAGACAAAGCATCAACCACAATATTATCCTTACCCTTCTTTTAAGTTATCTCATAGTCATAACCCATGAGTTTTTGGACCCATTTTTGTTGTGATGGGGAAAAGACCTATTGTTTCAAGAAATATTTTAGACTCTAGTGATCAGTTTTGATGCAAAAATGATTTCCTAGTAGGTATGGCTACCACTTCTATATTGCATGTAAAATGGCCATCATTTCCTTCTCATATGTTGAGAGCACTAAATTCCTGATATAAAGGGTTTTTCTGGTGAATGTAATGGGGAATATTTCTTAGAGGAAAATAATAGCATGTCTATTGCCATAAGCATCACTCTTGATAGTGAATGTCTTGGCAAAATCTGACATAGCTAGAATATGTGTAATAAAAATAGCTTGTTTTAATCCTTAAAATACACACTCAGTAGCTTGTGTCCAAATAAAAGTATCCTTTTTCAACATATCTATCAATGGAGCTAAAATATTCTCATAATCCTTAACAAACTTGTGATAGTATCTAGTCATCCCCAAAAACCCATGGAGGCTCTGAGTGTCTGAAGATATGGCCAATTTGTCATGGTAGCTATTTTTTTAGGATCCACTTGAACCCCTTGGGTTGAAACAATATGCCTGAGATACTCCACTTCATCCTAGACAAAAGTATATTTGGAATATTTTACACAAATATGATGGTCAAAGAGAAGTTGTAGTGTGAGCTCTAGATGTTGGAGATTCTTAGACCATGTTTTATGATAGATAAGGATATCATTGAAGAAGACTAGAATGAATTTCCATAGGTAGAGCCAAAATATTTTATGTATCAATGCCTAGAATGTTGAAAGAGCATTAGTGAGGCTAAAGGGAATGACCAAGAACTCATAATGGCCATCATACATGTGAAAAGCTATTTTAGGGATATCATCCTCATGAAGTTGGATCTGGTGATATTTAGAGCAAAGATCCAACTTGGAGAAAAAATGAGCACCATAAATCTCATCAATAACAGGGATCAAGAACTTATCCTTGATTTTGAGGTGATTAAGTGCATTAAAATAAATGTAGAGGTGTCATGACCCATATTTTTTCTAAACAAGGAGAATTGGGGAACAATATGGGCTAGTATTGGGGTGAATAATGCCTTACTTCAGTAAGTCTCAAATGAGCATCTCAACCTCAATCTTTGGCTAAAATGAGCAGTGATAAGGCCTGATGTTTAGAGGAATGCTTCAAAGAAGGAGATAAATATTGTGTTCCTCTATATGTGAAGGTTTCAATCCCATTGGTTTGGAAAAAACATGTGCATATCGCTACGGAATGGTTTGTATGTTAGGAGTAGTGGAGATTGTAGATGGTTGCATTTGAATGGAATGGAACTGGGCAATGACACCATATGAATTCTTCTTCCATGTAATGTGAAATTATGATGATGAGAGATCTTGTTTGTAAGACTTTTAATGTGTCTTTTCCCATTATCTAAAATTTTCATCCAAAGTTCAATAAAATATCATAAGATGGGTCCAAGTGTGTGTAACCACTGGGTTCCCAAAACAACATCACATCCACCTAAGGGAAAGGAAAACATGTTAGATCACAAGTTATAATATACAATAGAGATAAAAACATTATGATACTTTTCTTTACAAGGTGATGTGCCCCCATTGGTAATCATGACTTCAAAGTTGGAGCAAGGATGGATAAAATAATTGGCCTATTTGGTGATCTGAGGGTCAATGAAGTTATGAGTACTACCTAAATCAATGAGTATTGTGAGATAGAGCTTCTTGAAGTAACCCCTAATCCACATGGTTTGTGGGATAGTAATTCTTTTTAAGGCATGGGTAGATATCTCTGGTTGGTATTTTTGATAATTAAGTTCCACAATCAGTTGAGCTTCTTCTGGATCATTTAGTGTATCCTGAACATCTACCAAATCTTTAGTTTTAGGTAGAGAGTTCACATCCAATAAGTAGATCTTTTGATTGACCTATTAATGTCCTTGAGTGAATTTATCATCACAATTATAACATAGTCCTTTTTCTCTATCGGCTTGCATCTCTACTTTAATCAAGTGCTTGATAGGAGTGGTTTTGGGGGCTGGCATTATTTGAGATTATTATGGATCTGTATTTTTGAATGGATCAAAATTAGATTTGAATTGTTGATGAGCTACAATCTTATCCTTTGCCAACTTAGCCAACCCTAAGGCTTCCATCATCATGTTGGGCCAAATTTTTTTGACCTTAGATCAAATTTCATCCTTTAGTCTACTGACAAAGCAACTCTTAAAGAATTCATCAGACAATCCCTTTGTGTGATTGGTCAATTTTTCAAATTTTATTTGATATTCTCTCATTGTTCTTGTTTGGTGAAATTTAGTGAGTGCTCTAGTGAAGTCATAAAAAGTACTAGGGCCAAATCATTGCAAAATAAGGGTGTAAAAATCAGTCCATAAGGGTCCATCATGAGCCTTGGTATACCAATGATACCATTGAAGGGCTTCTAGTTCCAAGTGAAAAGATGCAAGTGGAATCTTGTTGACATCAAAAGTAATATGTAGACTAAAATATTTTTTTGCTTGATAGATCCATCTAGTTGGTTATGTACCATTAAATCAAGGAAAATTAAGCTTTCGCCCATGATAATTGTTAGAAGAAGAAAACCTAGTGTCTAAAGAAGACTTTGGATGTCGTCTGTTATTCAAGGTGGTATGTTGAAGATTGAGGCCAAGAACTTTTTCATCAAGATCTATGATGTGGGTCTTGAGGGTGGTAATTTCATCTTCCATGTTTTTTCCTCTTGTTTAGGTTACTACCATGACTTGAATAATAGTTTTTTTTTGCAATGGATAGTAAAACTAGAGTTAAGACACATTTAGTAAGGAAAGTTTTAAATTTGGAAATAAATAGGAGCAAAGGGGATTTTAATATTTTTTTTGCATAGTGGGAGTATGATTGATGAAGGTGAGGGAAATTTTAGGAGTAAAAATGAAAAAACTAAAAAAAAATTCAAAGAGGGCTAAAGGAGTAAAAAGAGATGATGAACATAGTGGATTTTTTTTGAGGCAAATGGACAAAAATAGAAGTTATGGCAAAACCCTAAAAAAATGAAAATTGAGATTTGCAAGAATTAAGAGTGGAATTGGGATATGGGACCTCAAGGAAGAAAATGTAGGGAATGAAATTTTAGGTGTCTAGATAAAGTTTGAGGATCAATGAGGCTAGAAATGGAGAGATATTGCAAAAAAACAATTTTTTTCTAGTTACTATGCTCTGTAAGACATATATTGGGAATATGCTAAAATAAGTCTATAGATCTATTATGACAATCTTTTGATACTTTGTTGGTATTATGCTAAAATTGGTATGACAAGTCTATAGATCTGATATGACAAATTTTCTAATACTCCATAGTAATAATATGAAATTGATAGAAATGGGCCCCAAGTTTTAATGGTTGCTTAAGGGGTTTTAAAATATCACTCTGACCACCAATGTCATCTAAGAGAGTAACACTCTTTAAAAAAATTATAGACATGGATTTATCTCTCAGTAATAGCTTTTAGTTTTCCTCATGAATGGGAACTAGTCAATTAGGAAGGGGTTGTTACCCATTTCACTAGCAGGTCCTCTCAATGTGCAACTACTTTGGGATTCCTGTGGTAATCCTCATAATGCATTTTAGGGATTTCACCCAAGCACCTCCCACAGTTATGTATTCATGTTTTACCTTGATAGAAAAAATATTATTGTGATGCAGAATAGAGTTAAGCAGTAGAAATAGAGTTATGAATTTTTGAGAAAAATACTGTAAAGAAATTATGTAGTAGAACATAGTTTAAACTTTCTAGAAAAAATTGGCCCTGAAAAGTGCTATGATACCAAATGAGAGGATCCTCCTACAAAAAATTGATAAAAATGAATGAAATAATAGATTTATAAAATTAGTAGAAGCACTTAAATGAATATATTGATCATAGACCACTTCGAGGGGGCAACCTCCTTTGCACAAGCTCAATACAATAAATTTGTGGATGCCTTCATTGGACTCAACACTTACTTATATATGAATTCTAATCTAAGAAACTACTACTTCTCATGAATTTGGGATAAAATAAAATTCCAATGGGATGACTTAAAAATCATATGCATCCATAACAACTACTAAACTAACAAAGTAAAGAGAAGAGATATCGTGGGTTCATAACATTTTGAAATACCCAAGTTTGTGATGTTGCCAAGGAAGTTGAGGTTCTCAGGCATGAGGTATTTCAATAATAGATTCATCACTAGGCAAAGTGGGAAGAGGACCATAATACTCAATGTATACTTTGAGATCACGGGTTTGATTACCATAGCGATCATATTTAAAATCTATCTAATGAACATCTATGGCCTTGGCATCTAGTGTAATCTTAGGATTAAAAGAAGTAGATGGATTGGATGGGATTGGTGTGTCATTAGATTCTTAGGTAGGGAAAGATTCAAACATATATATGAGATTTATATGTGGTATACAAGATGTAAGAATCTCTAGAGGTTCATAAGGTATGATTTATTCTACCACCCAAAGGAGTATTAAGAAGTGGAGAATTGATAGGAGGCACATGACCTTCAGGATAAAATTCATGATCCATGGAAATAGTATGGACATCCAGGTTTAAATAATGTATTTGAGATAAGGTTTTTTGATAATGTTGGACATCCAAGTCTCAATATTGAGCTTGGGCCATGATGTAGTTATCATCACAGGTTGGAGAAATGATACATGCTTGAGATTCAAGGGGAGTTTCAGAAGTTCAATTCCCAATATTTTTGAATTTATGTAGAGACATGATAAGAGGATCTTGGAATAATTTGGCCACTCCATATTCATTGCATGTGAAGGCCTCTTATGGTAAATAAGGCTCTTGATCATTACATGGAGGGGGAAAATCACTAATCTCATCAATGAGAGGAATAGTGTGATCACAAGGTAACAAAGAAGGAGGAAGCCACTCTGATCTATAGGGAGATATCTTGGTAATATTGCATGTATGTTGTAAATCATTAAGTTCATCATCATCTGAATCAAAAAGAGTGACTTGTAAATCTAGATTGATGTTAATGAAATTAGGTAAGGGAGCACTATTGATCTTAGGAATGGTTAGGATGTGATATTGAGATTTTAGATTAGGAAATTGAATACTCTAAGGGTTGGGATTAGCCTCATGCTTATACCATTTGCTGTTATGTAAGAATTTAATGCATTGGCTATCAAAATAAGTGATGGCCCTCATTATATGAGTCCATGGATAATTAAGGAGTATGCTATAAGATAAGGGTAAATCCAAGACCATAAGTTTAGTTTGAATAACCTTAGGTGTGATTGTTAAGAGAAGCTAAATACAACCAAATGGATTTTGATTAATTTTATCAAATCCATGATAGGTAAGGTGGGTTTATTTGAGATGATCCTTGTTATAACCAATTTGTTGAATAAGCCATAAATAGGTCACATTAATACTAGAGCCTTCATCAATTAGGACTTTATGGATAAGGGTAGTACTAATGGCTATTTCAATGAATAGTGGCTAATCATCAACACAAAAAAGGATCTCATCATTAATCGTGTCTTCTTTAAGAAATTCAATAGATGGTTTGGAAGAAAGACATACAATTTCAATGGTATGTGTTGTAACTTGAACTTGCACCCCTTGAGTAGATAACTCATCTCTCCTTGTTCAAGTGGTATAATGGAAACACCTCAGGGCTGTCAGTGACCCCATGTTGAGGTGAGTCTCTAGATTAGGGCTAGTTCCCTTGATGTACCACTTCCACACTTGTTGAGCCACACACTTACAAGGAAAAGGGTTAGGAAGCCTAAACTAAACCTACCTAAGGAGGTGATGCACCAAATTATTTATCTACTCACACCACTTGTAATGCATTTGGAACCAAAGGGAAACCTGCACATACACTTCATCAAACTAAAATTTCCTCTTCTACATCAATATTTCAACATGGGGTCTTAAATAAAGATTAGACTAGGAGGGATAGACAATAAGTCTTCTAGAAATCATAATGAATAGACTACTAAATATACCTATAATCCACATTAGTCACTTCTTGTTTACCTACAAAAGAGAACTTTCCAACTACACAAGGCACTAGGAAGGATAACATGTCAAGGTAAGCAAACATAGACCTACACAAAATAAACTACCTTAGCATGCACTTAGTGAAATCATGAATGAGGTAAAAAACATCTTTATTAGTCCAAGGCCACAAATGAGTAGGGATTCACCATACTTCGGTGGAGAGATCCCCCCCAAAGATAAAAAAGCTAGTAATATAGAAATTATGAGAGAAGAGAGAGAAAATGGAGCTCAAGAGTCACAAGGACACTTGTCAAGTAAGAAGAAGGAGTTAAAACAATAATAGGATAAATCATGAGACAAGTCCTATAAATAATACAAGGACAAATGTCTCATAAGTCATCAAATTCCTCCAAATATGGTGTAGATACTCTCTTGCTTGCATATGAAATTGCCATCATGATTTGCCTTCATTAGAATATCTTATAGATGAATAAGGATAGGTCTAATGGTTGATCTGAGAAGGAAGAGTTACTGATAAGACTTCATAGGCATTAGATTGGTCCCTAATCATCAATATTTTTCTAGCCATGAGTAATCATTCCTAGCAATTACAAATAACTCCCTCTCATACACCCTTGACACTTGGAACTAAAAATTATTATAATTATTCAATCCAATACATGCAAAAGGATTAAATTCCACTTTTCAAGAGTCTCCATGTCATTATATTCATCAAGTAAGCCTCAAAAGGCTCCCCAATTGGAGTTCTCACCTTTTCCACTGAGTGATCACTACTCACTCACTAGACTAGCTGAGATGAGGAAGATAAAAAGCATACTTAGGATAATAAATAGATTAATATATGAACATGGAGACCTATGACAAGTCCCAATATCTCTCTTAAAGTTGATTTTATCTCTTGACACTCTTTCACACCTACAAAATACACAAATCATTTAATAAAACCTCTATTGTATATCTTTCATATAAGTAGTGTACAACTTGAGTGCATGGGGAGGAGCCATAGAGAGTTACCTATAACCTCCAATTAGTTTCATGGATTCATCATGCTTCTTGGATATCTTATCTCTTGTAGTTCTCTAATTGGGTTCTCAAAGAGGGGTTGTGAGGGGTTTAGAGTAATTTCTATTCTTAAGCATTGTTCATAAAAATGGCACATTGAGGTTCTAGATTAATTCCACTAAGAGCATCCTATGCAACTTCTCTAACATATATAAACTCCTTGAGGCTCCATGTAAAATTTCATGGAAGATATGAACCTTCAAACATAACCTCTTGAGCTTCTTCATGCGTTCTTTAAGGTCTGAGTTTCCCTTTTAGCCAAGAAGTGGCTTTCCCATATATTCCTATAAAAACTAGGAGTTTAGACACACCTTGTGACTCCCTAATATCATGTTCCAATTACTCTCAATGGTCATCTAGCTCTGAAGTGATGGTGGACTACTTCTAGGCACTAGACCTACACTAGGCCTAGTTATAGACTTTGGCTTATAGACTCCCTTGTAGGCTTATATGAGTTTATTCAGGATAAAAATGTTTATTCACACTTCATTAAACCTTACACAACCCCATGATAATCCATACAACCTATATATTCATCTAATCACCTTAATGGCTTATATGTGAACTTGGTCTTTGAAGGAGTGCATTAGGGCTGTGTAAAATAGAACCTATCTATCTTCCTTTTATTACCCTAAAATTGATATGAGAGCCTTATATAGGTCATAATGACCTTATAAACCAAGTTTTATGGTTTAATATTGTCATTTTACATTCTAATACTCATCAAACTATAGGCATATTTATTAGAGCTTGTAGTACTACAGGGAGTAATGTGAACTATAAGTGCTACTTGTAGGTGATCATTTCTCCTATAAAACCTATTTCATATCCATTTGAATCATTATAGGTCTTAGGGAGAATTTCCAACATGTAAGTGAGTTAATTTTAAGGTTTTCAAAGTTTGAGTTTCACCCTTGGCTTGCAATTCTATATGCTTCATTGTAGGTGACCATCTTCTAGGCATGAGTACACATGTAGGTGTACTTGAGTGTTTACAATTTTTTCCTATCCCACCTAGGTGTTTCCTTGATATCGTTGTGTTATTTTATCCTATGAGAGTCATAAAACATGGTATAAAGGTCTTAGATTTCCCTTTTTGAGGTCTAGGAGTCCCTTTTCCTTAGAATCCTATAGATAGCACTACAAGATTTTAGTGATTAAATGCATGGTTTTGAGGTGTTCAAACACTATACTCTTTTAGTCTTCTAGCCTCTCACCTTTTACCTAGTTGGAACCATATGATAGGGATAATAAATGAATGTAACAAGTTTCATCAACTCTATATTCTTCACCTTTTTTTGAATTCCACAAAAGTGCTTGGTGCACTATTTTGCCATTTTGGAGAAAATGATCTCAAAGCTCAAAATTGTCCACTTGGAGCACTTCTTATGGATATAATAAATTATAAATGCTTATAAAATGATTTCCATATCACATATGCTATTACCAACCTCAATAATTACTTAAACCTAATTAGTGTCCTCCATACAACACCTAGTATCTCTGCAACCATCACCTGTAGGTGTTTATTATACAGATAAGGTAGTGAGCATGAAAGGTAGGCAATGTGATTTGAAGGATGTTGGAATATTCCATCACAATATCAGCCAATTAAAAAATTTAACTATCATCAACTATATAACACTAAAACATCCCCATGGAGCCTCTGCAACTCACCATAATACACACTATGTATTTATGACTATAAGTTTGAATACCAAGCACAAGATGGGAGCCTTCTACCAAGGACACCTCATGAGAGAGAGTTGGGTAATGAAAACACCATAGAGAGGACCTATTCAAACCTACAAATACTCCATCAAAACCACATAGTTCCATATATTTTTGAAGGCAAGCAATATGTGCAAATATATACCTTTATTGAATGCATAAGCCATAAGAAGTGCCTGGTAGTCTTAACATTTGTTTATAAATAAGAAGGCATGAAAACCCAAACAAATTTCACTAAAATGAATCCCATAGGGGTCCCCAAATATGACCAGGACACTAGCCTCCAACTCCACCTGTACGACCTATACCAAGCAAAGCCTTAAGACCTATGCTTAGCCTTCCAAGAGATCAGTGAGAGAGAGAAGAAGACTTTATATATTTTTTGACCTATCTGAGATATTTTATCATGAGGATGACTTGAATAGACCCTAATAAACTTTCCATAAGCTTCACACCTATTGGTGGTCTGTACAAGTCTTGAAAAATGATTGTTCTAAAGGACTTTATCTCTCCTAGGCATTTAAACTGACATATTATCTCGTCTTAAAATTTATATGATTACATCTGACCTCCTTGTACATTATAAACCTTCTTAAACTGCTTGTCTTCTTATTTAATTCACACAACCTCATTAAATGGCCTCCAAAGGTGACTAAAAAGCATTTTTGATATATTAAACATGGTAAAAGGTTAATATATCATTTAGGGGTAATTAAAAATACATGAATGACCCTATTAAATGATTTCAAAACAAAATAATATTTTGACCATATTTGACTAAGGTTGACTATAGTTAACTTTGGTTGACTAGACAAGTATAAGAAAGTTAGACCTCAACAAGGACTAAGAGAAGACTAGACGGATGAAAGACAAACACAACACACCCATGGGACATATGGAAATGTATAAAAAGTTTCAATATGTATGGGTTGATCTTATTTGATTGGAAGTCAAATTTGATCAATAGTATGTATGTAGGTATGTTAAGGTTCAGTACAAGGTGGTTCTTCATGTTTAAGAGATTGATCTTCAATTTCTTGTAATTTTTACATAAGGAACTTGTGATGATAAGGGGAAGTACAAACTTACTCCATAAGTGGAATCTTGCAAGTCATGTAGTTAATTTCTTCGAGAAAGTTCCAATGAGGTTTAGAAGAAGAACCCATGCAAGTTTTGAAAGGTAAGGTATATTTTAAAGGAACAAAAGTGGTTCCTCATGGGCTTTCAAATCTATATTTGTGATTGTATTATCTTAAATAAGTTATTCTTATAAAGATGGTTTCTTAGGTTTGGTAACAAGATATTTGTGAGCTAGCTTATAATGATAATTAACCTTAGTTGTGTTAACATATTGAGAATTTTTGTAATATTGGTCATAATCAACATCAATAGCATAGACATAATTGGTATTTTGTTGATTATTAGATGTGGGAAAATATTTTTGGTTACTCGAAGAATAAGCTTTAGAAACCTGTCAATTTTGAGAAGTGATATTGTACTCTTGATGATGAAGTTTGATTATGGATTCATGATTAAAGGAATTACCAAGCATATAAGAGACAATAAATTTAGTAATCCCTCTACAATATTTATGGTAATGACCAATATCAGTGTGGAACCAATAAAACTGATTAGGGTCATACCACTTAGGAGGATTGTTAGGATAAATAAAGGGTTTTAAGGGTGGTAAAAAATGCTTCATTTATTACATAGTGAGTGGTGTGTGAGAAGATGAGGGAGTGTCAACTTTGTCAAATCCTAGTTGGGTTTTAGGAGTATTATTGGTGATAACATTAGTTAAAGTTGGAAAATATCCTTTGTGTAATTTAGGATTAGGTTCAAATTGATTCATGAGGAAGTTTGATGTTTAGCTTGGTCAAAAGCTTTGTTAAGTGTTTGGGGAGAAAAAGTGTTGACCTTATATTAAAGAGGAGTTAAGGTAGTGATAAAGAGTTTAAATAAGATTTCATTAGTCATATTATGGTCAGCTTTATGGGCTATAGATTTCCATTTTTGATAAAATAATGAGTTGATTCGATAGGATATTACTTAGCATTGATGAAATGACTAAGTCAATTTCTAGGGAGATCATTATGTTGAAACTCTTTGACTAAAGGATTGACTAAATCCTCAAGTTGATAAATGTAATGTTGGGGAAGTTGGTTGTACCATTCAAATACATTGCTAATGAAGGTTTTGAATAAAAGTTTATTTGTGGTGAAAGCATTATTTTGGATCCACTCTTTGTAAAGATTGCCAAAGGCTTTGAGAAAAGATGCAAGGTATTTAGTCCCATAATACTTAATAGTTGGATATATATTACCAATA
Source organism: Torreya grandis (assembly GCA_037957365.1). Classification (NCBI taxonomy): domain Eukaryota; kingdom Viridiplantae; phylum Streptophyta; class Pinopsida; order Cupressales; family Taxaceae; genus Torreya; species Torreya grandis. The sequence goes on along the minus strand of JARHVA010000128.1, from coordinate 4,944,259 downwards.
TAAATAGACACAATGAATGGAGCTAAAGGCCCATTTTGGATATTTTGAAGTATTTTTTTATTCAAAATAAGTTGAGGAATAACATTTCTTAAGGTATCTCTAAGAGGTGGAGGAATGAAATTTGGATTGTCTTGAGGATAGATAGCTGGAGGTTGATTATCTATATTGATCAAATGACATTGTAGTTTCATGATTTTAGAGGTGTTAGAGGTGTGAATTATGTTCATTTATTGTATGAATTATGCAAGAAGTTATGTCATATCAATTGGTGGGTTGGTGGTTGTAAGAGCACTCCCTAAACTGGTATTAGGGTAAAGGTTATTAGAAGATAGATTATTAGTGGAATTATTGGATATATTTGTGTCAATTTCTCCTACATTTATCTCATTATTTTGAAGATGAGAATTATCTTGATAAGTACTAAAAGGATCAGATCCACCTACTTCATCTTCGGGTGTGATTTGTATCATGTTACAAGCCACATATGGAGGAGGGGAAGAGGTACTCCAAGAGTGAGGATTCTCATGGGAGGAAAAAAGAGGGAGAAATAAACATCCTATATAGTATATAAATGGATTTAGGTTGTCCAAGAAGATTATGATAGGGGACACCATGATGACTTGAGAGAAATGAACAAAATGCTAAGGAATAAAAATAAAGAAATGAGTCAAATAAATAGGATAAGCAGTAAGAGTATAGAGTCAAATGGGTCAACCTAATATGAAAAATTGGGAAAATAGAACTTGATAAGAGTATAGAGTCAATTGAGTTGACTTAGTACTATTATCTAACTAAAAAAAGAGATACAAGGTCAACTGGGTGCACCTAGTACTGTAGGTAGGGAAGAAAAATAGTCTATAAAATAATGTGTGAAATAGAAGGATAGTGTACTAAAATAAGGAAAGGTATTTCAATGTACTTAAAAGAAAGAAATGAAAGGAGACACATAATCAATTGGGTCAACGAGAATGATCCAATTGAGCCACATAGCATAAAACCTTATACTAACATTGGCCATTACAAGTTTTTGCAATACAACATAAAATGAACAAAGAGCAAGCAGTCAACTTGAAAAGTAAATTATAACTAAGAGGTCATATTAAATGTTTTTAGATTATTATAGTGTTATTTTAAGTGTGAAAAGGAAGTTGGACGAAAGTAGGGAGCTAGAAAGCAATTTATGGATGGTTTTATGATGTTTAGGCTAAAAGGGATCTATGTTGGCAATGGTACTAGCTTGGTATTAGGGCCTACCCCCTTACTTCATAATCCCATAGTGATAAGGGTGTCAAGTGATTTTCCAATATATACCATTAACCATGTGTTTATACTTTGCCAAAAAACCAAATCAGCTTCCCCCTTGGTGATGAAATCCAAGTAGGTAGGCCTTGGGTAGATAATTATTTAAATGCATTATGAAATTATGTGATTTGGTAGTGTGTGTAATAAATATAAAAATAGAAAAAAAAATGGTAAATTGAAAAACCACCTAATCAGACTATGTGATCTATTATAAGCATGCAAACAATTGAAAGTGAAAGTGTGAAGCAATTACTAGCATATAGTTGTTAATTCCCAATAGAAACATAGTATATAATCAATTTAGGTGACACTGTATGCAAACATTATAGAACAAAGTCAAAAATGTCACTACTATACTATATAAGTAAGGGTATTTTAATAACTATGTTGGTAGTGTTGACCTATTTTTGTAGACAAAAGACAAAATACAAAACTAGGTCAATCAAGTTGACCTAGTGTATAAGGGCAATTTTAAAGACTACAAACTATGAAAAAATAAAAATGTAAGGAATAAATAAAATAACAAAGAAATTAAAAAACCTTGGTGGGTTAGAAGATGTAGAGGGATATGAGATTGTTCATCAGTACCTCGAATGTAACTTGAAAATGTCAATTATGTCAACTGGGTCGACCTAGTTCTACGGTTCCCTATTTACTGAATCCTATGAGGATGACTATACCAGATTAGTTGACCTTGTATGTTTTTTGGAAGCCTATGATAATGACTATATCATCTTGGTCAACCTAATATGTTTTTTGGAAGCCTATAGGAGTACTGTGTTGCCCTATTCAATCCAATAGCTTGTTTGGAAGTGAAAACTTATAATGTGTCAACCTATTGATCCAATAAGCTATATCTGATGAAGACATGTACAAACAAGATTCATTTTGATGTGATTATGTGTTAAATATGCATACATAAGTTAGAAACTATACTGGCCTTATCAACCTAGTATTTCAAATATAAAAAATAATAATTATAATGATAGAATTTAGAAAAAATGTGAAAAAAAACCTACAAGGGTTAGATTCATGTTAGATTCACCAGAATGTATGCAACAAAAAATAATCAAGTCTATAAATCAATCCTAACTTAGAGAAGATAGATCCTACTTATACTTTCAATTGGGCATACATTAGATAATTGAGAACATGACTAATATGTGGATTTGCTAGACCCAATTAGGGGATCTCTTATCACAACAAAAATAATATGGAGGGTTTTAAAGCCTCTAGTCAAGCACAATCAAGCAATAATCCTAACTAAGCCCTATGTTTTCATATTTATTAAAATAATAATAAGTAAATAAATCTAATCTATTACTCACCAAATCTTGTGGCACAATATGAGGGTTAGTAAACAAACAAACATGCATGGGAGAATCTTAATTAAGCTATGTATGAGTAAGACCCTAATATATGGAGAAGAAGAGTAATATTATTTGAAAGCCAATACTTATGTTACTTATATCTACTAAAGAGAGGAGCAAAGTTAGATAATACTTACCTAAAAGATGAACCCATCGAGACTCAATCTATCCCTTGGTCAAAGGGAATTTGAAAGAGGTTATTATAGTTTGTAAGGATCACTAAGAAATGCCAAAGCATATAAGACTTCCCCACAAGACTAAATTATCCAAGTATAAACCCTAAGTTAAGACTCCTTAATTAGAATGGTAGAAGAGTAGACTATAAAGAAGTGCAAGTGAATAATAACTCTTCATCATGATAAATAACGATGAAATAATCTTATATATATTAGCAAATTTAACCCTAAGTGCTTCTAAAATTTTTAGCTGATAGGATCAAACCAGTTGACCTAGTACTATTTTGGACAAAAATTCTCTAGGTCATGAGGTAGGTTAGCTAAGAGCTAACCTAGACCCTAAATGAATTTCACCCATAAGAGTATAGGGTCAACCCAGTAGACCTAGTATTATAAACTATCAAAAGGGGTTTAAGCTTAGAAAAAAAGGACATGAGGTGGTAAAATACTAGAGGAGTGTGGAAAAGATGAGTAATATCATAGGGGAATATTTTAGGAGATAATTATATAGATAACAAGTGGAAAAAGGGACAACAATCCTACAAAACACCAAAGGTCTACCCAACCCTTTCCCAGTGTACCCCTTAGGGCATGTATTCAAAGAGATTAAGTCTTGATGGGTTCTTGTAAGATAGAAATCATCAATATTTGATAAAATTTTGAAAATATTATGTGTATATAACCTCCTTCACTTGATCAATAATATAGACTTGAGGAGGAGGGGAGATTTTCAGTTTTGGAAAGGGGGCAACATTTTTGACTACATCTTTGAAGGATGTAGGTCTAGGATTAGAGGAATTTTTTGAAAAAACCATACCTCCCTGCAATCTGGAAGCCATGGAAATAACTAAGTCTTTTCTTAATGAATAAAAATATAGTGGAAAAAAATTATGCAATTCCTTACCCTAATAAACTAAACACTAATATTCAATTGGAACATCTAAAGAGACCTCCATCAACTATTTTAGATCTATCAAAACATCAATCCATTTTACCCAAAAATAATTTGTATACCATGATAAGGAATGTACCATTAATTGATAATTTGGGTGCTTGGCTATTGGATTTTCCTATTTAGACATTTTGTTAAACACTTTACCTCCATTCTCCATAACCATTAGTTTATGCATTCTCAGGTCCTTCTTATTAATCAATCCATGATCCCCAAAGTATTTAGACCATTCCAAGGTCTCTACCATTATTGTATTAACCTCATGTTATGCCATCGTGAAATTTTCCTTCCCATTCTGATTTAATTTACACCATATGTTTTTCTATTCCAACATGACAAGTATGCCCAATAATTTCTTAAAATGCTTTTAAAGTAAGTCATTAGATATAAGCCTCTTCACCCATTCAATCACCACCACTACTAATGTGAAAGCCCTATTTATTTTACAAACATCTACCTCAATCACTGAATCAGGTGCATGTGGTGGTGTCTCAGGGCAACAATGAATCTAGTGCTTTTTTAAAGTGGTATACTCCAACCCTTGTGTCGATCTATTTATGCATCTCCCATACATATCTTGATTTTATTTTCACATTAACTTTATCTATCCTAGTGCATCATTCTCACCTGATATCTTCTTGAATCCCTTAGGGTGTAAAACCTTGGGTAGGTGTCTCTCCTCCCACACAATCACCACTGCTGCCCATAAAAATGCTCCATTCTTGTAGTCGTCACTAACCCTAGCAGAGCCCATAATTTAGGGCCAAAAGAAATATTATTTACAAGGAAAAAATTAAATAAATATCAACATTTTAATTTAAATAGTTTAATATAATTAATTTAAGTCATCTAAAATTAAAAGGGTAAAAAAATATGGAGAACCCACATTTTATTTCAAACATTGATTGTTGTTTATTTGATTTTTTACCTAAAATTTCATTAATTTTTTGTAAATTCCTAAAACTAAAAGAAAATAATATTTGACATTGGATATACATCCAATATAAAATCATTCAACTTCTTTGACCTAGGATTTTTCTAACACTGAAGAAATTTATCTTGTCACCTTGGATTAATCTGACACTAAAGCACCTTCGTTTGACCTTGGCTTGAAATTTTCTTGATCTTTATGTAAAAAATTATTTCAGTTTTATTTTTCACTTTATTTTTCATTTAATTTTACTTGTTTTATAAATTGTGTTCCAATAATTTTAAAATTATATAGTGGCTATTATGAAGGGCTACATGGTTTTATGTTTACTTATGTCATGGCATGAGGGGTTTACCCCAATACTCATAGCCATAGTACAATACTAATTACAAAGTTTATCTTCCATGTTCTTCATGATATATCAAAAATTCTTAGGGTCCCTTTTTTATGCCATAGGAAGACTCTTTTATTCTTCTAATTTGTGGTGCAACTAAGAAGAGTGTATCACCTAGGAATGTTACTCATGTACCCTCAAAACTGAGGTAAGTGGGATATAAACAAGGTTATACCTTTGTATTTATTACTCTATAACATTGAGACAACACTAATCAACAAATGAGGAAGTATATTTGAGGGCCTAGAAATCATTCAAGCCCTTACCTAAATCACTCTCATATCTTAATTTTTTCTTGTGTTTTATTCATAGTCATTAACATTTCTTGATTCACATTATGGTATATTCATATTCATTGGCATTTCTTAAATTATATTTTAACACTAATTGATTTATATTATATGGATCTAAGGCATAATTCTATATTAAGTGACATTTTTATTTCACATATGCAACTTCCTTTAGTTTCTTCTACAATGGAAATTCAAGATATTTTCTCTCAAAATACTATTGTTCAAATTTCTTGGGATCCTACAGATGAGGTACACATTGAAAATGATGAAGAAATTAATGAATAAGAATATGATGAACATAATGACAATGAAACTTACATTAATCTAAATGATCTTAATGGATTATATCAAGAGCAAGTATATGAACTATCTAAATTTTGTAAAGGTCTCCAAGACATCCCCCATAAGGTGAACAAGGTCATTAATCTTCTTCTAGTGTTAAAATTTGAACATCATTCTAAATTAGTAACATCTATACCATAAAATTTGCCTTTTTGGGTTGTAAAATTCCCTACTTCCAATGTTGTTACTTTTACTATTACATCCATTCCTATTTAAAAATCTTTAGTTACATTTATAACATCATATCTTCATTTGGGAACATCATTTAGTCTCCACAACATATCCATGCCTATGCCTACTCATGATACTTATACTCCACCTATTACCTCTTTAAATACTTCTATAGAGCATACCATTCTTGCATTACAAGATAAGTTGGACCACCTTGATCAATATATTTCTCATGTTAGCCTTTCCATGGACTCATGTTCTTTGTTAAATAACCCTTTGACACCCAAAATTACATCTTATCTATTGATAGTTGGATTTAAGGCTCCCAAGATTACTCTTTATGAAGGCAAAGGTGATCTTGAATTGAATTTGCATTTATTCCATGTATTTTATCTATTTTTAAATTGATTATGGTGAATTAATCCTAAATTAGTTAAATAGAATATACTAGTGTAATTTACTATAAATACAATCCTAAATAACAAACTAAAAAATAAATGACTAAAATATAAAATTCAAAATAGAAACGAGTAAGAGTAAACTATGTAAAAGAGATATGTACTTAGATTTTTAGACTCATCAGGTAACTGTATTGACCAATAGAGAGTAGGATCAAATAAATAAGATAAAACATGGAAAATACCTAGAAGCTTAAGCTAAAACAAAAATAGACAAACATGGTAGATAAGAAAAATAATGGATTTTGTTTTTCCTTGTTGGTCATGTTAGTCCTTTGCATAAAATTAGGAATTGATGCCAAAACTAGTTATGTTACCTAGTATTAGATATGTGTACAAATTTTTAGTGTTTGGAAGTGTGTGAAAACCTATATGTGCCTTATCAAAATTGCAAACCCAAGCTTTGTGCCACAAGGTGATAAATGGATGTGAATGAATAAAAAGGGGTTAGTGGTTGGAGTTTTACTAAATCTAAACACCCAAATATATTGAGTGTTGCCTAAATATCAATACTATGAAGAGAGATCAATCTTCTTGTAATTCTTCCACTTATGTGCTTTATAAAATTTTGATCCTTTGACTATATAAACACATCTATAATTGGCTTGAATACTTGATCATGCTTGGCTAGGTATTCATAAAATTAAATTAATACTTGGCTCATGACTTCTTGAAGTGATTTGAAGTTGATTTGGAAAGAATAAGAAACTTTTCTCCAATTTGAACTAGTGTGAATAAGCTCTTATGATAGGAGTGATAAGCTTTCCAATATGTTTGAAATGAAATAATTGAATGTGATTTTATAGTGATTCAAGAAGGAAAAAGGCCCACTGGAGAGTTTTTAAATCTTAAGGCCAATACTAAAGATGCTTTATTTTTTGAAGCTTTAGATTTATTATGGAAGGACAAAAATGGTAGGCATGGATAAGAACAACAACAATTCTTATCCCTTCAAGAAAGGTTCTAAGTTTTGGATTTAAGTTAGAGCATATAGATGTGCATAGGTGTTTTTAGCAGTAATATCATTTTTGTAAGTGATAATAGATGGCCTTTCAATGGAATTAGGTTTATTTTTGTGCTTAAGATAGTTCAAAATTGTGAAATAAGTGTCAATTAAGTTTACATATCAATTAATGTTAAAAGGAGATAAAATATGCATGATACAGTATTCATGACCAAATTTAGGTTACTACATTTTCTCCTCCTTTAGTCTAGAAATGAAATTACTAGATTAAAGGAAAGCCATACCTTAGTGTGTAAGACATACTTTATCTTTGAGTAGCATACTTATATCATGCAAGGCACCGTATAGTGTTAAACCCTATAAAATACTAGCATGAAGTATTTATTTTTTTATTTTAAAAATATAAATTTGAAAACTTGAATTTTAACACTTGAAAATATACTTGAACTTTGATTTTTTTAAAAAAAATTTGAAGAAAAATTTCATAAATTGAAAATTACTTATATTTGAGTAATTTGAAAATTAAAGTGAGAGGATGGAATGAATACCCCTGAATGTGTGCCAACCATAATAATTTTTGTGACATTTATTGTTGATGATGCTTCCTTGAATAATTAGAGAAATGGTATATCCCATAAAGCATTTGGAGAAGATGGTTCTTTATCCAAACATTGGAGGAAACTGGTAGTGATCAAACCCAAACTTACATTCTATCTTTTTATGTGAAAGTGTTGCTTATTGAAAAATGTTGAAATTTTGATTGTGTATGTCCATCTTTGTAACCCCAAGATGTAAATGGGTTAGAATCCTAATGTATTCACACACATGATTTTTGAGTGCTCAATGGACTCCAATTCATGTACTATCAAATGAAACTGAATCAACCACTATAGATGGCTTGTAGATTTAATTAAAAAATATTGGTATATCTTGATATTTTAGAGCATGATCACATGAGAATGGAGTACACCCATGCTCCTACCATGCCCGTGAAGATAAATAATATGCCATAAACTTGTTATTATGCCACAATTGTAATTGTAGAATTTGAAAGTGTATGTGAAAGTTTATTAAAAATATAAATAAGAGTGATATCCAATAGCATATTACACCATACTATGTGTCAATAACTTAATTTTAAACTTGAAACTTTGAAATTATGATTTTGAAATTGCAATTTCTATTTAAAAATGGCTTATCTCATGCATGAGAAACCCACTTTAAATTAACCCTTTTGAGGTGAGGGAATTTGTTCCTAAAAAATTACTCATATAAAAAGAAAATTTAACTTGAAACATGCATAGTAATATGTAATCATTGAAAATTGTATCAAATGGAAAAGTGTTAGCATAGTAAGATTTGAATTTGTACATAGAACTTAAGTGGAAAGGATTATAGAATGTATCATTGAAGTTAATAGAATTATAATGTTAGTATTTTAGGAGTGCATGATATGGATCATGGTACTTATCAAATTCATGAAGTTCAATAAGCACACACACAACAAGCACAAATGATAGAAAATTGACATAGATGGACCAAGGGCCAAATGCAAGGACATGTTTAAATTTTGAAAACATATAGACATGATGAATGTCATAAAAAAGGAACATGTTAAAATGTCTCACACACATAGGGACAAAGCCTAAAGTAAATACATTTTAAAATTTCATACACCACACATAGGACTAAGGGCCAAAGCAAATACATGTTAAAATGTTGCACACCACAGATAATGCCAAGGGCCAAAGCAAGGACATGTTAAAATGTCACATAAAACACACTAGATCTCATAGAGATGTAACAAAAAAATAATCTCACATAATGGATAAGAGAAAACATAATAAAATAGTGAAATTGTAATCTACTATGTACAAGTAAGTAAGATCAATGGAACATAGAATTAGCAACAATAGTCTAAGTTATGTACTAATATCCTTGAAAGTATCATGTTCATGTACACTATGTAAGGTGAAATGTTAGAAAGACATGTATAAAATTTAAAGATAAAAAATATAGGGGTTATATAATGATAACACTTATTTACTATCACTTGTGAGTAAGATACCCCCAACTTAGAAAGGCTAATGGGTAGAAGAGAGTACAACATCTTAACTTGTGAAAATGCTTGTATGCCCTACAAAAAATTTCATCGATACTTGTGAAATGCATGTGTGATATATAAATAATATTTTATCTACTAATATTGAGATAAATAACATAGTGCACATATTTAAATAAGATTGATAAGCATGCTTAGGTCTTAGTTTTGTATTTTTGATAATATTTTTTTTTTGCATTTTAAGCAATATATAATTTTTTTTAATGTATTTTTGAAATATGGAAATCAGAAACATTTTTATACGTTATCATTTTCAAAAATATACGCTTGTCTAAATATCTCATAAATGAATAATTTAGCTTGAAAATAAAGATATTTTCCATGGAAAACTGGAAATTGAATACTGAAACTACAAGAGTAATCTAGAAATTTGTAGAATCAGAGATATATGTATGAAAATTGTAAATTATGCATAAAAATATGTTGAGGGTAGGAATGAACAATTGGAAAAATAATGGCAGTTAATTTTGTCCTTTTCTGGTTGATTTTATCATGTAGGATGGATAATAGAATTGTAGTACAAACTATGCAAGCAGAGAAGTAGGTGGTTTGATTTAGCAGAATTGATCACTATTTGAAGCTATTTAGATTTGAGAAGATGAAAATAGGACCAAAAGGTCAAAAATTGAGATGAAAATCCAAGGGAATATAATAATGGATCAAGCAATCACAAAGGCAAGCAAATAGAAGAATAAGATGCAAAAATCAAAAACTATGTATAGTTAGATTTTTATTATTGTGAATGTGTTTGAATGTGTTTTGAAAATGAAATGAGATACCCAATGATCATAACAATATATGAGGAGTGGTAAATGATTAACATTTCTTAAATGAAATGTGCCATTATGTGTGCCTATCAAAATAAAAAAGTGTATCATGTTCTTTTGCTAATATTTTACTTGTTATCTTTACTTAAGAGACATTTTCCCTTGTGTGGTATTGTTCTAAAGATGTTCCCTTATTTAAATTTAATTGACCTTGGATTCATGTTCAAATGTAATGTCACATTTTTTCTAATGATTGATGCCCTGATTTATTTTAACCATGATCCATCAAGCATAATTTCATATGTATGTGGAGGAGAAACAATGCTAAAATTTAGATGACATTCTTTTGAAGAAAATAATATTGTTGAGTCAATTTATACTAGGCATGATGTTGATGTGGTAGTTTTGTCTATGTGTTGAACACCATATTCTATAGATATAAAAAATTATGTAGAGCAAAAATTCCTTTTCGGATAGTCTATGACCTTGACATTGATAAATTTATTGCTATCCATGTGAGCAGTGATAGTGAAAGGTTATTGATATGAATAAGTGTTTGTGAATTCCTCTTTTAAACCCATATTTATAAAATTAAGTTTTGTAGACTTTTCTTGTTCCAATTTTTATTTTTGCACTTTCTCTTTCTCAATTTGTTCTTTTATTAATTTGTCTCTTTCTAATTGTTCCTTTTACAACCTTTATTTTTTAACATGTTCTGTTTGTAACCTTGCTTTTTCATTTTGTTATTTATGTGTGAATCCTTAGCAACTATATTTTAATCAATAGACTTTGTAGGCACATTTTGATTTGGAATGTCTTTCATGAGAAACCTTTTTAAAAATGTTCCTTCTCACTTACATTGAGTTTGATCATGTAATTTTTCTTTTGATAATTGGTCTTTTAAAATCTTCTCTTGATGTAACTTTTGTAGGCTTGCTTGTTCTAAATTTTCTTTTTGAATCCATGCCTGTTCTTTTTGTTCCTTTTGCACTAGATCTAATTTTTTCATGTGTTCTACTTGAACTTGTTACTTACAAGATGAAATTATGATGTGAGTGGGTTGCTTAATTTATGTATCTATTATAAGATCACCACTTTCAATGAAAATTTGTATTTTGTTCTTCAATGAAAAATAATAATCAATATGATGACCATATATTATATGATTTACAAAATATTATTTTGATCTTATTAGAGGGTCTATAAGAGGTAATTTTATCACTTTGTTTCAAAACATTTTTCCTAAAATTTCACTTGAAATTTTAGTATCTTTTTGTGCACTTTTAGAATCACTAGTTGTATATGCAGTCTATTTTAGCTTCCAATCTTGATATGAAGTCTTGTTAGGAAACGTGCTACTTGATGAAGATGCAAATACATGATTAACACTAACATACTTTTGATTCTTTGTGAATGTAATTTGGTTATCTTATGATGTTATATTTGAAACTAAATATTGATTTTTATTTTGTATCTCTTCTATTGACCTTCTCATAGTGATGACTTGATCCTTAAGGGCTTCATAAGCACAAAACCTAGGTATTTATAATTGAATATGCATAAAATAATGATAAAGATAATATGTGAGAGGTATAGTGGGTTAAGTGTTGGTAGTCAACAGGGATAGCAAATTATAGATAATAACTTATAGACATGTGTGTGAATCTCAATATTTTGTATTTTGTATCTCTTTTTGTATGTATTTGACACTTGAAATCATGTCAAGAATCTTTATAATGTGAAGATTATTTATTTTTTTGTAGAAAAAAGCTAGAATATGAAGTGATAGTACTTGGTAAAAGTTTTATTTATAGTTTAATTCAATTGTAAAAGAGTTTTGATGTGATATAGTTTAATAAAAAGTTATGAAATGGTTATTCTGAAGGTTTTTCACCATTGTTCTATGCATAAAGGATTGCTCTATTTTTATAAATTTTTTAACCATTTATAATATTTTATAGGTTATGGAAATATTAAGACTAGATTCTTTAACATAAATCAACTATAACTATGTATACTTAGATTAGTCTTCATTCATGTCTATATTATAATTATGTTCAAACTTCACATAGGTATCCCTGTATTAACATGTTCTAATGGGTTTTCTGGGAACTTCTACTAACAATGGTGTGGTGAGCATGGAATCTTAAAACAAGTTGTGATGACTACCAAGATAAAGAGATCTGAAAAGATGGATTAATAAACAAATTCATAATTTTGTAGAGGAAAAAGCAAGAAGAATAGGTATTTATGCACAAGAAGTTATTCACAAGCACATGTACGATGAAATATATGAGATTTTTTGGTGTGGATTACCTAGACCATTGGTTATGTGGTAATTAATATTAGAATACTATTATTTTTGGTTGAGGAGGATAACATTTATATCTTGGATAAAATAAATACTACTAAATCTATGAATATTAGATATCTACTGGACTCATGTGATAGATTACTATAAAAAAACTACCATTGATGAATATATTACAAAAAAATTTGTACAAGGATATCTATATTTTAAAGCTATACAACACCTATTTATGAGAGGCATATGAGGAAAGTTTATTTAGTGGTTACTGTTGACCATTTTTGCCCAACAGGCCAAAAATTGCCCCCCTCCTTTTTAATACTGTTTTGAGCCAGTACTTTTGATTTTGCACGAGTCTTGCAATTTCTAAGGACTCTACAGAATTTCTACGGACTCTGCAGGTCTATTTCTACAGACTCTATAGGTCTATTTATACAAACTCTATAGGTGAAGTTTCTACAGATTCTACAAATAATTTTTTCTACAGACTCTGCAGGTTAGTCTTTTGGTGCATGAAGAATCAGGTCAGAGAGTGTTGGGTTTTACAAGGATTATTCAGGCTTTTGTCTGAAGAAATTCACAAGGAAGGTTAGCATTTTTAAACCATTGAACTAGTTTAATTCCTTGGTTCAATACCCAAGTTCATCAGCTCATTTTAAAGACTTGGTTCAATTTAGTTGGTTCAATGGCTGAGGTTTAACGCCAAAGTTCATCTCTCAATTCAAAGCCCAAGTTCATTAGCTCAGTTCAAAGGCTTGGTTCAATTTAGTTGGTTCAACGCTTTGCCTTGGTTCATCACTTTAGTTCAATGACTGAGGTTCAATGCCACAGTTCATCTCTCAGTTCAAATCCTAAGTTCAAATAACACGGTTCAATGGCTTTTGGTTCAATTGGTAGGTTCAACACTTTGGTTCAACACCTTGGTTCAATCAGATGGTTCAATCAAATGGTTCGATGCCTTGGTTCAATAAGTGTTTGAAATATTGAACCAGTTCAATGGATTGGTTCAACGGTTGGTTCAAGCGAATAGTTCAAAGGCTTGGTTCAATAAGGAGTGGCATGCAGTGTTAAACTGTTGAACCGTTGAACCATTTTTGGTTCAATCGGTTGGTTAAATGGCTTGGTTCAAAGGAGCGTCCTAAAGCCGAAGGAAAAGTGCACTCATAGAGGGTAGTTTCTTGGATTAAGAGCCCTTGCGAAGGGCAGGAAACACTTCAAAGGAAAAGGGCCACAAAGGTAAGATTTTTTTTCAAAATTTTGTTAAGGTAACGGCATAATTCCTTCAGACTTTTTATCTGAACGAATTCCTTCAGACAAAAAGCCTAAAAGAATTCAGAAGGGTTGCTTGACAAAATCCCGCAAAAAGACTTAAGTGATGAAATGAATTCTTTCAAACTTTTTGTCCAAAGGAATTCCTTTAGAAAAAAGTCCAAAGATTTTTGGAGGAAGGCTATGCAGAAAAAGCTCACAAAAAAGAAAAAACCCACAAAAAAGAAAAAGTCATAGAAAAGGCCTGAAGGAATTTGCTAAGGATGGTGACGTCCCAAAAGCCATCAATTTCAAGGAGACAAATTAGCCATTTTTTAAGTGATGATAGGTGTGTGAACGTCAATTTTAAGATAGTGAAATAGCCATTTGCTTTTAAATTGCCTGAGCGCCAACCATGAAAAGAGCCCAAGGAATGCAGTGACCCACTATAAGATCACCCCCAAGGGATAAAACAATAAAAGGAGATAAAACCAAGATGAGACAAGGTGCATAATGAACAAATCATCCAAGTGGCGAGAGGAGGTATCAACTCAGGGATTTATTCCTATAGTTAGAACAATGCTTGCTAGGTTATCACCAAATGGTGCAAACAGTAAGCAGTACAACTTGTTTTCTCTAGTTTACATTCATAAGCAAACAAGCCACATAAATGCCTTAAAGGGAGTAGTCTATTCACAAAAAAGAGGTGTGACTCATGCTTTCATATTAATGTTGAGATGCCAAAGTCAAAAGAGGAACCGACAATCAAATGGCTCCCTCTTCCCAAGGCTCAGAGCGCAGATGGGCCAGCTTGCAAAAAAGGTGCCAAGTTCTCTTCCCCTTTCTCTATATATTGTAAAAATTCTCATTTGATAAGGATCCATTTTCTCTCAGCCTTAAGGAAAAACTCTGCCCAAAAATCTCTTGGGCTTGTAAAGCAGAGCTCTACCAGTCTTTACCTTGAATCAGGACTTAGCATTTTTACCTCTATCTAGACTTGAACTTTAAAGTATATGTTTGTGTTCTTCTTTTGTGTTAAGTCATTATCTTTCATGCTTCTCATAGATCAATTACAACATTTATAGTGCATTGTAAAGTCTCCTTTCTGTAGGTCTGCCAGAAGTGTCTACAGGGGAGTGTAGGTGCCTGTGAATAGGCTGCCATAAGTGTGTCTGAGGATGCCTTTGGTAGTTTTCTTCCTCCATGTATTTCCACGGACCCCTAGCTGACTATTGCAAAAGAGCTTCCCACTTCAGATGAAGTGTATGGGTGCTTCTTTTTGGTGAAAAGTGTATATTTGGGTTGGGTGGGTCACATTTTTTGGTGTATCACCTTTTCCTTTTTAAGCTTAGGTTTTGTTTTTAGCATCTCTCTCTCCCATTTCATCCCCCCCTTTTTTTCATTTTATTTATTAGCAGTAGGAGAAATGAGGGCCTAAAAGATACATCAGAGGGAGCTATCCCTTATCTAGAGACTCTCCCCTCTAGCTTCACCAATCCCACAGGGGAGAAGGGAGTTTCCATTATTGTGGGTGGAAGGCAAGAGCTCGGCCTCCAGCCCCAGGTGAAATCCAATGCATCAACAATTTTTTAGCACGCCTGGTGGGACCAAATAGGACAAGTTTTGTCCAAAGAGTTGAAGAATTTTTGGTGTGTTCTTCAACCAACCAGCCTTTGGAGGCTTTTGCATCAACACCAATGGTGACTCTGAGTTAAATCAACTGGTTAAGTAGTTCTGGTGCCATCAATAAATAGTATTTTGGTATGTATATTTCCATCATTCAGAGCTATGGACCCTATTTTCCTTGGCCAGTTTGGCTATGATCTTTACCAACCTTATCTTGATCCTTATCAAATTCAATATGACGAGTCTCAACCCTATCATAAGCTATATAAGCCTTATGCCCAGTCTTCTCAATGTGTCACTTCTCCTACTCAACCCAGTCTCTTTGCCAATCAACTCATTTCCACTTTCAAACAAGCACTGCTGGGATACAAAAAGTATGTAATAGATCTTGACACCAGAAGGGGATGTGGCCAATAAATTCTTGATCATGTCATCCATCAAGTGAGAAATGCACTAGATTAGGTTAAGAGTGAATGGGCTCTTATTGAAAGAGCCAATTGGCACAGGCTTACAAGTGAGATGCTGGATGTGAGTGGTTTGATTGCATCTTTGGAAGAAAAGTTGAGTATTCATGAGAGGAAACCTTACCAAGTCTATCAACCTGCATACTCACTGCCCCAAGTATCATATTAGTCATACACAGCCCCTGCTTATAAGCCAAGTCAAGCTTGTCAAAGTCCTTTCCCAAATCATGTTGAGGAGAGTTCTGAAACAATAAATCTTGTGTTTAAGGCTAATCTTGATAAATAGATCAAATTAGCAAATCTTTAGATGCAACAATCCATTTTGGTAGCAAGGGAAGTGGAATCTAAACCCTCACTACCCACTCAGATTGGGGCCCCATCACCCCAAAAAGAGATGCCCAATCCAAATATCTTGAGCTAGAATAAAGTGGTTGAATAATGGAACAACAAGGAGGAGAAAGACATTATCCAAGAGTGTGAGGTACAAAATGAGGTTAGTCCTTTTCAAGTCCCTCCCACCCTTCCTCAGGAAGCTTCTTACATTTCATGAAACCTTCATGCACTCCCCATCTCTATAATGATTCTTATGAGCTCTAAGAGGTACAAAATGAGGATAATCTAGCTAAGCAGATTGAGGAATTAGAGGCTAAGATGAGACTGCTTGGAGAAAGAGAGATGGAGTTTTTAGACCTTGTAGAGGAGCTGATGCCAAAAAACACCCCTTCTACCAATCCACAAGCTAATTTCAATATTGATGAAGTGTTAGTAAAGTGGAGGGACGAAAATCAAGAAATTTTGGCCTAATCTCTAGCCCCTCCTATTCTAGAGAAAACTTCCTCTTGTGTGCCAAATCCTTTCTATCAGATGGCACTTGCTCATTTTGACTCATCCGATGCATCAAACAATCCTACCTTTAATCCTATATGCCTAGCTTTTCAGCATGCCTCTTTTTAGATAGCTCCTCCTATACATGAGCAGACCCTCCCAAATCTTCCCTAACCTCATCAAGCCTTTCAACATGATCTCCAAATTCCAAGCTAGAAGAAGGAACATCATGAACTAGCTCAAGACCTTGAAGAGGATAAGGTTGATGCCTGTTCACAGGAGCAAGATTCCAATCCCAAGATCATGAGTTGGAAGAAAACAGTGAAATCTTGGGGTAGAAAGGAAGAGGAGAAAGGTTTCACTATAACCCTTGAAGAAGATGGGTCTGCTCCTACTCCCAATGATGATTGTGACCTCCAAGAAAGGCTTTTCCAGGAAGATATAGATAGGCAAATTACAGAATTAGAGTTCAGAGCGAGTTTCCTTAGCTAGTGGGTGGTGGATGTTTCAAACCAAATAAAAGATTCCATGTCTGAACACACTCCATCCACACACCTCCAAGAGAGCTATTAGGCCTTGCTTGATATAGATTATGCTCAGTTTATGACTAATCAGGGAGACTTAATGAGTATAGATGAGGAGGATATCACCATAAATGTCATGGAAGAGCATGGGCAATCTCTTGTTCATGTTTTGAATGATTCTTTTGAAGTCATTGGGGTAGGCTGCACTATTCTTCAAGGGGGACATGAGCTAGATAAGAGTGGAGAAGGCAACATTGGGACTCAAATAAGTATGAAAAAGGGGTGTAGGATTTCAAATTTATCCCTTCAATAGGTTGGTGAATCTAAAGACACTTTCTTTGAAATCATCAAGGAGGATGGTCATACCATGGAACCCGAGCATGAGGCAAAAGAGAACAAGCCAGTCAATGATGCATATCAAGGGGTTTATGGTGATGAGCCAATAGCAATTGATTTATTGACGAGATACACCATCATGAAGAACCAATAGGAGGTAAGCTTCTAACAACAAATAGAGTATGTATATTTTGGAAGCATGTTTGAATCTGATCCACTTAGATATAAGCCAACCTAGGTGGCAGGAAAGAGGAGTGGGTCACCAACTCTCCATTTCATTCAGCCACTTGTCTAGCACCATAAATTTCCTTGCTAGGAAGGAGACTTAAGCAATTTTCCCTTTGATCCAGGAGGGAAGCAGATGTACCTAGTTAGTTGTATATAGTAGTTGTTTTCAATTTATTTTCCTACTTTCCCTAAGTGTAGTTTGCATAAGTAGTGTTTTTAGTCTTGTGTGTACTTTTCCTTGTGTCTAGGGTAAAAAGCTTCATGTTTGATTCTTGGATCTTTAGGGCTATTGCTAACCTTTCTTCAAAGCTAAATTTTGACTCCGTGCCCAATGGACTACAAGGCAACTAGTCTCTAAGCATAGCAGGCATGCTTCCCCTGGGAGTCGCTAATTTGTTGACCATTTTTGCCCAATAGGCAAAAAATCGGTCCCCTTCCTTTTTTATGCTATTCTGAACCAGTAATTTTGATTTTGCATGAGTCTTGCAAAATGGTAGAAGAATTACTTAGGTTGCTCTCAAAATGGTGAGAGAGTGGCTTAGGTTGCTCACAAAATAGTGAGAGTGTGGCTTAAGTTACTCATAAAATGGTGAGAGTATGTCTAGAAAAGGTGATTAAGATAACCTCAACAAGTATTAGAGTGCTACCTACATAGTCCCGAATTAGGACCTCAAGTCACTATAGTTTTGCCTTAAAGCAGAGAAATCTAATTAGTGTAGTAGTCAGTTCAAATAGAATATGAACAGTTGGTATGATGGCATAGTATGACATAGAGAGTGGCTAGTTGGTATGGTCAAGGCATAATAAATAAGTTTTTCCCTTAGTTTTCCCATAGGTGGTTATAAATAATATGGACTCTAAAAAATTTCTACGAACTCTGTAGGTCTATTTTTATGGACTCTATAGGTCTATTTCTATGGACTCTATAGGTGAAGTTTCTACGGATTCTGCAAAGAAGTTTTTCTATGGACTCTGGAGGTTAGTCTTTTGGCACATGAAGAATCAGTTCAGAGAGTGCTAGGTTTTAAAAGGCTTCTTTGGGCTTTTGTCTGAAGAAATTCACAAGGAAGGTAAGCATTTTTGAACCATTGAACCGGTTCAATGCCTTGGTTCAATGCCCAAGTTCATCAGCTCGGTTCAAAGGCTTGGTTTAATTCAATTGGTTCAACGGCTGAGGTTCAACGCCAAAGTTCATCTCTCAATTCAAAGCCCAAGTTCATCAACTTGGTTTAAAGGCCTGGTTTAATTCAGTTGGTTCAATGCTTCACCTTGGTTCATTGCTTTGGTTCAATAGCTGAGGTTCAGTGCCAAAGTTCATCTCTCAGTTCAAAGCCTAAGTTTAAATGACGTGATTTAGCAGCTTTTGGTTCAATCAACAAGTTCATGTGTTGGTTCAATGCCTTGGTTCAATTAGATGGTTCAATCAAATGGTTCAATGCCTTGGTTCAACAAGTGTTTGAACCATTGAATCGGTTCAATAGATTGGTTCAATGGTTGGTTCAAGTGAACGGTTCAAAGGCTTGGTTCAATAAGGAGTGGCGCGTAGTGTTGAATCGTTGAACCGTTGAACCATTTTTAATTCAATCAGTCAGTTCAATAGCTTGTTTCAAAGGAGCATCCCAAAGTTAAATGACAAATGCCCTCATAGAGGGCATTTTCTTGGTTCAAGAGTCCTTGTAGAGGGTAGGTAGCACTTCAAAGGAAAAGGGCCGCAAAGGTAAGATTTTTTTTCAAAATTTTGTTAAGGCAATAGCATAATTCCTTCAAACTTTTTGTCCAAAGGAATTCCTTCAGACAAAAAGCTCAAAGGAATTCAGAAGGGCTACTCGATGAAATCCCACAAAAAGACTTAAGTGATGAAACAAATTCTTTTGGACTTTTTGTCCAAGGAATTCCTTCAGACAAAGGTCTGAAGATTTTTTGAGGAAGGCCGCATAGAAAAAGCCCACAAAAAAGAAAAAAACCTGTGAAAAGGAAAAGGCCATAGAAAAGGCCCGAAGGAATTTGCCAAGGATGGTGATGTCTCGAAAGCCATCAATTTCAAGGAGACAGATTAGCTATTTTTTTAAGCAATGACAGGTGCACGGACATCAATTTTAAGACAGTGAAATAGCCATTTACTTTTAAATTGCCTGAGTGCCAACCATGAAAAGAGCCCAAGGAATGCAGTGACCCACTAGAAGATTGCCCTTGAGGGCTAAAAGAGCAGAGGGAGACAAAACCAAGATGAGACAAGGTGCATAATAGACAAAGCATCCAAGTGGTGAGAGGAGGTATCAACTCAGGGATTTATTTCAAAAGTTAGAACGATGCTTGCTAGGTGATCACCAAATGGTGTAAACAATAAGCATTACTACTTGTTTTCTCCAATTTGCATTCATAAGTAGACAAGCCACGTAAATGCCTTAAAGGGAGTAGTCTATTCACAGAAAAGAGGCATGACTCATGCTTTCATATTAATGTTGAGATGCCAAAGTCAAAGGAGGAATCGACAATCAAACAACTCCCTCTTCCCAAGGCTCAGAGCACACATGGGCCAGCTTGCAAAAAAGGTGCCAAGTTCTCTTCCCCTTTCTCTATATATTATAAAAATTCTCATTTGAGAATAATCCATTTTCTCTCAGCCTTAAGGCAAAACTCTGCCCAAAAATCTCTCGGGCTTGTAAGGTAGAGCTCTGTCAGTCTTTACCTTGAATCAAGACTTAGCATTTTTACCTCTATCTGGACTTGCACTTTAAAGTATATGTCTGTGTTCTTCTTTTGTGTTAGGTCATTGTCTTTCATGCTTCTCACAGATCGATTACAACATGTCCAGTGCATTGTGAATTCTCCTTTCTACAGGTCTGCCAGAAGTGTCTATAGGGGAGTGTAGGTGCATGTGAATACGCTACCATAAGTGTGTCTGAGGATGCCTCTAGGAGTTTTCTTCCTCCCTGTATTTCCATGGACCCCTAGCTGACTATTACAGAAGAGCTTCCCACTTTAGATGAAGTGTATGGGCACTTATTTTTTGTGAAAAGTGTATATTTGGGTTGGGTGGGTCACATTTTTTAGTGTATGACCTTTTCCTTTTTAAGCTTAAGTTCTGTTTTCAGCATCTCTCTCTCCCTTTTCATCCCCCCCCCCCTTTTTTTTTCATTTTATTTGTTAGTATTAGGAGAAACTAGGGCCTAAAAGATACATCAAAGGGAGATAGCCCTTATCTAGAGACTCTCCCCTCCAGCTTCACTGGTCCCATAGGCAAGAGGGGAGTTTCCATTATTGTGTGTGGAAGGCAGGACCTCGGCCTCCTGCCCTGGGTGCAATCCACTGCATCAATAGTTACCTACTCTTGTCAAGATGTTGGTTATTGTAAATACCATGGTGCCTACCCATACCAACATAGAGTAGTCACTTCTGGAATTATGGGTGTGCTATGATGTAGGAGTGAATAATAAAGATCTGAGAAAAATAAATTGAACCTAAACCCAAAATATGAAGTATGAAAATAAATAGGGTGAGAAGAAAATTCTAGGATTAGAAAGAGAATTATGGCAATAAAGAAGGTAAAATAAATAAGATAACTGAAATGTAATTGTGAATAGGAGTAGGAGTAAAATAGAGGATGTAGAAGAGATGGGATCCTAGAGAAAGGACACACAAGTTACAAAAATTGGAGAATTTAGATATTATGTAGAGCAAGGGATGGAAGGGCCTAAGAAAGAAGAGGACATAGATTAGAATATACATGATATGAAATAGAAAGAAGATATTGAGGAAAGTAAATTGTCATTAGAATAGTTAGAGGATAGTGATAGATCATAGTTCAAAGGAAGGATTTTTTTGGACTAGAAAAAGAATATCATATGGATGAAGTTATGCAAAATCATAGGTTCGAGGTCACAAATAGAAGAAGTTAAAGATAAAAATCATTTATTTCAAAAGTATGCATCCCCTAAGCCCATTTTATCTTTAGAAAAGAGAAACAAAGCTATAGAGGTTAGGACAAGAGGAAATTGGTTTGAATCATTTACAGATAAATTTGGCAAACTTAGTGTAGAAACTAATAAAACTATAGACAAGAAGAAGTTAGAAGAGGTTGGGTTCTATTTCACCACAAGTTTTATGACACCAATAAAGGATAGTACAAAGAATCCAACAATAGTAGTTACAAGTGCACAAAACATGTTTTTGAACATAGGAATGTTTATTAATTTGATACCATATGATTGGTCTTCTGACCTTGAACAATACTTGTTAACTTGTGACATGAAATGATAGGTTAAGGGTGTGACAATTGAGGATGTGAAAAAGTGAGATCTCATAAGAGCCTTAATAGGCTGAGATATGGAACTAATTTATAAAACATATGTTACTTCCCTAAGTATTCAATATGTTAAGGACTAATTAATCATAAAATTCAAGATGAATAAGTGCTCAAGCCAAACCATTCAGGATATTAAAGAGATTTGGAAATGAAGTGGAGAATCACTATGGGAATATGATCGTAGAGTATCAGATGTAATAAATAAAGTTGACTTAATTTTAGAAGATAAAGATAGGGCTACATGGCTTATTGAGGGATTGAGATAAAGGATTAGGTTTACCATTATGTAGTCATAGTTACTGACTAAGGTTGATGCAGAGAAACTACACTTCAAGTAGAGAAAATTGAGGATTATGGAGATGCTCCATTGATTGGCTCTAAAATTGAGATGAAAATAGATGATTTTATTAGGAAGATGGATGAGCTTAATGAAATTAGAAAACCTAAGATGGTCTTATGGTGTATGAAGTGTGATAAATAAGGGCATCATAGATATGATTGTTCTAAAAAAAAACATATTTATGTGACATGTGGAGTACTAGGACATGTGACATCAAAATGTCACCTACTACAATAATACATACAGAAACTAAAGAGCATGTACTATAATTTTTTGTAAGTTAACAAGTCATAACATAATAGATACCTACTATGAATTAAGTGATTCTAGGCTTGGAGATAAAAATGTCTAGTGCAATACAAGGTGTTCTTAGGTGGATGCCTTCATCACCAAAATATCAAACCCAAGATCTATCCAGATGGATGTTGTTATCTCTAAAATATCAGTAATAATCATCATGGAACATTGTGATTCCCTATCCACAATAATGAAATTGGGATCCATCATTTCCTCAGTGACAATATGAAGGTTATGATTCTCAAGAATAGTAGTGAGAGGGGTTTAATGGGAAATAGTAGCAAGGTTGGGGTTTCCAACAAAAAAAGAGGATATAGAGGGGGGTACCATGGTGGATACCAAGGAGGTCACAATAATGATAATGATAAGCTTGTCAACAAATTTAGCATTTTTTATGTGGTGAATATAATAACTTTGCATGAAATTTCCTAACTAATACTCAAAGGTAGATGTATTACATCTATTATAGAGTTACAGGACAACACCATACTAAAAATTGTATAGTTTTGGAAAATTAGAGGAAAGATAAGCTTGTGTGAAATGTAAACATGATAAATTCATACCCCAAGGACAATACATTCATGCAAGTAGTTACAAGGCAATAACACAATTTTAAAGGATTTCCTCCTTTAGAAATACCAAAGGATCAAATTATTAGAAAGTTTCAATAGGATAAGTATCATGATCCTATGATATAAAATGTCTTGATGTACCAAGAATCTCAAGTTATTTAGAACATCTAATAGTAGATTACATTGATGGGAGATGTCACAGTCATTGATATGTAGATGTACGGATAAATTGTTCACATAATGAGAGAAGAGGGAGTAGCAATTTTCTTGACTAACCTTTCAAAAATTTGATCACTCTTTGAAATGAATATATTTTGAAGGATATTACAAATATACTACATAACTTACTAAAGTGCACACAACGAGGAGAATAACATACTGACAAGGTAGTTTGGTAAGTAAAAAATAAAAAGTTGTGAGATGTTGATTCCCACATGGAATTGAACAAGTAGTATATGGATTAACCAAAACTATATTTGATTTTAAAATAATAGTGAGTTGTCAATCTACCTATGAATATTTTGGATGACCAACACTTAGCTATAGTCCAGACACTATAAGGTTCACATATTATTTTAGGGTAGATCCTATTGGATGAATGTAATATGTGGAGATCAAAGTGGCTAAACTAAGCTTATGAGGTTATTTTGAAGTGATTAACATGAAGACTAATAAAACATACTACCCTGCATTAGTTAGTTAAAATTGGGCATATGATGGTCAGATGACCATTAATATAGTGCAAAATTAATTGGAAGTGTATCAAGGGGATAAAATTATCATTATACCCCTGAATAAAGTAGATCACAATTCATACATTATATTGAAATAGCCAAATTCACCATATACATATGGAGATAATAACTAATTCAAGGTGAGTACAGAAGCTAAGCCTAATGCCTTATGAGTTATATAATATATGTACCTTCAATCAAAAATGCAACTTCAATAATAGATAGTTTGAAATAACCAAAAAATTCACTTATAGACCCATGATCATAAAGGAGCCACTATTGAAATTTTAAACAAATGAATTCAAGTCATCTTGTATGTAATCACCAACTAAATGAAAAGTGGATTTCCTATATAAAGTAGGTGTGATAGATATGGAATATATGAAACTGATGAAGGAAGGTATTTCAAACTAGGAGATTATGTCCTAAGTTTGTGGTGACTCAGATACTTACATGTTGAATTGGTTAAGGGGAGATCATAAGGTATGCCCAATATGTATGGTTTTTACCATCAAACATAAACTACCTCAATACTTTGCACCTGATGACTTGAATCAATTTATTATAAAGCTTGAACATCACATGCCAAATATAGATAAGAGGGTGACTGCACTAAATTATGTATTAGAAGGAGTTTCTATGACTTGGTGGGCAATCCATAGAACAAAATAGTTACCATGGGATGAGGTATACGAATTGATGCATGCTCGATTCCAAATATCACCTACTGTCAAGTAATGATGACCCTTTTTCTAGGAAGCAAAATGCATATAAATGCATGTTCATAAATATGTGTATGAATTGAATGTTTAGGCTATTAAACACAAATATTGGGTGCATATTTTTAGATATAATCTAGTAGCCATTATAATGGTCTAGTACATGCCCCAAGAATGCATATGGGAGACAACATTAGCCATAAGTCCAATACAATTTCATTCAAAGATTTGTTTTTTAGGATGAGAATCCCTTAGTGCAGAATGCTATGACAAAATTTAAAATATTTCTATGATATGGGTGAGAAAAATACTTAGGTACTATAATAAAATCATCTTTGTAGCAAGAGGCACTCAATATTTGAATATAAGTATTCAAAATTATAAGGTAAGCATGAAAAAGGAGTAAATTTTCATCACACCATGTAATAAGATCATAGATGATGAATAATTTAAGAGTCCACTAATAGTTATGAAGACTCAGATTTGATCAAAAAATTTAAACCAGAGAGAAATGGAAGAGCTGAAATCCAAAGTCATAGACTAAAATGAGGAACAACAATTATGAAATATTAAAATTAAGGAGCAAAAAGGACATAAAATAGTGAAAGACTCCATTTCAAGTAGTTCTAATTAAAATATATTAGGATCCCTTATGGAATATTTTAGATAATCTATACTTATGTCCTTAAATTAGATGAGAGATAATCTTTGAAAATGAATAGTTTTTAGTTTTGTGTAAGTTTCACATGGAGAATATGGTAATAATTTGGATCTATTCCCCATTTATTATATTAGAGAAAATTTACGATTAGAAAATTTTGAATAATGTAGGTGTGTTATTGATATTTTTTTTTTAGTTGGACTACATATAAGTCCAAATTATCTAAAATAGTGCCTACTTAAAGAAGTTGGTAGGAAATATTTGGATATAACCAACACCAAATCTTGTGACTTTAGGTAACTAATGGATGAAAAATAAAAATTTAGAAGCTTTGCATTTAATTTGAGACTACCAAGATGTTTTATTAAATAAATTCACATACGTAAAAGAGTAGACCCTTATTTAGGATAAGTGCACATAGAACTAAAAGAGTGTGCACAACCTATGAAAAAGTGACCACAAAGGATAAACCCCAACATGAAGCTCAATGTAAAATATAAAATGGATCACATATAAGATGCAAGAATTATATATCTAGCAGAAAAGGTTTATTGGTAGCCCAATGATAGTTTATCCTAAGAAGTATAGATAAATTTGAGTGTGTGGGGACTATCATGTGCTAAATGACACCTATATAAATGATCCTTTTACAATTCCTTTTATGAACAAATTATTGGAGTTAGTCACAAAACATGAAGTGTTATCTTTCACCAATTGGTTCAATAAGTACCACTAGATTCAAATCATAGTAGAAAACCAAGCCAAAAAAATGTTTTCAATAGAGTGGGGGTATTTTATATATAAGGTAATGTCCTTTGGTTCAGAGAATGCTTCAAATGTGTTCTCTAGGGTGGTGGTCACTGCCTTCTAATATTTCATCCATGATTTTATTGAATTATACCTAGATGATTGGGATGTATTTTCATTATTCAAGGAGCATTTGTCTAAGATGTGACTTATGTTGGAATGATGCTGAGTTCTATGCGTTATGATAAACTTGAAGAATTGCTTATTCTTCATGCCTTTTTATGTCATGTTGCGACATGTAGTATGTAGGGATGGGATATTAGTGGACCAAGCCAAAATTGTAATAATTATATGCATTCCACCTCTAAAAATATCTATAGAGGTGAGATAATTATTGGGGCATACAAGATATTAAAAAAATCATAAAAGGATATGTAGTTATATTTACTTTGATGGAGAAGTTGCTATGAAAAAATACAAGGTTTGAATCAAAAAATGAATTTAGAATAATATTCATGGATATAAATTAAATATTGGTCACAACACACTATTGATCATTGATTATATTGTTGAATACTTAGCATTAATGTTGTCATTGATGTCAAAGGTTGTTCATGAGGAGACTTGAGAAGGCTTATGCATAGGATGCCCAACCTTATGCATAAAGGAGCATGGTGGCCTAGTAATAGGGATGAATATAATCTTAAGAGGATGTTTGAGGAAAATTAACATGTTTATTAATAATTATATCACTTAGGAGAGTTTTAAGGTAGGTTTGTGGGGGTAGACCCTATAAGACTAGCATGCAAATAGACTAGTTCTAGACTCTGTCTAACCAAGTAAGGGGTCATGAGGTGTTATCAAGACTTATTAAGGATTAAAATTAGTGTTAGATCATTTATGAGGTTTTTTGAGCATGTGATTTAGGTGGAGAGTTCTTGGACAATAGCTATAAGGTCTTCTTTAAGGCCTAATATGACCTTTAGATCAAAAGCTTAGAGAACAAAGAGAAAGATGGTGGCCTAATGGGGTATCAAGATAAATTTTCAAGGTAATAATGGATATATGAGAATTTGTATAGGTATGAATTTTTTTATAGATATGTTGACCAAGTTTGAGGTCAAAGTATGAAATAAAATGTACGAAATTAGGTTTTAAGGTTTCCCATGTGCACAAAATAAAGGATTCTCAACCTGAGAAGAAATTTCATGTACTCATTGACACATGTAAAATTTTCATGAGAACATAATACATTCATGGTATATGGGGAAGGTTCCTAGATCAAATTTATAAGCATTGGTTTCTATATTAAGGGCCTAAGATTTATGAATGATAATTAAGAGTGTAAGGTGGTTTAAACCTCTCTAAAACCCTAACTTTAACCTAATATGGAATATCTTGATGGAAATGGATTAAAATGGATTGGATGAATTATTTTTATGATTGGATAATGTATTTTACTCTCCAAATTATCTCTAGGTGGCATTGGTTTTTCATGTGAGTGGACTCTACAAGAAAAGCCTTAATTTTTGGAAATTTGCTATAGTAGGCAAGGTTTGACCAAGTCAAAGTTGCTAAATAGGTGGAGGTTGAATATTGAGACTTATATATTATTACCATGGTGGTTTATAATCAGGTTAAAAACCTAAAATATGATAAAAATGTTGTGTAATTTGACCTATCACTAAAAATGCGTAGTGAGGCAGAGAGTGAAAAAAACCAGACAGAAGTGGGAATGAAATTAGGAATGTGTTGTCATAGATTAGGGATGGATCCAAATGCATGGTTTTTTTTTAATACCTTTAAAAAATTTCCATATTGGATATAATATTTTTATAGGACTTTATATAGTATAAATTTTCTCTCAAATTGACTTGTCTAACGTAATGAGGTATGTGTACAATGAAGCTATGGGATTGGTCTGTAAGAGCAATATTACTATTTAAGTTTATAATATATTTGTTTTAATTTTATGTAAGTATTTTTTAGGATAACATAAACCCATTTTAATTTCATGAAATTGATTTTATAGGTTTTCTAAGTCATTGTTTTCATGACTGTGTTTTGAAGCTTATTGACAATTCTGAGTGGACTACTTGTAGAGAAGGGTTTGAGTACTTTTCATTTGATTTGAGAGGTTAAATTCACATGTTTATGAATATGATTTCATGATACTTATTTTTATATTATTTATTTCCATTATTATTTGACAATATTGTGTTTTTGGTTTAGTTGTTCAAGATAGACTTTTTAGGTATACATAGGCATAATCATGAATAGTGCTAGTGGCATGGTTCAAGTGGAAGTTGGAGATAAATGGTATAATGGACCAAAATGAGCTTGTTATGGGTATATTAAATTTAAAAATAATGTTTTACTACTTTATTAAAATTTTAAGAGTGTTCTAAGGTGTTCAAAGAGTAAAGTGTGCTAATGAAGGCCTAATTGAATTGGGTCTCCTTAAGGCCTAAAAAGGATTTTTGGTCCTATATGTTATGTGTTGTTCCAAAAATCTGTCACTTGTTTTTGGGGACAACATATCAACTATTTTGGTCCTACAGGCCAAAATTCTCTCTTTCTTTTTTCAAAAATGTCCTGAGCATCCAAGTTCTTCAATTATTCAAGCATTTTTCAGTTAAGGGACTCGCAGGTTCAACAAATTCAACAGGTGGGCTCTCATAAAGGAAAAACTTACAAACACTTAGGAAATTTCAAGGTTGGTTCAACATTGAGATTCAACCAAAAGGTCCATTGGTAGGCTTCAAACAAATGGAATGAACCATTGAACCCCACTTCAACAAGGTTCAAAGGTTCAACGAGTTCAAAGGTTCAAAAAGAGTTAAGCGCTCAATGAGTTCAAAGAAGTTCAACCACATCAAAGAGTTAAATGATTTCGAAGACTTTAGCAAGTTATAAAGTTTTCTATAAGTTCGGTGGAATTAAATAAAAGAAGGATTCAAAGAGTAAAGGTTGAACCATTGAACCTTGAACCAAAATGGTTCAACGAGTTAAATAAGATCAAAAGACTTGAACGAAAGAAGACTTCGAAGAAGAAAGATTGAACGGTTGAACCTTGAATATAAAAGAGTTCAAAGTTCAAAGGTTTAACGAGTTCAATAAAATTCAAAAGACTTAGAAGAACAAAGGATTCAAAGAACAAAGAATGAACCATTGAACCGTTGAACCTTGAACCAAAAGAGTTCAAACTTGAAAGGTTCAACGAGTTCAACAGAAAAGAAAATAATACAGAGTTCAAAACTTCAAAGGATTAAAAGAAAGAGAATGAACCATTGAACTTTGAACCAAAATGGTTCAAGGTTCAAAGGTTCAATAAAGTTCAAAAGACTTAGAGAATAAAAGGATTCAAAGAAAGAGAATGAACTGTTAAACCATTGAACTTTGAATTGAAATGGTTCATAGGTTCAAATGGTTCAAAGAGTTCAACCAATTGAAGAAGTTCAAAATTCACAAGGAAGCTTCAAGTGAAGGAAGGAAATGGAATATTTCAAAGATAAGTTCAAAGAGATGGTTCAACTAATTGAACCAAAGAGTCGATTGAACTAAGGAACCAATTGAACCAAGGAGCCAATTGAACCAAGGAGCTGATAAGAATGCCTAAACTATTGAACCATTAAACCGATGCACTCCAAAGGTTCAAAGGTTCAACATTAAAAGTGGTTCAAGTGACTAGTGACCAGTGACTTCCTTGTGGATGTCAAATTTAGAGGTAAAAAAATGCCTATTTACTTTCAAATGTGGTACGGACATGAAAACAAACTCAGTGACCAGCTGAAGAGATAGCCCGAGAGCTTAGATCATGAGGAAGAGATAAAATGCACTAAGAGGAGAGGGAACAAGAGGGAAAGACCAAAAATATCTATGCAAAAGTTATTCCAGTAGGTGAAATAGTCCACTAGGTGGACATTAGAGAGCATGAGCACTCAAGGACGCGGCCTATTTTTCTCCATCAAGTAAAGGTGAAGTGGATAGCTATGTAAATATCAAGAAGAGGACCAAATGACCCATGATGGGGAGAAGACATTCAAGATGATTATGTATGCCATATTTAAGTCTGATTTCCTATTCCAGCATGGCCCCTTGATAGAACTAAACATGCATTCAAGGCATTGAATGTAGCATGGGCCATTTTGTGAAACAAAGCACCAAATCTTTCTTGGCTACTATATATTTTAATCTCTCATATTATGCAAGGGAGATCTCTCTATTATAGAAGCAAAACTCTGCCTAAATTGAAAGGCATTTCTTGAGAATTTGAGCTCAGATTGTTAATCATATTTCTTTATTTGAATGAGAAAACAAATGACCTTTTAGACTTTGTGCTGGAATAGCTTGTGTTATTTAGGAAATTGTTCTTATGTCTATTTCCTAGAAGAATTCTTGTCCATTTAATTTAACAAGTGGAACTAGTGGAAGTAATTTGAAAGGTGTCCTGAAGTTGACTGTGGAGAGACTTTGTGTTACCATAATTGTCTTTAGCGTGTTTGTTTTTCTATTTCTATTTAAAGGATCTTGGGATGAATTTGTGCCCTCATTGTCCTTCATATTTCACTCTTTGTCAGTTGAGGTGGAGACTTTGTGCTACACCTCATTCTACTTATTATTGCACCCTATTACATTCACTTATCAGTTACTTTCTAGAAAAAATTCCTGGTGTTTGCCGAACAACACTTTTGAAAGTAGAGAAGTGCCTTCTGTCATTTCACCAAGATTTATCCTTTGATTTGTGAACATCATCTTTGAAAAAGAGAGATGGATGGTGTTATCCTACCCCTGAGTGTTATTTTATGCTTATATATATAGTATATAGCACCTTATAGTTATAAGGAACCTCCCCTTGATGAGAGGAGAGATTTATCCCATCCTGATGTGGTAAACCCGCACATTTTGGCCAATAAATCTCCCTATGTTGTGGTTGAAACACCTATTTTTTCCATTAGTTAGCTGGTGACAAAATATTCACCCAACATTTTTTGGTGACTCTGCTAGGAAAGAATGAGCAATTTCAGTTCTTTTCTATTTCCATTTTCTTTGTTATTCCAGTCCTTTTCCATTACCATTTTCCTCCACATTCGTGCCAACAATTTTTGGTGACTTCACTAGGGATTAAACAATTTTGTGAAATTTGAAGCCTCAAGCTTCAGATTGAAGCATTACTTGTGTCGTATCCATTATCATTATAGCCTTATCCATTTCTATTATATACTCTGAACTGCAAAACTAGAGACATTAGAGATCAAGCGTTTCATTTCAAAAGTCAATTCTCTGCTAGCTCCATGCCAATAGTTTTTGGTGTCTCCACTGGGGAATGACGAGCATTCCCAGTCCTTTTCTAGTCTATTCAAATTGAAGCATTTCATATCACTGGGAAATGACATGAAGTAGGAAATAACACTACCAGCTTCACACCAACAGTTTTTGGTGACTCCATTGGGGATCATTTTGTGCAGTTTGAAGCCTCAAGCTTCAAATTAAAGTAGTCCCTATCCTTATCTATTTTAGCTTTAAAATCTAGAAACCCCAAGCTACACAAGAAGTTAGAGAGATTAAGGTATTGTTGACCCTATTTTCAAGCTGGTACAACAAAGTAATTTTGATTTATTTCCTTCACCATCTCACCTTTAACAAACCAGGAGTTTTCCTCCTACAAAAATTAGGTCTCTATTACAAGGCAAAGCATCCATTTCTACTATTAGCAAAGCTTTGTCAATACATACCCCTCAAGCATTTGTTATCCCTCCCTTTAGTAGTCAAATAATTATAGTTTAAGGCCCTTGTGGTAACTCTTTTGGTCCACTCAATTTAAGTCCACCTCTACATGAGCTACCATGCAGTTTAAGGAAGAATTTCCCCAAATTATTTTTTAATGGGAGAGTTCATCTTGATGAACATATTTCAGCCTTCAACATAGCCTGTGGTGTGACAGGCGTGGAGTATGAAGACGTAGCAATCAAGTTATTTGTAGAAACATTGCAAGGTGCTACTATAGACTAGTTCTATCATCTGCAGGTCTAGAATGTGACTGACTGGAACACTTTCAAAGCCAAATTTGAAGCTAGGTTCAAGACTATTGAAGATGTGCATGCCCTACTCACCCAACTCACATAAATGAAGAAAGAGCCTCGTGAACCTATGAGGGACTTCATTGCCAAGATCGATAAGCTAAGGAATAGGATCCCTATAATTGCTCAGTGAATAGCTGAGAATCTCAAATGATTCTTCATCAATTCTTAGCTACCTCAAGTGAGGTTTTTGTTGAGATGTACTGGCCACATAGACCTTGTTGCAACTCAAGATTTGGTCACTGAGGTGGAAGATGATCTCATCTTAGTAGGTAAGATAAGGAGAGATCCTAACATAGGTAAATCTTCTTCATCCTCTAAATATCCATCTACAAGCACCACTAATCCAATGGTGTAAAAATTGGCCAATGAGTGCTAGCTCTCAAGAAGCAAATGGTGTAAGGGATGTCTTTTGCTCCTTCATACAGAGATATACCAAGGAGAACATTTCCCAATCAGTCATATCAAGGTAATGCTACCAGGAATCAAGGGTAGCCAAATCGTCTTCCTCCCCCACATGGGAAGCTTGCCATTGAATCACCTCTAACCAATTCAGTAGTTGGATATCTTGAAACAGAATCTAATTTCTCTTTCTAGCCTAAATTGAACCAAGAAAATAATGTTGATCTCTTTGTAGAAGACCAAGAAGAATCAACTGGTGACTCCAACATTGGTTTCTTAAATTACCAAGATGAACCCAAAAGTAAAAGTGAAGTTCTTGATAGATCATATGTTGTATTCACCTAATCCTAGAACCAGTCAGCCTAGCAAGCTGATAACAAAAAAATTGAGGAGCATTCTCAACCAGTAATTTCAATTGATAAGCGGGGAACCACTCTGCCCTTTCAATCAAAGGACCCAGTGAGTAGTAAAAAAGTAAGTATTCCAAATATTCCTTCATCTTCAACTTCAAATTCATAGACCAGTACCCCCCTCCCAAAAAAATAGAAGGATGAACTTCCTTGCCCTATTCCTAATTCATTTTAGACATTTGACATAATCGACCATGTCCAGAAAACCAAAATTTAAATGTCTAAATTTGAATTCCTGCAATCCAACCCTGAGCAGTTGGATAAGTTGGTTCAATGTGTGAAGAATAAACTATCCTTATAGGACCAACTATTCCAAAGGTAACTCATGATCCCCCAAGAAACATGTCCACCCCAAACAACCTTGTCATTACTCCTCTTGCTATTCCTGGGAAGACAGAACCATTTTATGTCTCCCTATTGATAAATGGTCACCAACTAAACAATTGCATCATAGACTCCCTTGGTCTCACACTGACCAAGACATTCGAGAGATGTTTTTCCATGGAGAACAAATAAGTGCCACTACTGGGACAAATCAAGGATGCCCAATTTGCATTTGCATCCTTTCTAGAAAAAAAGAATTAAGATGACAGTCCTAGTGGCCAACATCCCAAACTCATATGGCATCCTTCTTGGGTGAAATTTATACAAATATGTTGGTGGCGAGTTAAGCATGGACCTGTCTGAGGCAAGGATCCTTGTGAAGGGCATCATGAATAAGCTACTTCCTAAGAAGGAGGAAAAATATACTGTCACCCAAACATTAGCCCTTGAAGCTCAAATTTTGTTTGAGTTTTCAAGAAGGGGTAACTTTTTCCTGTCTATAGAGGATGTCCCTATTTCATCTGATGAAATCCCTGTAAGTGATAATCAAAAAAGTTTAGTAAAGATAGTTGGAGAATTGGTAGAGAAAATTCTAGATGCAAAATAATCCTCCCTCCTTGACCAAGAGGAATCTGAAAAAAGATCAATTTTTGATAATGGCGTATGGACTTTAGAATATGATGGTAGTTATTCTTCTACCAACTCTAGAGCCAAAATTGTGCTAATATCTCCTCAAGGAGATATTTTTCCTTCTCCATATAAATTATAGTTCAACAACACCAACAACACTGCCAAGTATGAATCTTTGTTACTCGGGTTGAAGGCAGCTCAAGACAGAGGTGTTAAACTCCTTCATGCTAAAGGAGATGTTGAACTGATGGTTTTTCAAGTAAGGAACCTGTGTCAAACCAAGAACAAAAGATTGCACCATTACCACAATCTAGTATGTGACTATATTGAAAATTTTGATGCTTTTAATATATCTATAGTGCCCAAAGAGCTTCATAGTCATGCAGATTCATTTAGGCTATCTCTACGACCCTCTTGGTTCTTTACACAGATTTCAAAGATCACAAGTACACTATCAAGCTGGTCTTTCAACCAAGTGGGTCTAATAATCCCAACCATTGGTAGGTGTTGAATGGGGACCATCAAATTATGAGCCTAATTGAAATAAAAGAATAGTGAATTATGGTAATGGACCATATTGTTGCATGTCAAAATTAGGTAAATAAACTCTTCAACAAGAGAGCAAGGATTCATGGTTTTTGGATTAGAGATCCAGTCTTGCTATGGGGCAAAAGGAGAGAACCAAAAGGAATGCACAAAAAAATTGATTCTTGGTGGAGAGGTCCATTCACCAATCATCGCTTTTGGGGAGAAAATGGTTTCTTGCTGATATATCAAAATAGAACACCCTTTTCACTACCTCACAGTGGGCAGCATCTGAAGCACTTCAATCCTTGAAGTATTAGATAAGATCAGCTTGTACATATGTATAATTTTTGTATAGTCTTTAGCTTGTTTTGTGTTGTACATTTTCATTTCTTTTTGGTGTCTTTCTTTTTGGTTAGCATGACTCTGTAGCCCAATTACATACTTAAAGGCACTAGAGATTTTGGATTTTACTCCCTTCAATTATTTTTACAATCGATAAAAGTTCCCAAATTGGAGCTACCTATTGTTCCCAAAATCCATCACTTGTTTTTGGGGACAACATATCAACTATTTTGGTCTTACAAGCCAAAATTCTCTCTTTCCTTTTTCAAAAATGTCCTGAGCATCCAAGTTCTTCAATTATTCAATAATTTTTAGTTAAGGGACTCGTAAGTTCAACAGGTTCAACAACTTCAACAGGTAGAGTCTCATAAAGGAACAACTTCCAAACACTTAGACAATTTCAAGGTTGGTTCAATGTCGAGGTTCAACTAAAAGGTCCATCGGCAAGCTTCAAACAAATGGAATGAACCATTGAACCATTGAACCCCGCTTCAACAAGGTTTAAAGGTTCAATGAGTTTAACGGTTCAAAAAGAGTTAAGCTTTCAATGAGTTTAAAGAAGTTCAACTGCTCAAAGAGTTCAATGAGTTTGAAGACTTCGGCAAGTTCTAAAGTTCAATAAGTTTAGTGGACTTAAAGAAAAGAAGGCTTTGAAGAGTAAAGGTTAAACTATTGAACTGCTGACCCGTTGAACCTTGAACCAAAATGGTTCAATGAGTTCAAAGGTCCAACGAGTTCAATATGATCAAAAGACTTGAATGAAAGAAGACTTTGAAGAAGAAAGATTGAACCATTGAACTGTTGAACCTAGAACCAAAAGAGTTCAAAGTCAAAGGTTCAACGAGTTCAATAAAGTTTGAGAGACTTAAAAGAATAAAGGATTCGAAGAACAAAGAATGAACCATTGAACCTTGAACCAAAAGAGTTAAAAGTTCAAAGGTTTAACAAGCTCAATAGAAAAGAAAATAATCCAGAGAGTTTGAAACTTCAAAGGATTCAAAGAAAGAGAATGAACCGTTGAACTTTGAACCGAAATGGTTCAAGGTTCAAAGGTTCAATAAAGTTCAAAAGACTTAGAGAATAAAAGGATTCAAAGAAAGAGAATGAACTGTTGAACTATTGAACTTTAAACTGAAATGGTTCAAAGAGTTCAACTAGTTCAAGAAGTTCAAAATTCACAAGGAATCTTTGAGTGAAGGAAGGAAATGGAAGATTCTAGAGATAAGTTTGAAGAGATGGTTCAACCCATTAAACTAAGGAGCTGATTAAACCAAGGAGCCGATAAGACCACTTGAACGATTGAACCATTAAACTAGTTCACTCTAAAAGTGCAAAGGTTTAAGGTTCAAAGTGGTTTAAGCGATCAACGACTAGTGACATCCCCACAGACGTCAAATTTAGAGGTAAAAAATGCCCATTTATTTTCAAATGTGGTACAGACTTGAGAATAAACTCAGTGACCAACTGAAGAGATAGCCCGAGAGCTCATATCATGAGGAAGAGACAAAATGTGTTAAGATAAGAGGGAACAAGAGGGAAAGACTAGAAATATCTACTTAGAAGTTATTCTAATAGGTGAAATAGTCCACTAGGTGGACATTAGAGAGCGTGAGAACTCAAGGATGTGGCCTATTTTTCTCCATCGAGTAAAGGCAAAGTGGATAGCTATGCAAATATCAAGAAGAGGACCAGATGACCCATGCTAAGGAGAAGACATTTGAGATGATTATGTATGCCACAGTTAAGGCCGATGCCCTGTTCCAACATGGCCCCTTGATAGAACTAAAAATGCATTCAAGGCATTGAATGCAACATGGGCCATTTTGTGAAATAAAGTGCCAAGTATTTCTTGGCTACTATATATTGTAATCTCTCATCTTATGCAAGGGAGATCTCTCTATTATAGAAGCAAAACTTTGCTCAAATTGAAAGGCATTTCCTGAGACTTTGAGCTCAGATTGTTAATCATATTTCTTTATTTGAATGAGAAAACAAGTGACCTTTTAGACTTTGTGTTGGAATAACTTGTGTTATTTAGGAAATTGTTTTTATGTCTATTTCCTAGAAGCATTCTCGTCTATTTAATTTAACAAGCAGAATTAGTGGAAGTAATCTGAAAGGTGTCCTGAAGCTGATTGTAGAGAGACTTTGTGTTGCCATAATTATCTTTAGTGTGTTTGTTTTTTTGTTTCTATTTAAAGGATCTTGGGATGACTTTGTGCCCCCATTGTCCTTCATATTTCACTCTTTGGCAGTTGAGGTGGAGACTTTGTGCTACACCTCATTCTGCTAGTTATTGCACCTTGTTACATTTACTTATCAGTTACTTTCTAGAAAGAATTCTTGTTGTTTGTTAAACAACACTTCTAAAAGAAGAGAAGTGTCTTCTATCATTTCACCAAGATTTCTCCTTTGATTTTTGAACATCATCTTTGAAAAAAGAGAGATGGATGGTGTTATCCTACCCTTGAGTGTTATTTTCTACTTATATATATAGTATATAGCACCTTATAGTTATAGGGAACCTCCCATTGATGAGAGGAGAGATTTATCCCATCCTGATGTGGTAAACCCGCACATTTTGACCGATAAATCTCCCTATGCTATGGTTGAAACACCTATTTTGCCCATCAGTTAGCTGGTGACAAAATATTCACCCAGCATTATGATCAACCTATTATAATGATTTTTTAATTTTTTTTACATGTCATAAGGCCCATTTAATTTAAAACATAAGTTTGAAAGTGTTTATGGCTAACCAAGAGGTGTATGAACAAGATCCTAGTATAAGAACAAGGCCTAATAGGCCTAATGGTCTAGGTTGTGATAGTGTGTCTTGAAGTGAATGAGATAGAATTTTGAAGAGTTGAAGGAGGTATGATATAAAATAAATAGGGTATATATAAAACATCATGAATATTTGATAGGGTTACCAAAGATGATTATCAATGTCATATGACCTAACCTAGTCGAGAAGAGGGAAAATTGAGCAAAGAAGGCTAGAGACTAGTTTGAGGAGGATAGGTGTGTGCGAGGAGATACAGATGGAAATAATCATCTGTTGTATGATAAAAAATGGTTATGAATGTGATTAAAGGTTTGAGTTTTTTGATTTGGTATTGAGTCATCTAGGGGGTTTGTTTCTTCTTGTGTGTGGGTGCTTGCTAAAGTTATTCAAGTTGGTACTTGGCTAGTAGGGGTTGGTGCTCAAATTAAAGTGGGTGATTCACTAAATCTTGATGTTTGACTTATAGGATAATATTCCAATTTAATCATCAATTTATTTTCTTCCCATTGAGTTTTTACCACTTAAATAAGTGTTTTATCTTATTTTCTTCTCTCATGCTCATGGTTCTTATTATGTTGCTAGTTTACTATATTATATTGATAGTTCATGAATGAAAATATAAAGAGTGTAAATGTTTTGAAGAATGATTCACCCCCCTCTTAATCATTTTGATTCCAATAATTGGTATCAAATCCTGGTCCTTTAAGATAATTTTAACCACTTGAAAGGTGATGCAAAGAATCACAAGAATGTCTTGTGATTGATAGGAAGAAGATGACATGTATGATGAAGTATTATATGACAGTGAAGAAAGAGAATTTGAAGTAGACCTTGAATCTAATCTCATGAATACCCTTGGTTATTTGAAACACCAAAAGGAGACAATCAAGGATCTTAGGAGCTATTTAGAAGAGGTCAACATAAGGTGTAAGTTAAAGGAAGTTGTATGACCAATTAAAGATAGAGATATATTCATTGAAGGCTGAGCATGAAAAATTTAGAGACAATTTGAGAAGATGAAAGAGAGAGCATGAGAAGTCAAGACATGTCAATACTACAAACCCAAAAAGATCAATCAGGCAACCTAATGCTATAAAATATAAGTCATCATGGAATCATGGTAAGTATAGAAATGTTGCTTGCTATATTTGTCACAATATAGGACACATTGCTAGATTCTAATCTAACAAAGTTAGAATTTCCAAAAGATTCAAAAAGACATATGATGATCCTAGAATGCATAAGAAGGATCAAACATTGGTATAGAATGCAAAGCAATCTAGGATGGATCAGGCTGAGCTCAAGAAGTAAGATGGACTATTTTCCAAGGAGGAATAGAAGACCAAAGAAGACTCTATGTAGCTCAGACTGCCTTTCACATTCAAGATGAAGGCATGAAATGGTATAAATATAGTGATTTCTCAAGCCACATGATAGGAAACAAAAACAAGTTCATCTCTTTGAAGAAGAATGTTTTATGAATAGTGAGGTTTGGAGATAACACAACTGCTAATATAGATGGCAAGGGTGTTTTAAGTTTAGACAATGAAAAGACCAAGACACA
Source organism: Torreya grandis (assembly GCA_037957365.1). Lineage (NCBI taxonomy): Eukaryota > Viridiplantae > Streptophyta > Pinopsida > Cupressales > Taxaceae > Torreya > Torreya grandis. Next base: position 4,905,014 of record JARHVA010000128.1, on the reverse strand, counting down.
AAATGTGTTATATGTGGAAAGTTTAAAACATAACTTACTTAATGTGAGTAAAATTTGCAATCAAGGACACATAATAAAATTTCATAACAAAGGGTGTGAGATAAGGAGAACCAAATTAGGAAGGCTAATTGTTAATGCCAAAAGGACTGAGAACAACCTATATGTTTTGAATGAGATTAAGAAGTAGATATGTTTAATCATCAAGATAGATGAAATTTAGTTACGGCATGGAAGGATAGGTCACCTAAACTTTGATAACCTAGTTAGGATTATCATTAATAAGTATATAAATAACATGCCTAAGATTATCAAACCTACAAACATACTTTGCAAGGCATGTCAACATGGTAATTATACTAGAATAAGGTTCAAGTCTAAGGAGTACTTTACTAAAAGATGCTTGGATCTAATCGACACTGATCTTTGTGGGCCTAAAAAAATTCAAATCATTTAAGGAGATAGATACTTTATGTTACTCTTTGATGATTACACAAGAATAACTTAGGTTGTATTCTTGAAAGAGAAATAAGAAGCTCTTGACAAATTCAAGGCATTCAAGGCTCTTGTTGATAATGAGAAGAATGTGAAGATCAAGTGCCTAAGGTATGATAGAGGAAAATACTTTTGGTCTAATGATTTTGATGAATTTTGTGAGGTTCATGGAATAAGGAGATAATTGTCAACAATAAGGACACCTCAGCAGAATGGGGTAATGGAAAGGAATAATATGATAGTCCAAGAGATGGATAGAACCATGTTGAATGAGTCTATACTATCTTATGTATATTGAAGAGAGGAAGTAATCATTGTTATCTAAATTTTGAATAGGGAATAGATAAGGTCTAATGGAAATAAGAGTCCTTATGAACTATGGAAGGGCAGACTTGAAAATGTAGAACACTTTAAAGTGTTTGGAAGCAAATATTTCATCAAAAGAGATGATGAAGACTTCGGTAAATTTTATTCTAGATCTACTACAAGAATATTCTTAGGATACTCATCAATGATCTCAACATATAGATGTTAAAACAAGAGATAAATAAATATAGTAGAAAGCACCAATGTGAGGATTGATGAGACAATGAAATCTCTCTCATATTCAAAGAACACTTTTGAGAATGTGGACTTCAAGAATGAAGAGGAGATTATAGAGGTTGATGATGAAGAAGAAGAGGTTGAAGAGAGATAAGACTCAAAATGACCCTTAAGGAAGATTCAAAGAGACCACCCTAAATCTCATATTATTGGCAATAATAATGTAGATATGCAAACTAGGAGAAGACTAGTAATTAATCTAAATCAAGACAATGCTCTGTTATGCAAGATTGAACCTAAAAGTCTTATCTAAGCAAGTAAAGACAAATTTTGGTTAGTATTTATGAATGAGGATTTGGACCAAATAGAGAATAATGAGACTTGGGAATTAGCTCCTAGGCCAAAATATAAGAATGTCATTGGCACAAAATGGGTGTTCAGAAACAAGTTGAATGAAGATGGAGAAGTCACTAGGAATAAGGCTATATTGGTATGCAAGGGATATGCACAAGCTAAAGGTGTAGACTTTGAGGAAACCTTTACATGAGTATCAAGATTGGAGGCCATTAGGTTATTTTTAGATTATTTAGGATTCAAAGGATTCAAGGTATATCAGATGGATGTCAAATCTACCTTTTTGAATGGGAATTTGGAAGAAGTATACATTAAGAAAACTAAAGGGTTATCACTATTAGATGAAAAATATTATATTTTCATATTAAAGAAATATCTATATGGTCTAAATCAAGCTCTTAGATCTTGGTATGCTAGGTTAGACAAGTATCTATTGGATCAAGGATTCAAAAGAGGAGCTACATACAATAATCTATACATCAAGATAGAAGATAACCATCAACTGATTATAGTTGTCTATGTGGATGACATTATATTTTGTGGAAAAAATGAGAGCATGACAAAATCCTTTGTAAAGGTGATGAATAAATATTTTTAGATGTCCATGCTAGGATAACTATCATTCTTTTTGGGGTTAGAAGTCAGTCAATCTAAAAAAAGTATATTCATCTCACAAGCCAAGTACATAAGAGAGATGTTGAAGAAGTTTGAGATGGAGGATTTCAAGGTAGTTAGTACACCCATGATCATAGGATGTAAGTTGAGAAAGGAAGGTGATTATTTAAATGTTAACCAGACATCATATAGTTCAATTATTAGAAGTTTATTGTATACCACTACTTCTAGACCTAACATCATGCAAGCAGTAGGTCTTGTGGGAAGGTTTTAAGTAGATCCAAAGGAGAATCATATATAAGTGGTCAAAAGGATACTCAGGTATCTCAATGGGACTATGGAGTATGTATTTTGGTATCCAATAATCAAGGATTTCAATTTGATAGCCTACACAAATACAGATTGGACAAGAAGCATAGATGATAGGAAGAGTACCAGTGGAGGAGCCTTCTTCCTAGGTGGGTACCTATTGTCATAGATGAGAAAAAAAAAAGCATCAATAGATTTTTCCACATGTGAGGCTAAGTAAATTATATCAGTTTCATGTTGTACTCAGGTTTTATGGATGAGACAAACTCTAAAAGACTACAAGGTAGAGTATAATGGTCCTAGCCCTATCTATAATGATAATACAAGTGCTATAAGTGTCTCAAAGAACCTTATCATTCACTCAAGGATAAAACACCTTATAATAAAGTATCATTTTCTAAGAGAGTAGGTAAGTGAGCAAAGTATCAAAGTTGAATAGGAGTCTACACAGCATCAGATTACAAACATCTTGACCAAACCACTTCCAAAGGCAACTTTTGAACACCTAAGATAGGAATTGGGCGTAATTCCTACCCCTAACAATCATTGAAGAATGCAAGTATTTAGGGGGAGATAATTATGATTATTAGCTCCAAGAATAGGTGATTTATTCTAATAATGTATGCATGAATATAGGGGGAGAATGTTTGTTTTATGTCTCATAAATTCATTGTTTTATGTGTTGAGTATCTTGATTACAAGGAGTGTGATCCAAGGAATTGAAGACATCACTTTGTCACTTATGTCAAAGGGAGAGAGAGAAAATAATGGGGAGATGAAGATGTTTAGTGTTTAGTATGGTTTCCCATTTATGATAAAAGGGGAGATTTTTGAGCATTGCTTCTATTTTTGAATACTTGGCATTGATGTCAATGGTTTTTCATGAGGATACTTGAGAAGGCTTATGCATAGGATATCCAATCTTGTGCATAAAGTAATATAGTGTCCTAGTAAGATGGATGCATATAATATTAAGAGGATGTTTAAGGACACTTGATCATGTTTATAAATCATTGGAGCAATCAAGGGAGCTTTAAGGTGAGTCTATAGGGGTAGACCCTATAGGACTAGCATGTAAATAGACTAGTTCTAGACTCTACCTAACCAAATAAGGGGTCATGAGGTGTTGTTAAGACTTATGAAGGATGAAAATAAATGGTAGAGCATGTAAGAGGTTTATTGAGCATGTCAGTGAGGTGGAGAGTACTTGGACAATAGATATAAGATCTACATTAAGGCCTAATATGACCTACAGATCAAAAGCTTAGAGAGCAAAGAGGAAGATAGTGGCCTAATGGGGTATCATGATCAAATTTCAAGGTAAGTGTTGACCAAATTTTGGTCCTTCAGGACAAAATTTGGCACCCCTATTTACAAAAAATCATCTAAGTTTATATCTTTAGCCAGGTCTAGTACTTAGTTTTTATTTAGAAGAAGTGTTCTTTGTTAAGCCCCAAAAAATGTACAAGTCTAATTCTTTTGGAAGGATTGTTTTTTTCTTTTGATAAGAATTTATTATTTTGGGTTTTTGTCTTTAGGTTTTTGTTTAAGTGCTAAATGCTTTCAGGTAATTTGTCCGAGATAGATTTTTCAAAGGGCAACTTGAAACTTTTTCAAAGGAATTATTTCAGACATTTTGTTCGAAAAAACTTTTCTGAAGAGTATCTTTATCGCAAGAAATGGTCCACTTCAAATTTTTTGAAGGCTATGTTTCAACTTTTCTAAATAAAATTTTCAAGCTAAAGGACACTTTCAAATTTCCCAAAGGGTCATTTGCAAGAAGGTTGAAAGGTACTTCTTAGAGAGTCTAAAGGGCATTTTAACTTTCTCGAAGGGTATTTTCTTTGGAAAGTGGCAACTTACAAATCTTCTGAAGGGTCACTTGTAGTTTTTCTGAAGGGGAAATTAAATTTTCAAAGGATTATTTCATTTTTTTGAAGGACACTTTTTTTTTCTAAAGGATACTTTGCAACTTTTTCAAAGGGCATTTCAACTTTTTTGAAGGGTGGGTGATAACTTTTTTGAAGGACTTTTTCAGGGTAAGTGGACACTTTCAACTTTCCCAAAGGGACATTTTCAAAACCCTGAAATATTATTTTCATGAGAGAGTGGACCATTTCAAAAATTTGAACTGTATTTTCCTTTCGAAAGAGACACTTACAATTTTTCTAAAGGGTTATTTGCAAGAAGCTAAAGGGTATGTTTCCTTTCAAAAAGGGTATTTTTCAATTTTTTGAAGGCTCATTTCAAAGAACCAAAAAAGGCCAAATAGAAAGTCCAAAGGAATTCTTTCATAGAAATTATCTATGAAATTATTTTGGAATACTTGAAAAGGTGCCAAAGCCCAATTCTTTTGGACATTTTTTTCTGATACAAAGAAAACATGATTTCTTTTAGATTTTTTGTCTACAAAAATTGTTTAAGGCATAGGGACCAAGTGAAAAGTTGAAAGAAAAGAACAAAGGAAACAAAAAACCTGAATAAATTCTTTCAAGAAAAGTACCAAGATAAGAAGTTTGAGGAAATAAAATTTTAAAGAAAGAATTGAAAGGTGATGGCCCGTAGAATGTCAATTTTAGATTATTAAAACTAGCTATTGGAATTTAAAAGAAAGGATCAACAAGACCTTGAATGCAAAGATAAAGGTAATAAATGGCAATTGTAACTAAGGTTTTGGTTCAGTTGTAACAAATGTAACTAATGTTTTTGGTTTAGTTGTAACTCATTATAACTGACTCATTTGATGACATGGCATAACTCACCCACTTCTCTCCAATGCAAATGTGACTGATTGTTTTAGGATGACACATGTCCAAGTGACCTTTGAACTTCCTTTGATTGCTCCACCTCTCAAAGGCCATATATATGCATTTTTTTGGCTTGTTTAGCATCATCCACTAGTTATTGGGGAAATTATAGCTAGATTTGTACTCGAAGAACTCTTGAAGAGATACACAAGTGTGAATAACTCTCATATGTTGTAATATTGAGTAATGATTCAATAATTATTGGTCTAGTCTAATGAAAGATTATCTTTTATAGATTGTACTCTTGATGGTTTACCAATTTGGAGAAAGAATATTATTATAGGTCTATTCTAGTATTCTTTGTTAAGTGTAGAGAAATATTAGAAGGGATTCATGATTGTATCTTTCTTTGAATTATTCATTTCCTTCTTAAGAATCATATACCTTCTCGAATCTAACATATGAAATATTGATGTAGCAATGGATCTTGCATTGTGAGTTTTGTGAAAGAAAAAACTTTGTATTGTCTTTAAAGTAGTGGTTTTAGTCAATTGGGATGATACCAAATATTGGTGCATCACCATTTTTTCTTAGTTGTTTTCCTGAATTCTTTTCATACACACTTGATAGATTAGAGAAAGTTTTAAAGGTACGTCAAGGGGATCTAGACCCTAATCTAGAGATTCATCTCAATTAAATTTTCAACCACAAAAAGAGAGATGATTTCATTTTTCTGCTTGGATGAGGATAATTGAGCATCTCCTCAAGGGTATAAATCCAAGCGTTAACAGTTTTTGGCACACCCAATGGGACCTCTAAGTCCTACAAGATTGTTCAATATTGGCACTGGTCTTGGAATTTTTAAAGAGAAAAAAACATCTATATTCAGTACTTGGTGACTCCATTGAAGAATTCAAGTCTTTGGTTGATGATCAGTACTATTTTCCATGACAAAGGTGATCACTGGGTCTGTTGCTAAAGGTGTACCCTTCAAGTTTGTGAAATTATGTCCATATTCTACCAAAAGGTTTAGGTTTGTTAATACTCATTCTTACAAAAGAGATTTTGTGTTTAAAGCTTCCAAGTTTGTGTTACATTCCATTCCTAATACCTATAGTGATCATTCCAAAATGGCTAGAAGATAACCTTTTGTGCCTTTCACTGAGGCATCTCCCTTGCATCTTGCCCAATATGATCAGATTCCAAGAGATGCTCTCAAAATTGTCCTATTTTTTAGTGGAGATGGTCCAATTACTAATATTAAACACATCAAGAATATAGAAAACATTTGTAATATCCATATTATTACCTAAGAAAATGTGGCTATTAGGTTGTTGGTCTTGTCTTTCAAATGAAAAGTCTTGGATTGGTATGGGACCCTACCTATAAATTCTATTGGATCATGGGGTGAGTTGGGGACTCTATTGACTGATAGGTTTGGGGAAAAGAGTGATCACCTATATTTAGATGAGTAAATAAAAAAAATAAAGAGTGCACCACATGAATTCATGCAATATTTTAATACTAAGTTCCAAAAAACTTGGGACAAAATCCCAATTCTTATGAAACCAATTGCAAACTATGCATTTTTTTACTACTTGAAAGTGTTGAATAGTGACATTACCATGATGATTCAATCTATGGGTGGAAATACACTATTTTCCACGTATGAAATAGACATAAATTTTGAGAATTGTCTTGTTTAAGAGGGAAAGATAGCTCCTACACCTCCAATGCCACTATTCCCTAATTTGCATTCTCCTAGTCAAAGTGTATTTCCCACTTTAGCTCCTTTGCCTCATTAGGAAAAATCTAACATTGCCCATACCAATGAAACATATGAAGTTAAAATACTACTTAAAAGTGTTAAAAATGAGTTAGTTTCCCTTAAAATATAACAAGTTCAAGGTTATAGACCATATCAATTTTACAATCAGTTTAGACAAATAAATAGACCCTCTTTTTAGGGAAATAATCAGGGATAAGGCCAAATTACCCATGCCAAGCCTTATAAAAGTTATAATACTAGTGATCCTTCATCCTCAAAATCACTTGTATCCACTTAGAAAAATTTTGTCCAAGAATAACCCAACTATCCATATTTTGAAAATGGTCAAGAACAAGTTGTTTATGCAAATGAAAAGTACAATCAAGGTATGGTAATGTAAGGCAGCTAATGTTTCCAAGATTCAAATTTTGAAGGATCCATGCAAGGTGGGGTGGAAAATGGAAAACCTTAGATTGATTCTACCCTCATAAATCATTTGTTGTACCATTAATTTCTTGGGAAATACAAACAATTAGAATACTAGTGTTGCCTACAATAATAGGTCCAAAAGGAGGGTTGTCAATGAAGCTCAAGGAGATAATCAAGGACATATTGTGACTCATACATCATATCCTATGGTAAATGGGTCTAACATAACTCCTAAGCTATAAGAAAATTAGAGATTTCTAAATTTTAGGATAATTGTTACAACTCTACCTCCACAAGCTACATCACAAAGTGTAAATGTTCATAAAGAGAACCCGAAGGTGAGTAATCCTTCCATCAATGTGGTAGACCAAATGAAGAAGCTTCATATTAATATTTCATTATGAGATTATCTAACATTACCAGGGTAGAAAGATATACTTCAAAATGAATTAAATGGATTGGGAAAATAGGTTGGCCCATCTAAAAATGACAATGTCATTCTGGTAAATGGAACTCAATCTATGGATGGTCAAGTGAAGAAAAATGAAAAGACTCATATTTTTTACCTATTTAGAATTATTGGTGTTTTTTTTTTCATAATTGCATCATTTATAGTGGAGCAATCACATCAGTTATGCCAAAATGTATATAAGATAAGCTAGGGCTCAAGTATGAGCCAATGACTAAAGGAGTTTTACAATTGGACAGATCCCCAGCCAAGACCTTGGGGGTAGTGAAAGGTTTGAATTTGACCCTTCATGCTTGTCCTAATTTTTCAACTACCCATGATGTGGTAGTAGCATATTTGCCTCCCTATTTTTCTCTTTGCTTGTCAAGGGACTTTACATCCAAGATAGGTGGATATTTGGTAGCCAATTGGTCCTACATGGTGTTTAGGATAAAAATATGGCACTAAGGTGAAGATTGAGTCAGAACCTATTCATAGAGATCACTTAAAACCATACTCACCTAAGGTAAATTTTTTTAACTATGTTATCATTGATGAAGAGGAGCTTCACATTGACCAATCTCCATCATCTTCCCTTGAAGGAGTTTTTTATTTGTTCCTAGATGAGTTTGGAAATGACAACTATGAGCATGATCCTTACCATTTTATTGAAGAATCTAGTCTTGGAGTTTCATTATATGCATGAGGATGGATCTTCCATGCCTAATTTTATGAATCCAAGTCATGATGTGAATTACTTATAGTAGCTTTTCTTTGATGCGTCTATAAGCAAGATGGGGGTAGGTGGTGGAGCTATGTTGGTTTCACCTTCAAAGGAAAGGTAGTTTTCAATGTTCAAATTTCAATTCTCATGTACCTATAATGTGGAAAATTATGAGGCCCTCATTTATGGCCTAGAATGGGCAAGGAAAAGAGGTGTCAAGGAATTATAAGTGTTTAGTGATAGCAAGCTTGTTGTGAATCAAGTTAGAGGGTAGAATTTGACCAAGAACTCCTTGCTCAAATCCTATAAGCACAGAGTTTGGGACCTTGTAGAATAGTTCATGGATTTTAACATCAAATACATTATAAGGGAAGATAATAAGCATGCTAATAGTTTGGCATTTATTAGCACTCAATTTGATGTTCTAAAAGGCATAAAGGAAGATAAAAACTAGCCCCATCTAAAGGTGATTGTGAGACCATCAATACTAGATAATGAAACCAATTAGTAGGTCTTTGATAGTGACTATAAAATAACACTTTTTATACAAGAAGAGGCTAAGTTTTCTTCCAAGAATTAGTCTAAACTACAGCAACAATATGTAGGGTAAATTATCCAATTGAGGTTTAACAAGCTCCCCAAAGGCCTAGTGACTCTTGAAAGCATATTCAATGAAGATGACTAGATCAAGAAGGAGAAGGTAATAATGTCAAAAAAGAAAGAGAACTATGAAAGGGTATAAATATTTAAAGATAAGTTACTTGCACTTGGGAAGGTATGCACTAGTCAAGAAAAACATGATTTGATTGAATTATGCAAGGAGTTTAGTGATATTTTTGCATGGGATTATAGTGATTTGAAGGGTTTTGACCCAATATTGCCTCAACATACCATAGATCTAGATGAAAATGCCAAACCCATCAAGAAAAGATAAAGGCCAGTCAATCCCAAGATTGAGCCTCTCATGAGGAAAGAACTCACCAAACTAATTAAGTCCAAAATAATCTTTCCCATCAAGCATTCTTCTTGCCTGTCCAACTTAGTCCCTATTAGAAAGAATAATGGAGATATCAGGTTGTGTGTGGAATTCAAGGAATTGAACAGAGTGTCTTTGAGAGACCATTATCCCCTCCCTTCCTTAGAGAAAATTTTTCAAGTGGTGGTAGGGAGTGAGAAGTTTTCCCTCCTAGGTGGCTATTTTGTGTATAATAAATTTTTGGTGAAAGAAAGTGACCAGTATAAAATAGCCTTCACCACCAAATGAGGCACATATGCCTATAGGAAGATTCCATTTGTATTTTCAAATGTTGGAGCTACTTTTTAATGTGTGATGGATATGGATTTTCAAGGATTAATCAATGACATTGTATTGGTATATCTTGATGATGTGACAGTTTTCTCCAAGGAGGCAAAAGATCATTTGAATCACCTAAGATAGATTCTTAAGAGGTGTAAAGAGTTTGGAATCTCTCTAAACCCAAATAAGTGTATTTTTTCTATTCATGAAGGCAAACTCTTAGGACACATTATTTCTAAGAAATGTCTATTTATTGATCTTGAAAGGGTAAGTGTCATCTTGGCATTATCTTCACCTAAGCATAAAAAAGGGTTTACAAAGCTTCTTTGGTATGATGAATTTCATTAGGAGGTTTATTATTTATTTTAATAACTTGGACAAGCCCTTAACTTTCATGCTAAGGAAGGATGAGATATTCACCTAGACAGGAAGGAGAAGAGAAAGTTTTGAGGATATCAAATAAGTGATTGACCAAGCTCCTACTCTTGTAAGTCCAAAATTATCCAAGGACTTGAATTTTTACACTTTTGGGGATGAAGAGGTAATCTATGCAGTGATTTCTCAAGATAATGATGAAAATTTTGAACAACCTATTTCCTTCTTTAGTCAAGGTTTGGAAGGCTATGAGATAAGGTACACATATGTTGAGAAATAAGTGATTTTAGTCATAAGGAGTTTAAATAAATTATGCATATGTTGTTTAATAACAAGATTCACATTTTTGTGCCTCATTCTAGTGTGAAAGACTTTTTGTTGAGCCGATATTTGAATGAGAAAAGGGTAGGTTGGATTACCAAAGTGATGGAGTATGATGTGGAGATCAAAACAACCAAGCTAGTGAAGGGAAAATGACTATGTGAGCATCTTGCTTCAGACTTGAAAGAGAAAAGGGAGGTTTTTTTGGCACTCCATGATAACCATCCACTAGCTATACCTTCAAACATGAGGACTTGGACACAAGACATGATTCATTTCCTTCAAATCGGTGAGTGTCCATAAGGTCTTGATAGAGCCAAGAGAAGGTACTTTAGGTTGTAATCCATTACTTATGTACTTGTTGATGGAGTGATATTTGGAAAGGAATTTTTAGGTGTGTTGTTTAGATGTATTGATTTGGATCAAATTGACAAAGTGTTGCATGAGTTTCATGATGGACCTACTGGTGGTCACTTTGCTCTAAGAACCATACCTATTAATATTATGAGAGTTGGTTACTTTTGGCCTAGCTTGTTTAAGGGCACTCACGCTTGGGTAAGGAAATGTCAAAAGTGTTCTCTTTTTGATGGAAAATAAAATTTAGTGGCCTTGCCTCTTCATCTGATCCAGGTTAAACAACCCTTCATGTAATGGGGTTTGGATTTCATATGTCTGATCAATCCTCCTTCTAGTGTTGGTCACAAGTGGGTGTTGACAACCACTAATTATTTTACAATATGGGTTGAGGCTATAAATCTTAAGGAGGAAAATGAAAACTTAGTCTTGGACTTATATGAAGGTATCGTAACTAGGTTTAGATATCCTTCAATAATCATTTCAAATAGTGCATTAACCTTCTTAGGAACAAGGACAAGTGAATGGGCTTTGAAGCATGGCATTTATCTTAGCACCTCCTCCAACTACTATCCCTAAGGGAATGGACTAGCTGAGTCCACAAACAAGAACTTAATCAGGATCATAAAGAGGACTATGGAGGATAATCAAAGGACTTGGAACACCAAGCTAAAGACAACCCTTTCAGCTAATAGGATCACCCCAAAGAGAGCAATTAGGAACTCACCATACACACTTGTGTATGGAAGGGAGGATATGATTCCTATCTCACTTGACTTTCTAGCTTTAGACCTCACCTATTAGTTATAATTGATGGAGAATGAGAGCATTGGAGTCAGATTATGTGAGTTGATAGAGCTTGAGGAGATAAGATATCAAGCTATGCAAACCATGATAACTCACCAAGAGAAAACAAATAATTATTTTGACAAGAAGTTCATGCAAAAGGATTTTCAAAGGAGACATTGTCCTAAAATGGGATGAAGATAGGGCCAAACCTAGAAAGTACACAAAGTTTGATGCTTTTTAGAGTGGCCCATATGTGATCCTATAGTGAAAATAACACAATTCTTTCCAACTCTCAAAGTTGGATGGAAAAGAGCTACATATCCCAATAAATGGGATATATCTAAAGAATTGTTACTAAAGTTATTTTTTCCTTTGTACATAGTTTCCTATTTTCCTTGTGTTCCCTAAGTGTTGATGCACATGTATGAGTTTGTCTTTCTCTCATTTTGTTTTTGCTTGGTCTTGCTATTGTTGTGTGGTGTGTTTCCTTGTGTTTTATTTTTCCATAATCCTTGTTAGTCATCTTCAAGAATCCATTGACTACATTAGCCCTGAGTTGGATAAGGATACTGGTCTGGTTAGTATAGCAGGCATACTACCCCTATGAGTCACCATTTTTTTTACCAAATTTTGGTCCTTCAAGAAAAAATTGGGCACCTCTATTTTCAAAAAATCATTTAAGTCCATATCTTTGGCTAGGTCCAGTACTTAGTTTTCCTTCGAAAGAAGTGTTTTTTGTCAAGTCCCAACAAATGTACAATTCTAATTATTTCAAAGGGATTATTTTGGTCTTTTGCTAAGTGTTTATTCTTTCAACTTTTTGTCTTCGGGTTTTTGTTTAAGTGCCATTCTTTTGGATAAGTTGTCCGAGATAGATTTTCTAAAGGGCAACTTGCAACTTTTTTGAAGGAATTATTTCAAAATTTTTGTTTGAAACAACTTTCTCAAAGGGTATATTTCTCGTAAGAAATGGTCCACTTCAAATTTTTCAAAGGTTATGTTTCAAATTTTTCTAAGGACTTTTTCAAGCTAAAGGACACTTTCAACTTTCCTGAAGGGTCATTTGCAAGAAGGCTGAAAGGTACTTTTTAGAAAGTTTGAAGGGCATTTCAACTTTCTCGAAGGGTATTTTATTTGTAATGTGGCCACTTACCAATATTTTGAAGGGTCACTTGCAATTTTTCTAAAGGGGCACTTACATTTTCAAAGGATCATTTCATTTTTCCAAAGGACACTTTCTTTTTTGTTGAAGGATACTTTGCAACTTTTTTGAAGGGCATTTCAACTTTTTTGAAGGGTAGGTGACAAATTTTTGAAGGAATTTTACAAGCTAAGTAGAAACTTTCAAATTTCCTGAAGGGCATTTCAATTTTCCCAAAGGGACATTTTCAAGAGATTATTTCCATAGGAGAGTGGACCATTTCAAAAATCCGAAGGGTATTTTCCTTTCAGAAGAGACACTTACAATTTTTCTTAAGGGTCACTTGCAAGAATCCGAAGGGTATGATTCCTTTCAAAAAGGGTCTTTTTCACTTTTTGGAAGGGTCATTTCAAAGAACCAAAAAGGGCCAAAAAAAAAACTGAAGGAATTCTTTCAGAGAAATTGTTTGAGGAATTCTTTCAGAAAACTTGAAAAGGTGCCAAAGTCCAATTATTTTAGACATTTTGTCTGATACAAAGAAAACATGATTTCCTTTAGATTTTGTGTCCACAAAAATTGTTTAAGGCATAAAGGACCAAGCAAAAATTTGAAAGAAAATAACAAAGGTAACAAAATACCTGCATAAATTCTTTCAAGAAAAGTGCCAAGATAAGAAGTATGAAGAAATAAAAGTATAAATAAATTACCAAAAGGTGATGGCCCATAGAACGTTAATTTTAGACTATGAAAACTAGCCATTGGAGTTTTAAAGAAACTATCAACAGGAACCTGAAGGTGAGGATAAAGGTAAAAAGTGGAAATTTTAACTGAGGTTTTATTTCAGTTGTAACAAATGTAACTAATGCTTTTGGTTTAGTTGTAACTCATTGTAACTAACTCATTTCATGACATGGCATAACTCACCACTTATCTCCCATGTAAATGTAACTAATTCTTTCAGGATGACACATGTCTAAGTGACCTTTGAACTTCTTTTGATTGCTCCACCTCTCAAAGGCTATATATATGCATTCTTTTGGCTTTTTTAGCATCTTTCACTGGTTATTGGGGAAACTATAGCAAGATTTGTACTCAAAGAACTCTTGAAAAGATACACAAGTGTGATTGCCTCTCATATGATATAATATTGAGTAATGATTGAATCTTTTTTGGTCTAGTCTAGTGAAAGATTGTATTTTCTAGCTTGTACTCTTGATGTTCTACTGATTTTCAAAAATAAGATAATGCAAGTCTTTCCTAATATTCTTTTCTAAGTGTAAAGTTATCTTAGAAGTGATTCATGATCATATATTTCTTTAGATTATTCAATTACTTCTTAAGAATAATATACCTTCTTGAATATAACATATGAAATATTGATGTATCAATGGATCTTGAGTTGTGAGTCTTGTGCAAGAAAATACTTTGTCTCATCTTTAAAGTAGTGATTTCAATTAATTGGGATGATACCAAATATTGGTGCATCACCATTTGTTTTCCTAAACTATTTTCATACACACTTGATAGATTATAGAGAGTTTTAAAGGTGCATCAAGGGGAGCTATCCCCTAATCTAGAGATTCATCTCAACAAAATTATAACACACAGCAAGAGAGATGATTCCATTTTATCACTTGGATGAGGATAACTGAGCATCTCCTCAAGGGTGAAAATCCAAGCGTCAACACTAAGCATGGAAAAATGAGCATTGATAGAGTTTTGTCATGTTTTTAAAGGTATGTTGACCAAGTTTAAGGTCAAAGTATGCAAGAAAATGCATGAAATTAGGTTTTGAGGTTTCTAATGTGCACAAAATAAAGGATTCTCAACTTGAGAAGAACATTATTGTACTCATTGACATCTGCAACCTCTACATGAAAACCTAACACATTCATGGTATATGGATAAGGGTCATAGATTGAGTTTATAAGCATTGGTTTTTGGATTAAGGGCCTAAGCTTTTTGAATGATCATTAAGACTATAAGGTGGTTTAAACCTCTCTAAAACCATAACTTTGACCCAATACAGAAGATCTTGATGGAAATGGCTTAGAATGGATTGTATGACAATTTTTATGATTGAATAATGTATTGGACTCTCCCAAGTATCTTTATGTTGGATTGGTTTGTCATGTGAGTGAGTGGACTCTATAAGAAAATCTTTATTTTTTAGAAATTTGCTATAATAGGTAGGGTTGACCAAGTCAAATTTGATAAATAGATGGAGGTTTAATATTGATACTTATATATTATACCCATCATGGTTTCTGAGTAGGTTCTAAATCTTAAATATGCTAAACTAGTCATGGAAGTTGACCTATCACTAAAAAGGCCTAGAGAGGTAGATAGTGAGAAAAACTAGGTAGAAGTGGGAATGAGATTAGGGATGTGTTGTCATGGATTAGGGATGAATAAAAATGCATGGGGTTGTTTTTAAAGACTTATAAAACATTTTATTATTTGATATAATATTTTTATAGGATTTTATATATAAAAAATTTGCTCTCAAATTGACTTGTCTAATTCAATGAGGTCTGTGTACAGTGAAACAATGAGATTGGTCTGTAAGACAAATATTACTATTTGAGATTATAATATATTTGTTTTAATTTTATATAAATATATTTTAGGATCATATAAACCCATTTTAAGTTCATTAAATTGATTATACATGTGTTCTAAGTCATTTTTTTCATGACTATGTTTTGAAGCTTATTGACAGTTGTAAGTGGACTAATTGCAAAAAAGAGTTTGAGTACCTTTGATTTGAGTTAAGAGTTCAAATTCACATGGTGATTAATTTTATGTCATGAGGAATATTTATATATTTTTTTTTCCATGATTGTTTGAAAATATTGTGTTTTTGGTTGAGTTGTTCAAGATAGAATTTCAAGGTATACACAGGCCTAATCATGAATAGTGTTAGTAGCATGGTTCAAGTGGTGGTTGGAGATAAAAGGTGTAATGTAATAAATATTATATTTTTATTGGTATATTAAAGTTAAATATTATGTTTTACTTATATTTGATAAGTTTGAGAGTGTTCCAAGGTGTTCAAAGAGTAACATGTGCTAATGAAGGCCTAATTGAATTAGGTCTCCTTAAGGCCTAAAAAATCATTGGTTAATGTTTTTCACATTTAATAAGACCCATTTAATCTAAAAAATAAGTGGTAAAGTGTGTATGAATGACCAATAGGTGTATGAGTAAAAGCCTAGTTTAAGAACAAGGCCTAATATGCCTAATTGTCTAGGTTGTGATAGTGTGTATTAAAGAGAATGAGATATAATTTTGAAACGTTGAAGGAGGTATGGTATAACATAATGAGGGTATATAAAAAACATAATGAATATTTTACTTGGTTACCAAAGGTGATTATCAAGGTCATATGAGCTAACCTAGTCAAGAAGAGGGCAAATTGAGTGAAGAAGGCTAGAGACCAGTTTGAGGAGGATAGATGTATGTGACGAGCTTAAGATGCAGATAGTAATATTTTATATGAGAAAAAAATATTTATAAATTTTATCAAAGGTTTGAGGTGGTTGAGTTGGTGCTGATTCATCTAGGGGGTTGGTTCCTCTTTGCAAGTGGGTGCTTGCTAAAACCTAATCAAGTTGGTGTTTGGATAGTAGGGGTTGATGATCCAAGTGAAGTTGGTGATTCACTAATTCTTGATGTTTAATGTATAATATAGTATTCTATTTTCATCATCTATTTTTTTAATTCCCCTTGAGGGTTTTCCACTTAAATAAGTGTTGTGTTATGTTCTGCTCTCATGCTCATGGTTTTTATTGTGTTACTAGTTTACTATACTATTTTGATAGTTCATGAATGACAAGATAAAGAGTGTAAAAGTTTTAAATACTGATTCACCCCAACTCTCAATCATTTTTATTCCAACACACCCATTTTGTTCTTTCTTTACTAGACCAAACCTTTTCATGTTCATGTAGATACTTCAATAACTATGGTAGGAGATGTTCTTACTCAACTAGAAGATGGAGGATTAGATCATCCAGTCCACTTCATAAGTTACACACTATCAAATGTAGAGAAAGATTTTATGAATAAAATTTGAGAAGCTTTAGCAATGGTGTTTTCACTCTAAAATTTTAAGCATTACCTTTTGGTAATGCCATTTGACTTTTTCACTGATCACCAAGCTCTATGATACTTAGTTAATAAGCCTATGTTATAGGGAAGGATATCTTGCTAGTTGATGATATTCCAAGAATTTACATCTAAGATCAATGTGAAGCTATGAAGGGGAAACATGGGGCTAGATATTTTGAAATAAATACATAATGGATAAGAGCTAAAATATTTACAAGATGAATCACTAGATGCACATTTATTTCACACCTCTATGACGCTTGAAAACATGAAAGATATCACACATTTTATGGAGTAAGGGATTTTTCCTATGCATTATATATAAAGAGAAAAAATTAGCTAATTACTAGAGCCATCCCATTCAAAATAATAAATGGGTTTCTATACAAGATAGGTAAAAATAATGTACTGTATAGAGTGGCTTTGGAACACAAGTGACTTTAACTTATTGAGGAGACACATCAAGGCCTCATAGGTGGACATTTCTTAGGAGACTCAACTACAAGTAAAATACTGCAAAGTGGTCTATGGTGGCCTACTCTATCTTAGGATGCACACCAGGTCACAAAACACTATGATATCTACCAAGAGGTGGGAAAGCCTAATAAAAGAGATGGGATTTAATTGAATCCTATGTGGAATCTATTTTTTAGGACTAATCAATCCACCTAGTAAGTCTAATAATGCAAGATAAATTATCACTAAAACATAATAATTCACTAAATGGGTGTAAGCTACTATAATCCAAAGATGAAGTGCCATAGATGCAACCAAGTTTTGGTATGAGAATATTATAACCAAATTTTGGTATCCAATCAAACTAGTCAATGATAGAGTAATACATTTCCTAAATAATGCCATTAATACTCTCATATAATAATTTATGATATCACACCACAAAATCATAAATTATTATTCGTAAGCAAATGGAAGAGAGAAGGCATAAAAAAAGATCTTAGAAATATGTTCACCAAGATATGTAATATACAAATAGATTATTGGGAGGATTATATTCATAAAATATTATGGGCATACATGATACATTACAATCATGCAATAGGTTTCATGCTATTTCATCTTCTCTATGGACTTGAAACAATAATGCCTATGGAATGCTTAGTTCTTAATATATTCATTGAAATTATTAGGATATTAGGGGATAAGGATTATCTATAAAAATGGTTGATGTATTTAACAATAATGGAAGAAAATAGACAAAGTGAAAAATGGACATAAGAAGTTAATAAGCTAAGTCAAAAATCATGGCATGATCACAACCTCCAATCTAAAGAATTATTTATAGAACAAGTGGTCTTACTATATGATAATAGATTTAGATAATTTTCAATAAATTTATGCATCATATAGAAGGGGACTTACATCATTCATTAAGTCTCATATTAAGGAACAATTGTATTAAAATGTCATTAGGGAACCATTTTACCAAGATGTGAAAATCACTGTAGGATCGAGCCTTATCATCACAATATTTATTAGTTCTTCTATAAAATTGAGAGAGGGTGATGAGTATCACCATATATTTTATGTTTTTTTATTAATGTATTGTTTTCCTATTTTGGTTTTATGTTTGTGTGTGTTTGTATAGAGTGATTACTATATTTCAAGTCATTGAAACTAGAGTTAAAAAGTTAAAGTTGTAGATTTCAATATGTGAGTAAGTCCAACATGAATGGAATATAACTTATATTGGTTACATGGGGATCATAAATTAAGACTAGGAACAAGGTGCTAACAACCAATGTATAAATAAAGGACTATCAATGGTCATTCAAAACTATTGATGATAATACACTTGAAAGATTGTATCTTTCCAAAAGTAGATCAAATATCAAAATGAAAGGATTTAAAATAAAGGAAAGTGGATTAGTGAGAAGATGATGCATCATATAAACAATTACCATCATAAGGACTCAATGTTTCTAGACATAAAATAGAAACTATCACATTGCTAAAAATTGGTTAACATTAATTTTTAAGGCAAAATCATGTGAAATCAAATCAACCCATTTAAAACTTTATCTTAGATGGATTTGAGTAATAAAATATATATAACAAAGGACACAAAAAACACAATTAAATTTCATAATTTTTTTAATAAGAGACCTATGTGATCTGAATCTAATTAAGTCAATTATGTATAGATTCCTAGACAAAGTCATTCTAACTAGATAAAATTTTCAAACTCATATATAAAAAGAACCATGGATTGTGTACACATTTTAATCCTTCTTATGGATGCATATAATGGAAAATTTGGGATTAGTATGTCACTCTAAAAAACTAGATACCATGATCTAGACCCATTGATTTTCATTGATGCCATGGAGGCCAACATGTTCATCCATGATCAATCTAGAGAAGCAAAAGCAGGAACCCTAACACTCTAACACCCTCTATGAGGCTCCAAAGAGGGAAAATAATCAAGATTCCTAATTTTAGGTATTTGGATGAGGTGATGCTCATGAAAATCAACATATATAATGAGGGTGAGATCCATCTCTTATAAGATGCCAAAATTTTGATCAACCCTATAACTATGGCATCAGAATCAAGAATCCTAACTTGGGGTAATATATTATACCCTAAAAAACCAAGGCTCTCCCAATTAATTTAAATACAAAGGATAAATATAATAGGGAATCTAGGGGATCTCTATTGACACAATGGATGACATGTTGGTACACATTCTCTCTGATTGCATCACCAATAATTTTTGGATGACCACCAAGAGTGCATGATATTTAATAAAATGAGCCATTGAAATTGCCTATTGAATGATATAGATGCATAATAACTTCAATTGGCCTTAATGTTTGAATTTTAAGCTTATAACCAATATTGATAAGGTCCTTGATAGAACACTGAAGGTGCTACAATACCAATTTTTGGTCTTACTTATTTTTTACACAATGGAAGTCACCAAAGGGTCTATTCAACCTAGATAAAAACTTTTAGCTTGTGTCTGAATTCACCAACCTTGACTAGACCAAGATATAGTGGTACTCTAATCAATTTTCTAGGTTTAATTGATGGTGGGTTGAGACCTATCTCTTATCATCTTACACCCTAGATTACTTAAGGACATTCTATAATACCTATGGAAACATGTTTATATTACAAAGATACATGACGTGATTCACACAAGATTCCTTGAACTACCCAAAGAAACAACCACTCCACTATCATTTTTAATTACCATGCTATGTGTTAAGGTAGAAATCCTATGACATAAAGCCCTAGCTACTAGATAAATGTAACCATTATGGTCTATTCCTCTAAGCACACAACAACCTATACCTATACAATCTCAAACTCAAGAATATGTACCACCATATATATAAATAGATCCATCATAAGCTAATAGGGGAAAATAGAAGGCATAAATGTGTTAATATTCTCCTGTACCACAAATAAAATGATGTATCATGCTAAATCTTGCCTAGATAAGAGGCATATACCAAAAAATTATATAGAATGTGATCTTACAAAGTTAGCATAAATGAATAGGGAATTTTTTAGTCAATGCTTGTAGACATGGGTAACAAGGTCTATTATCAATAATAAGAGGAGTTTTTATTTTGTAAGGAAATGCATACCTACCAAGTGTAGAATCACGTGTGACAAGACTTGTGGGTTAATATAACCCAAATTCATGCTTATATAATAGTAAATATTTTTGGGTAAAGCTAAGTTATTTTACATGGATCCAATTGCATGATATTCTATTATGCAGGGAGACCACTCTCCATTTTAGGAAATCCCACCATCATGTCTAGTGCATAGGCAAAGGACTCATTCTATGTATAGAGTGTCTCCATAAATCAAGCAACATATGGCTTCTTTTGTAGATCCATTGGTGGAGGTAGAAACACATCAGGCCTGAGGACTTGAACAATAGCCTCTAGAGACATTATAGGTTTACAAGAGAGTGAATAAGAACAAGGCATATGAGTTTATAAAAATTGGTCTTCATTACCCACTAATGTAGGATCCATTGTTAAATGTTGATTTTCACCAATAAATGGAGATTATAATATAGGATTCAATGATTCATGTTGATTATCACCAAAAACATGTGATTTATTGTAGGATAAATGATTACATGTAATCTCTCAAGAGACATTGTTGTATATTCTTATCCCTCATAAACAAGTGAAATAATGTTGCTAGAAACTGATCCACGTTTTGAAATTGATAAGATGGATCATAATGCCAAGAAGTGAAATATCAAATTTAGCTTCTTTAGGAGCATGAATAGATATAAAAATATTCTTTTTTTCAATAATAGATGGAAATATAATTACTGCTAGTATGCTTTCAATTACACATTCATATAATGTTATTGTAGGTTGAATTTCATAAACAACTATAGGTGTAGGTGTAAATATTTCCTTATTATCCTCTCTCCCAAAATTAATATCATGCATTTATTTATGCATGCTGCTACTTCTACCCACCTCCTCTTTTATTATTCTAGCTGAAGTAATTTATATGTTGACTCATTATTATTTTATCTCATGACATGTTTTATTATAGGCATCATTTACGGCATCTCTCGAATCATGGATTTGAGGGTTGTAATTTATTGGTAAATAGAAACCAATTTTGTATCCCTTGTTTTCCCTATATAAATATTTATATATTTACCTTCCTAAAAAAAATTCTATCGATTGCATCTTATACGTAGGGTTAGTGCATTTTTTATATAAATGTTTTTTTTTTTTTTTTTTTTTGGGGGTGGGGGGAGAGAATGTGTAAGTCTTTGTTATAAATATATTTCTATTTTGTAGAAAAACTATTCTATAGAATAATCTTTATCATGTTTCACTAACACCGAACTATGAAGAAAGGAAACTCCTTTGGAAAATTTAATAGAGATTTTACTACAAAAAGGAGAAGGGAAAAAAATAAAAAAGGAAGAGGAGGAACAATCCTAAAATAACTATTTACAAAATATATTCATAAAGTAAAATTGATGTTTGTTGTCAGAGTTCCTATCATGTCTCTCTTACTTCAACTGATAAAAAGGCCCATTTTTCTCACCCCAAATGAACTTTGTTTTTTTGTGAAGAAAGTGATTGAAACCCTTTTAAAACTTTACTAGGAATCTTAACAAAGAGACCAATTTTGAAAATTACATAATAACACCAGTGTCCCCAGTAATGATGTCAAAAATGATGAGTGTTATCAATCCTCTTCATTTAATAATGTCAATCCAAGGTTGGT
Source organism: Torreya grandis (assembly GCA_037957365.1). NCBI lineage: Eukaryota > Viridiplantae > Streptophyta > Pinopsida > Cupressales > Taxaceae > Torreya > Torreya grandis. The sequence goes on along the minus strand of JARHVA010000128.1, from coordinate 4,882,948 downwards.
GTTTTAAGGATATATATATTAGGACACAAAATAAATTCATGTAATAGTTATTTTATTAACATCACACATGTATAAATTCCAACACACTTGTAGAAACTCAAACTGCATACATCAAACATAATTTGTAGGAAAGGAAACACAACTTGTAGATTTGAAATTACAAGAATTGAAACACAAGTTGTATGAAAGGAAACTAAATAGTTTTTGGTTTATGTATCTAGTTAGTTCTCATGGTATATGAATATTAAGCCTATTTTAATCACCCCCTTTATTTTTTTAAGGTCTTGTCATATTTATAACTTTGACATATAGATGACCTAGTGTCATATAATTTAAAACTATGGCAGGGGCCAACTCATTTGCATATATTTGAATATCAATTTTTTTATACATAAGCAAACATTTAATTACTACATTTGAATTAAATTTTTAATTTAAATATTAATTAAGTGGTTTCAAAAGTATAAGTTTATTTTAAATGAAATAGTTTTAAGTATCAATATCTAATGTTTTGTAGTGGTGGTTTACAGTGTAAACAATGTTTCATAACTATAGTAGTGATTGTGTAAGAGATTGATAAGATGCATGGTTAGTTTCAAATATAACAAACATTATATTCTCATAATGTATTATAAATCTTGGTCATATTTTAAGTGGTGAAAATAAGTGAGATGCACATTCAGTCATTTATTGTGCAAGTTCATGCATTTAAAGTTATTTATTATAAACATTTATCTTCAAAATCCATAACATGTATTTTTAGACATTCTCCATCAGGTTGCTATGATAATAGGGTTTTTAATAATGATTTTTTTAGTTTTAATATCAATTTCATTGCTATGGCATAGAGTTTTGAGGAAATATGCTTGGATTTATCATGAACCTATAACATTTTTGAATACTTTGAAAGTCTTAAATCTACTGACTTGTGACTTAGGTTATAAATATTTCCAAGGACCTAGATGTATTTCCTATGTATTATATAAATTTTATTACCTAGGTGGTAATATTATCGCCCACAAGGTTATAAGTCATAGTTTATGATGAATCCACTTTTAAGGTGGTGTCATGGTTTAATAATCATGTTGGATAAAATTATAAGTTGGTTGATATATAGTAAACATGGTGAATCTGTATAGTGTGAAACACTATTAAAATTTTAATTCAAATTTTCATCATATATTTAGTGGTGAATGGAGTATATGAATTATAATCCCAAGGTTTGATTTGGCATGATTGGCAAATAGTTAACATTTATTTATGAGTACTTTCCCAGGTCAATGGATTTGGTGGTTGATTTGGTAGTCAAGTAAATACTTTAATAAATGGATTAGTGAGCTATTAATTCTATCATGGATGGTTAGTAAGATGCAAAAATATGTGAAATCCAATATGATTCATACAAGTCATCCTAGATAGTAAATGGTAGTTATGATAATATAAATGTGGTAATTTTTATTTTTTCATCTCATTTGATTACAAGCTTGATAAAAAATCAAAACTCTTATGAGAAATATTATTGAGGTGGTAGAGAAGAATACAATGAGATTTAGGAAGGATTTTCATACAAATTTGACAAGGTATGCTTTAGTTCATCTTATGACTCAAAATATGATATGAATACATAGTTTCAATTTTTGTGTTTGATTGCATGAATTTACATAGTAATTTATGGTTTTTAAAATATGAATTGGTTATGTAAAGGAATGGATTTTGTATATTATAATAAATATACAGACATTTGGGTTTTGTTTCATTGAACACATGAAAATAATTTGATCATTCAATTTTACAATTCTGAAAATGGTTTCAAGTTTGGATTTGATATGATAGGATTCAACCTTGATCTTCTTGGTGTTTAGTTTTATTTGATGATGAGGTTTAAGTATTTTAGTACCTATTTGAATAAATCTCTTAATTTCATTATGCATATACTTTCTTCTTGATTAAATATTTTCTAAGAATACCTATTAACAATATTTAGCATGCATAGAGGATTGATTTGAAGTTATAAGGCTGCATGGATACAATTAGGTCTTTCTTTTCATTAGATGCATGAAATGGGTTTTGATTATTTTATTTTGATGGCATATATGCTTTCAAAAAGGTTATTCTATGTTGAATATGGCTCAGCTTTGACATTTGATTGCTAATTTTTGTTTATTTTAAAGAGATTTCATTATTCTTGAATGGATATTTGAAATAAATTTATTTTGTTTGGCTCTACATGCATTCTAGTTCAAATAAATTAGTTTCTTAATTCATATCTACAAATATATGATAAATTTTTGCATGCATACAAAATATGGAATAAGCATGGAAAGCTTCAATGGTAATATTATTTACAAATGGTCCTGATTTGTGTGTAAATAAATAATGAATCTAGTTTAGACACTAATACTAAAAATGGTTCAACAATTACTTTATGAAAGAAATTATTCAAATTCATTCATTTGGATTCTGAGGCATACATTAATGATTATGTTTTGAATTATATTACCATATTGACTTAAATGACACATGATGTTTAGAGTAATGAAAAAGGATACCTAACATATGTGTGATGTATGGTTTTAAGGAAGTCAAAGTTTATTTTGTGTCTTCATTATGAAATATTAAAATAAATATATTTTTTGATAATTGGTCACAAATGTTGGACTTTTAAGATATAATTGAATATAGTATTGTAGTATTATATGTTGGAAAAATATTTGAAAAAGTGGTATGGGATTTAAACTGAGTATTAAAAGGATTATGAGAGATGATATTCATCTATTGAACTTGTTTTTTTAAATACATGATTGATTTTTATAAGGGTCTCCTCTATACATAATAGTTTCAACATTTTGGTTGAAAATGAAATATATTAAGTTCAATTGATATTTTGACTATTGCAATATTTGGTGATTTTGAGATGCAGTCTATTAAGGTTTAAATAATTTATCTATTCAAAAAATGTTGTTTGGTTAAAAAGTTTGATAGAATATTGTAATTTTGATCATTTTGATGTAAACATTATGAGATCATACTTTGACCATATAAATTATAAATATAGAAATTACTTGTGTGAAATCATTTATAAATCTTATCTCAGTCTACTTTATTAAAATATGTTAGGATGGACTTCAAAGTCATATAATTTTGGTAGAAATTCATGGGGTTAGGGTGATGATCAACATAGTGAAGGCACTCCTTCTTGAGGTAGTTATTAAGGCCAATATTTTCATGGTTGTAGGGCTTCTAAATTTTTTTTTGGCCATTTAACCATGGAAATTGTGCATCCATTCATTTTGAGGTTTCTGATTTCACATTTTAAAATGTACTTGATTTATTTCCAACTAGTTATTTGACCTTGATTAGTAATACAGGTTTGAAAATAACTTATGGAAGATACAATCTTTGTAGATGAGTAAATCCAAGTGAGTTTTCTCATCACATACACACTGATTTTTAATCTAATCCACATAATGTTCCATTACCTAAACCTAACCTGCATAATACTCCATTACTTGAACTTAATATGCATAATGCTTCATTACCTAAATAGAAAATATGCTTGAAGCCACTACCAAATTATATACTCATTCACTTTTACCTATTAATATTATATTTCCCTCCCCTAAATTGAAAGACCTACATATTCTAGCAAGGAACGTGCTAGCATCCCTATAGCCCATCCTCTAGAGACTAAGAAATTTAAAAAAAGGCTAAGTTGCAGGTTTATGATTTAGAAGGCATGAAATTGGTGGAACTCTTCACTACACCTATGGAGTACATGGAGTATCAGACTAATAGGGTAGTTTTATTTATTGACTTAATTTCTAGCTTAGACCAGATTAAATATTTGTTCATATTCAATATTTTAACTTTGATTTACTTTAGACTTATTGTGATACGATGATACTTTGAGTATATGCATATGATTTTGATAATTTTGATAGACATGACACTACTTTTATTTTTTTGCAGAATGAGATATTTGATGTTTATTAAAATTTTAAGAAAATAGTTATGGTATTTAATATTTTAAGTATTTAATTTAATGTAAATATGAGTAGTTATTATGTTGTTTTTTCATAGTTAAGTGCTTATTTTAAATGCATTATGATGAGGTATGGGCCCTCACTTGTTAAAATTTTTATCAGTCTATTATTTGATTTGATTTGATATTTTTAGACTTTATTATGTCTAAATTAAATTTTACATTATAAGTTGACTATTTGACTTTAAATTTTTAATTAAAGTTAACCATAACTAACTAACAAGTTAGTTATAACTTATTTTTAACTATCTATAAAAGATTATTTTATAAATAGATCAAAGTCATAACACAAAAGGAGAAACATTACAGGTATTGAAGACCTCTAAAGTTACTTAAGTTTCCATATTACTTTTTTCTATGTGCAAACAATCTTCGAGATTAAATAATTATTTATAAATAGATCAGACAATACATTCTCTAATGGTGAAGTAACCCACTTATTTAATGCAAGTCTATCTAGGATCCTTGTTTGATTTATAAATTGATTATCTAAAATCTATCAGACCTCATATCTTCTGATGATGTTAAAAATACAATTGTATGTGCAAAATATCATATACTTACCTTGAATAATGATGAAAATCTCACTTTATGTGATATTTGTTGATCTCTCAATTATAAATAATTATCTTTTTGAAGATTATCTGCATTGAAATCTTATTTCTCAATAAAATTACTTTAAATTTATGCTAAGATGACTCTTACTTTAAGACTCACATTATCTTCTATTTATTTACTTTTCTTTCTTAGATTTTACCTTTTAGCTTAAATTTGTTTCTTTAGATTAGAATAAATTCTTAATCTTTTTCATTTTATTGCTTTATTTAGTTTGTAGTTCTTTTCACTTTAGTTTATGATTGTTTCATTTTCAGTATTATTTTCCCTTTAGAATTTATTTATGGTTTTATTTTTTTCGTTTAAATTGTAGTTCATTTATTATCTTTTAATACTTTACATTTTAAGAATCTTTATTTTATCATTTCATTAGTTTAGATTAAGTGTTTTGATTTAGTTATTTTTATTGGTTAAATTACATGGTTAGAATATAAATTAGAGATAATAGTATGTTAATTTTATTGATTTTGATGATTTTATAATTAGCTTTTTGTGTGTTCTTAGATTAATCTTTTAAATTAGTCTTTATTCAAATTTATATTTAATTATCTATTAAGATTAAATTTGGACATGTTGCACTATTTGTTTCTTATTTTTATAAGTTGTTAAATGATAATTTGATTGTAATTTAGTGGTTAGTCTTTTATTTTATAAGCTGTTTATTAATTTCTCAATTTATGTTAGTCTTTATCTTTGTCTTACTATTTGGTTTTCATTTTCAGTTATTTTATTTATCATTTAGTTCTTTTTGTTTCTTTTCTTTGCACTTATTTTGAGTTTAGAGAGATATTAAGAAGTCATAAGCAATTTGATTAAACAAAATTATAAAGGATCAAAAATATTTATTTTAAGAGACTATCTTATTTATAGGTTTTCTTTATCAGATAGGTTAGATTACATGGTTATAATTTGATTTCTTTTATTTAATATTTTAAGAGATATTTAATTTCTAAATATTAATTATGCACTACTCAATATTTGAATTGTTCTTTATTTCTGAGATCATTAAAAAATTATTATACGTATCTTTGGAATCAATTTTATTTATTAAGACCCTTAAGATTAGATTGGTACAATTTCACCTTAACCTTTGCGATAGGCAAAAGGGTTTATTCGTTAACATAAAAAAATTCATCATAAACAAATTTAGTGACTCCATCGGGGAAACCTTTTTAAGAAAATTATTTTCTTTTTTTGTTTTATCTTTATTTCATTTCTCTTATCTATGACCATTGGAGGTCCACCTTACACCATTCAACATTTGATTGATATTATTTATGATCAAGTTGATGTTGCTTTTACTCTAACTCACTTTTCTTGGTATAATAGACCTTACGATTTATCCTGTATCATTGATTTTATAACTAACAAATAAGAAGAAGAAATATCTGAGTTACAAGCTAATATTACACATGAATTATAATATCATATTTATTGAATTAATCATCAGGTTAGGAAAGAAAGAGAACAAATATTGCTTACTAATAATCAGCCTCGAATTTGTTTTCTTTTTTATTTTTTTATCATGAAGATTTTATTATCCCAACTGAACCTAATATAACTACTGAGTTGAATCATCTAAGATAAATAGTGGAATTTGATGAAACTTCTAATGGAAGAATAAGGAAAATAAGTTCATTAAGCAAACCAGAAGGTTCAAATCCTAATTTTAGGCCTTTAAAACAATAGAAATCAAGTTGAAATAACTGATAATGAGATGGATTTTGATGATGATGTTGCTCAGCCTTTAGTGAATCCATGGATTCATGAAAATTTTATTAAAATTGGTGATCATCTAGGTAAACTTCCTTTGTTAAAAGGACTTAATATTCCTAATTTTTGTATAAGTCTTGGTGAGTCTTGGGAAGTTAATTTGTGCTACTCTTGGTATTGTGAATGAAAAAGTTTCTCTTAGAGTTTTTTCACAAACATTAGAAGGTAAAACTTAATAAACATTTATTAGTCTTCTTATAAGTGTCATTAGTACTTGGAATGATATAGAGGAGTGGTTAAAATTTTACTTTGGCAAACCTAAATGAGATTTATATTTAGTCAATGAATTAGCTACTATCTCTATTAATCTAGGGGAAATAGTTTACTGATTTATAAGTAAATTCACTAGATTATGGTAAAAGACTCCAGGTGATGTTAGACTCTAAAAAATATCATCTAGATTAATTTTTTTTAATGCTTTACCTTTAAATTATAAAATTAATTTAGAAGATAAAGATATTATGGATTACGATGAAATTATAAATTTTTGTATTGAATATGAAAAGAAATTAAAACATGTTGGTTTTAATGATAGAGCTGCAATATGTTTAAATTATGATAATGCAATTTTTTAAAAATCCATTCATAATCTTAGCAATGAGTTGCTCATAATAAAACATCAATTATATGATAATATATCTACTTTAGGTAAATCCTCCCTTCTTCAAAGAGGTAAAATTGAAGATTTTTTTTGTTATTGTAATGTATGTGAATTAGACCATGATTCTAATACTTTCATAGTTGTGTAAAAATTTAAAAGATATATTCAAGGAAAGGATAATATCTATATTGATATTGATTATAATATAAACATATGTGGATCTGATAAATCTTTAGATGATTTGAAAACCATAAATGTTTAAACTATCAATACTAGATAAAGAGACTATTTTAATCAAGAGGATAATTCTAACACAACTAATAATCAATCATCTTCTTTTAAAAATCATGATAAACGAAAATGTATGTATAATAATTTTACATCTGATAATGCTACAGTTTTCCAACAAAATAATATTGTATTAACTGGTTTTAATACTCCACAATATCCTCCTTATAAGCCCAAAAACTATACTCATAAATATCATCTAGATGTTGGTGCTTATAATATTATATATGATTTAGATACTATTAAAGTAGGTTTTTCACTATTATAAGATATTGGTTTAATTGAAAAACTTTATAGAATTAATGATGCCATTAAAAACTTAAATTCTAAGGATGTGTTAAAATTTCAAGAAGAAATAAAAAATAATGAACAATCGTAATATGTTTCTTTTGCTCAGATTTATGATCATTCTATTGATTACATATCTCCTATTTAGGTGTCAATTAAAATTATGAATTAGATTATTCATAATTGTATTCTAGATAATGGTACTTCTAAGAATATAATGCCTAAATTCATTGCTGACCAATTGGACATTTATTATGAAACTGATAATAAGAAACTTACAAGTTTTGATTCATGATAAACTAAGAGTTATGGTAAGTTCCATGATATTATTATCAAAATTGCATAAGATGAATGGATTACTTGTATGATCAATGTTTATGTATTATAAATTTCTAGTAATTATGCTATACTTTTAAGAAATTGGTAAAAAATAATTGGTGCTTTCATAGGAAAGGATAAAACTTGGGTTATGATAGGCAATGAGATCATTTTTATACAAATAGAAAAATGATTTAATAATCCTATTTATTCCATTCTTATTGTCACTTATGTGGAAAATAGAATGGTAATTATGAGATGTTAACCTTAGATGAACCTAAAAATAGCAAGAAGATACCTTCTCTAAAGATAGTGTAGTCTTTATACTTTGATGGGGTATGTTTACAACATGGTAATGGTACAAGAATTGGTTTGATTTCTTCATTTGTTAAAATATTTCATTATGATTATAAATTATCTTTTGAAAATACTAATAATATAATATAATTCAAAGCTTTGTGTTTAGGTTTACAAAATGCAATTAAACTTAACACTAAACAATAAGAAGTCTTTCGAGATATAGAGTTAATTATTAGACAAGTTATAAAGGTTTATAAAACTAATCAAAATCATCTATGTAGATACACTCAAAAGGTTTGGGTTTTGTTTGAAAGTTTTAGAGCATCTAATATTACTTATATACTTAGTGAGTTTAATGTAAACCCAATAAGCTTGTTGTTTTTTCTTCAAGTCCTACTCTAAGTGAAAGTGAACCAACTATCAATTTTTCATTTTCTAAAGTTTTTAGACCTAAATTTTCTAATTTGAATGAAAAAATAAAGTAAAGAGATTTATAGAAGAATAATTGGTGTAACTATCACTATCAACCTTTGTACTGAGGAAGATCCCAAATTGGTATATTTGAGAATACAATGTACTCCTAAAGAAAGATTAAGTTTATTAATCTCTTCAAAGAATTTATTGATATTTTTACTTGGTATTATAAAGACCTAAAAGGATACAATACTAATATAATTAGACATAATATTCTTATAAAACATATTAGGCAAAAGATAAGAAGAATAAGCACTTTGTTGGAAGACACCATTAGTAAATAACTAGATGATATGATTGATGGTGGTGTCATTTATCCTATAAAATATTTTGATTAGTTTTGCTCATCCAAGTGGCAAAATGGAATCATCTCTCTTGTCATGGGTGATAATTTCATTGAGATGAATCTCTAGATTAAGGGCTGGCTCCCCTTGATGCACCTTTAAAACTCTCTCTAATCTATCAATTATTTATGAAAAGAGTTCAGGAAAACAACTAAGAAAATAAATGGTGATGCACCAATATTTGGTATCCTCCCAATTAACTGAAACCACTACTTTAAAGACAAAACAAGGTGTTTTTTTGCATAGGACTCACAACTTAAAATCCATTGCTACATCAATATTTATATGTTAGATTCAAGAAGGTATATTATTTTTAAGAAGGAAATAACTAATCCAAAAAAGATACAGTCATGAATCAATTTTAAGATATCTCTACACTTAGAAAAGAATACTAGCAAAGACCTACAATAATCTTCTTTCAGTAAATTGGTAGACCATCAATAGTACAAGATAGAAAAGATAATATTTCACTAGACTAGACCAATACTGATTCTATCATTACTCAATATTACAACATATGAGAGGTAATCACACTTGTGTATTTATTCAAGATTTTTTCAAGTACAAATCTGGCCAGAGTTTCCCTAATAACCAGTGGAGGATACTGAACAAGCCAAAAGAATGCATATATATAGCCTTTGAGAGGTGAAGAAATCAAAGAAAGTTCAAGGGTCATTTGGACATGTGTCATCTTTAAAAAATAAGTTAAATTTGCATGAGAGAGAAGTGGGTGATCTATGCCATGTCATTGAATGAGTCAGTTACAATGACTTATAATTGAACTAAAAGCATTAGTTACATTTATTATAATTGAATCAAAACCTTAGTTACAATAAACACTTGTTACCTTTATCCTCACCTTCAGGGTCCTACTGATCCTTTATTTTAAACTCCAATAGCTAGTTTTCATAGTCTAAAATTGACATTCTATGGGTCATCACCTTTTGATTATTTTTTTGGACTTGTATTTTCTTAAACTTTTTGTCTCAACACATTTCCCAAAAGAATTTATTTGGGTCTTTTGTTTCCTTTTTTCTTTTCTTTTGGATTTTTTCTTGGTCCTTTATGCCTTAAATAATTTTTGTGGATAAAAAATCTGAAAGAAATCATGTTTTATTTGTATCAGACAAAATGTCTGAAAGAATTAGACTTTGGCACCTTTTCAAGTTTTTTGAAAGAATTCCTCAAACAATTTCTCTAAAATAATTCCTTCAAAATTTCTGTTTGGCCCTTTTTGTTTCTTTGAAATATCCCTTCAAAAAAGTGAAAAAGACCCTTTTTGAAAGGAAACATACCCTTCAGCTTCTTGCAAGTGACCCTTTAGAAAAATTGTGTCTCTTTCAAAAGGAAAACACCCTTTGGATTTTTGAAATGGTCCACTCTCCCATGAAAATAATCTTTTAAGCTTTTGAAAGCATCCCTTCAGAAAAGTTGAAATGCCCTTCAAGAAAGTTGAAAGTGTCCACTTAGCTTGAAAAAGTCCTTGAAAAAAGTTATCATCTACCCTTCGTAAAAGTTGAAATGCCCTTAAATTTTTTTGAAAAGTATCCTTCAACAAAAATGAAAGTATCCTTTATAAAAATGAAATGATCTTTTAAAAATGCAAGTGCCCCTTCAGAAAAAATGCAAGTGACCCTTTGGAAGATTTTTAAGTGTCCACTTTCTAAAGAAAATACCCTTCAAGAAAGTTGAAATGCCCTTCAGACTTTCTAAAAATTACTTTTCAACCTTCTTGTAAATGACCCTTCAGGAAAGTTAAAAGTGTCCTTTAGCTTGAAAAATTCCTTTAAAAAAGTTGAAACATACCCTTTAAAAAATTTGAAGTGGACCATTTCTTACGAGAAGGATACCCTTCAAGAAAGTTATTTTGGAAAAAATGTCTGAAACAATTCCTTCAAAAAAAGTTACAAATTACCTTTCAGAAAATGTATCTCAAACAAATTATTTGAAAGAATTCAACACTTAAAAAAAATCAAAGACAAAAACCTGAAAGAATAAACACTTAGCAAAAGACCAAAACAATCCCTCTGAAAGAATTAGACTTGTACATTTGTTGGGGCTTGACAAAGAACACTTCTTCTAAAGAAAAATTGAGTACTGGACCTAGCCAAATATATAGACTTAGATGATTTTTTGCAAATAGGGGTACCCAATTTTGGCATGAAGGATCAAAATTTGGTCAACAAAATGGTGACTCATAGGGGTAGTATGCCTTATATACTAACCAGACCAGTAGCCTTATCCAACTCAGAGCCAATGGAGTCAATGGATTCTTGAAGATGACTAACAAGGATTATGCCAAAAAAAAACACAAGGAAACACACCACACAACAATAACAAGACCAAGCAAAAACAAAACAAAAAAAAGATAAACTCATTGTGCATCAACATTTAGGGAACACAAGGAAAATAGGAAACTATGTAAGAAAGAAAAAAGATCTTTAGTAATAATGCTTTAGATATATCCCATTAATTGGGATATGCATCTCCTCTCCATCCAACTTTGAGAGTTGGAAAGCATTGTGTTATTTTCACTATATGATGACATATGGACCACTCCACAAAGCATCAAAAATTTTATATTTTCTAGGTTTGGCCCTATCTTCACCAAATTGTGACCAATACTAAAAGGAGGATTGATTAGACCTATGAAATCCAAACCCCATTGCATGAAGGGTTGCTCAACCTAGACTGGATGAAGAGGCAAGGTAGCTTGTTTTTGTTTTCCATAAAAAAGAGAATACTTTTGGCATTTCCTTACCCAAGCATGAGTGTCTTTAAACAATCTAGGCCAAAAGTAACTAGCTCTTATAATCTTGGTAGTTGTGGTTCTTAGAGCAAAGTGATCACCAGTAGGTCCATCATGAAACTCATGCAACACTTTATCAATTTGATCCAAATCAATACATCTCAACAACACACCTAAAAATTCCTTTCTAAATATCACTCCATTACAAATTACATAAGGAATGGATTGTAGCCTAAATTACCTTCTCTTGGCCCTATCAAGACCTTATGGACACTCACCATTTTGAAGGAAATGAATCATGCCTTGTGTCCAAATCCACATGGTTAAAGGTATAGCTAGTGGATAGTTATCATGGAGTGCCAAAACAACCTCCCTTTGCTCTTTCAAGTCTGAAGCAAGATGCTTACATAGTCCTTTTCCCTTCACTAGCTTGTTTAATTTGATCTTCACATCATATTCCATCACTTTGGTGATCCAACCTACCCTTTCTCATTTCTTTGCTCTACAGAAAGTCTTTCACACTAGGATGATGCAAAAAAATGTGAATATTATAATTAGACAACATATGCCTAAATTTTTTAAAACTCCTTATGATTGAAAACACTTGTTTCTCAACATATGTGTACCTTATCTCATAGCCTTCCAAACCTTAACTAAATAAGGTGATAGGCTATTTAAAATTTTCATAATTAGCTTGAGTAAGCATTGTAGAGATTACCTCTTCATTCCCAACAATTTATAAATTGAAGTCCTTAGATAAGTTTGTACTTGTAAGAGTAGGAGCTTGGGTAATGGATTTATTGATCTCCTCAAAAATTTCTTTCCTCCTTACTATCCAGGTGAATATCTCATCCTTCCTTATCATGGAGGTTAAGGGCTTGACCAGGTTATAAAAATCAAGAATAAACCTCCTAATGAAATTTACTTTACCAAAGAAGATTTTCAAGCCCTTTTTATGCTTAGGCAAAGGTAATGCTAAGATGGCACTTACCCTTTCAGGATCGTTAGATAAAAAAAATTTAGAAATAATGTGGCCTAAGAGTTTGCCTTCATGAATAGTAAACATACACTTATTTGGGTTTAGAGAGATCCTAAAATTTTTACACCTCTCAAAATCTATCTTAGGTGATTCAAATGATCTTTTGCTTCCTTGGAGAAAATTGTCAAATAATCAAGATATACCAATACAATGTCATTAATTAATCCTTGAAAATCCATATCCATTGCATGTTAAAAAGTAGCTCCAGCATTTGACAATCCAAATGGCATATTCTTATAGGCATATGTCCCTAATTTGGTGGTGAATGTTATTTTTTACTGGTCACCTTCTTTCACCAAAATCTAATTGTACCTGAAATAACCATCTAGGAGGGAAACCCTCTCACTACCTGCCACCACTTATAGAATTTGCTCCATAGAAGGGAGGAGATAATGGTCTCTCAAAGACACTCTATAAAAGTCCCTAAATTCCACACATAAACTAAACTCCCCATTCTTTTTTCTAATAGGGACTAAGTTGGCCAGCCAAAAAGAAAGCTTGGTGGGAAAATGATTTTGGACTCAATCAATTTGGTGAGTTCTTTCCTCATGAGGGACTCAATCTTAGGATTGATTGGCCTTTGTCTTTGCTTGATCGGTTTGGCATTTTCATTTAGCTCTATGGTGTGTTGAGCTAATCTTGGGTCAAAGACCTTTAAATAACTATACTCCCATAAAAAAACATCACTAAACTCCTTTCACAATTCAATGAAATCATGCTTTTCATAACTAGTTCATACCTTCCCAAGTGCTAGTAGCTTATCTTTAAAAATTTCTACCCTTTCATAGTTCTCTTTTTTGGTTGAAATGCTTACTTTCTCCTTCTTGAGTTGGTCATCTTCATTGAATATGATTTCAAGAGTCACTAGGCCTTTGGGGAGCTTGTTAGACTTTAGTTGGACAATCTACCCTGCATATTTTTGTGGTAGTTTAGACTGATTCTTGGAAGAAAACTCAACCTCTTCTTGTAAAAAATGGTGCTATTTTCTGGTCAATATCAAAAACCTACCAATTGGTGACATTATCTAGTATGGATGGCCTTACAATTACCTTTAGATGGGGTTGGGTTTTATCTTCCTTTATGCCCTTTAGAACATCAAATTGAGCACCAACAGATGCCAACCTATCATCATGCTTATTGTCTTCCCTTGGAATAGATCTAATGTTAAAAGACATGAAATCTTCTACAATGTCCCAAACTCTATGATTATAGGATTTGATTAAGGAGTTATTGGTCAAATTTTGCCCTCTAACTTGATTCATAATAAGCTCATTATCACCAAACACTTGTAATTCCTTGACACCTCTTTTCCTTTCCCATTCAAGGCCATGAATGAGGGCCTCATACGCTTCCACTTTATAGGTGCATGAGAATTGAAATTTTAAGGCTGAAAAATACCTTTCCTTTGAAGGTGAAACCAACATAGCTCCACCACCTACCCCCATCTTGCTTCTAGACCTATTAAAAAAGAGCTGTCATAAGCCATTCACATCATGACTTGGATTCATCAAATTACACATGAAATATCCCTTTTCATGCATATAATAGACTCTAAGACCAGATTATTCAATAAAATTGTAACGATCATGCTCATAATTATCATTTCCCCACTCATCTAAGAACAAATTAGAAACTCCTTCAAGGGAAGATGATGGAGATTGGTCAATATGAATCTCTTCTTCATCAATGATAACTTAGTTGACATTTGATACCTTAGGTAAGTATAGTTCTAAGTGATCTCTATGAATGGGTTCTAACTCAATCTTCACCTTAGTGCCATATTTTGTCCTTAACACCATGTAAGACTAATTGGCTGCCAAATATCCACCTATCTTAGATGTAAAGTCCCTTGGCAAGTAAAGAGCAAAATAGGGAGGGAAATATACTATGACCACATCATGGGGAAAAAATTAGGAAAAGCATTAAGGGTCAAATTCAAACCTTTCACTACCCCCAAGGTCTTGGCTGGTGATCCATCCAATTGTAAAACTCCTTTAGTCATTGGCTCATGCTTGAGCCCTAGCTTATCTGATATACATTTTGGCATAACTGATGTGGTTGATACACTATCAATGATGAAATTATGATCCAAGAAATAAACAATAATTAGAGATATTTAAAAATAAGGAGTCTTCTCATATTTATTCACTTGACCATCCATAGATTAAGTTCTATTTACCAGAATGACATTGTCATTTCTAGATGGGCCAGCCTGTTTGCCCAATCCATGTAATTCCTTTTGAAGTATATCTTTCTACCATAATAATGTTAGAGAATACCATAATGAAAATTTCATATGAATCTTCTTCATCTTGTCTACCACATTGGTGGAAGGATTACTCACCTTGGGGTTCTCTTTATGAACATTTGCACTTTGTGATGTAGCTTGTGGAGGTAGAGTTGTAGCAGCTAACCTAAAAATTAGAATTCTATAATTTTATTATAGTTTAGGAGTTGTGTTAGACAAAATTACCATAGTATATGATGTAAGAGTCATAATAGTTCCTTGATTATCTCTTTGAGCTTCATTGACAGCCCTCCTTTTGGACCTAGTATTGTAGGCAACACTAGTGTTATGATTGTTTGTATTTATCAAAAAAATAATGGAACAAAACTCAACCTCCAAATGATTTGTGAGGGTGGCATCAGTTTTAGGTTTTCCATTTTACACCCCACCTTGCATGGATCCTTCAAAATTTAAATCTTGAAAGATTGATTGCCTTGCATTACCATACCTTGATTGTGCTTTTCATTTGCATAAGCAATTTGTTCTTGACCATTTTCAAAAGATGGATAGTTAGACTATTCTTGGACCAAATTATTCTGAGTGGGGACAAGGGATTTTAAGGATGGAGGATCACTAGGATTATATCTTTGATAAGGCTTGACATGGGTAATTTGGCCTTGTCCTTGATTATTTCTTTGAAAAGGGGGTTTGTTTGTTTGTCCAAACTGATTGTAGGATTGATATGGTCTATAACCTTGAGCTTGTTGTATTTCAAGGGAAACTAACTCATTTTTAACACTTTTAATTAGGATTTTAAATTCATGGATTTTAGTGTGAGGGGCAATGACATATTTTTCCTGACTAGGCAAAGTAGCTAAAGTGGGCAATGCACTTTGACTAGGAGAATGCATATCAAGGAATAGTGGCATTAGAGGTCTAAGAGCTATCTTTCCCACTTGAAAAAGATAATTATTATCATTTATGGTTATTTAATAAGTGTTAGATAGTGTTTTTCCACCCATAGATTGAATCATCATGGAAATGTCACTATTCAACGCTTTTAAGTAGTACACAAATGCATAGTTTGCGGTTATCCTCACAAAAATTGGGATTTTGTCCCAAGTTTTTTTGGAACCTAGTATTAAAATATTTCATGAATTCATGTGGTGACCTATTTATTGTGGTCAATTTCTTAGCTAAAGATAGTTTATCACTCTTTTCCTTGAACCTATCAGTTAATAGAGTCCCTAACTCATCCCATGAGCCAATAGAATTTACAGATAGGGTCCCATACTAGTCAAAGACTTTTACTTTGAAAGACAAGGCCAACAACCTAATAGATACATTTTATTAGGTAATATTATGGATATTATAAAAGTTTGATATATTATTGATGT
Source organism: Torreya grandis (assembly GCA_037957365.1). Lineage (NCBI taxonomy): Eukaryota > Viridiplantae > Streptophyta > Pinopsida > Cupressales > Taxaceae > Torreya > Torreya grandis. Next base: position 4,866,493 of record JARHVA010000128.1, on the reverse strand, counting down.
GCTCAATAGTATTAATTTGACCATCTCCACTAAAATATGGGACACTTTTGAGAGTATCTCTTGGACTTTGATCATATTGGGCAAGATGCAAGGGAGATGCCCTGATGAAAGGCACAAAAGGTTATCTTCTATCCATTTTGGAATGATCATTATAGGTATTAGGAATGGAATGTAACACAAATTTGGAAGCTTTAAACACAAAATCTCTTTTGTAAGAATGAGTATTGACAAACAACTCTTTTGTAAGAATGAGTATTGACAAACTAGAACCTTTTGGTGGAATATGGATGTAATTACACAAACTCAAAGGGTACACTTTTAGCATCAAACATATTGGTCACCTTTAGCATGGAAAATAGGATTGATTATCAACCAAATACTTGAATTCTTTAATGGAGTCACTAGATACTGAATGTAGATGTTTCTTTTTTCTTTAACAATGCCAAGATCAACACCAATCTTGAACAATCTTCTAGTTCTTAGAGGTCCCATCAAACGTGCCAAAAATTGTCGATGCTTGGATTTGTACCCTTGAGGAGATGCTCAGTTTTCCTCATCCAAATGGAAAAATGGAATCATCTCTCTTGTTTTGTGTGATAATTTCATTGAGATGAATCTCTATATTAGGGGTTATCTCCCCTTGATGCACCTTTAAAACTCTCTCTAATCTATCAAGTGTGTATGAAAAGAGTTCAAGAAAATAACTAAGAAAACAAATGGTGATGCACCAATATTTGGTATCCTTCCAATTAACTGAAACCACTACCTTAAATATAAAACAAGGTGTTTTATTGCGCAGGATTCATAACTCAGGATCCATTACTACATCAATATTTCATATGCTAGATTTGAGAAGGTATATAATTCTTAAGAAGGAAATGAATAATCTATAGAAATATACAGTTATGAATCACTTCTAAGATATCTCTACACTTAGAAAAGAATACTAGCAAAGAATTTCAATAATCTTCTTTCTGTAAATTGGTAGACCATCAAGAGTACAAGCTAGAAAAGACAATATTTCACTAGACTAGACCAACAATGATTCAATCATTACTCAATATTACAACATATGAGAGGCAATCAAACTTGTGTATCTCTTCAAGAGTTTTTCAAGTATAAATCTGGCTAGAATTTCCCCAACCAATAGAGGATGTTGAATAAGCTAAAAGAATGCATATATATAGCCTTTGAGAGGTGGAGCAATCAAAATAAGTTCAAGGGTCACTTGGCCATGTGTTATCCTAAAAGAATTAGTTACATTTGCATGGGAGAGAAGTGGGCAAGCTATGCCATGTCGTGGATTGAGTTAGTTACAATGAATTACAACTAAACCAAAAGCATTAGTACATTTGTTATAACTAAACCAAAATCTTAGTTACAATTACCACTTGTTACCTTTATCCTCTCCTTCAGGTTCTTGTTGATCCTTTCTTTTAAACTCCAATGACTAGTTTTTGTAGTATGAAATTGATGTTATATGGGCTATCACCTTTTGGGTATTTTTTCATAATTTTATTTCCTCAGACTTCTTATCTCAACACTTTTCATGAAAGAATTTATTTAGGTCTTTTATTTCCTTTGTTCTTTTCTTTCAAAAATTTTCTTGGTCCTTTATGCGTTAAATAATTTCTACGAATAAAAAATCTAAAGGAAATCATGTTTTATTTGTATTAGACAAAATTTATAAAAGAATTAGACTTTGGCACCTTTTTAAGTTTTTCAAAATAATTCCTTAGATAATTTCTCTAAAAGAATTCATTCAGACTTTTTGTTTGGCCCTTTAGAAAAGTGAAAAAGACCCTTTTTGAAAGGAAACATACCCTTTGGCTTCTTTCAAGTGACCCTTCAAAAAAAATTGTAAGTGTCTCTTCCAAAAGGAAAATACCCTTTGGATTTTTGAAATGGTCCACTCCCCCATGGATATAATCTTTTGTGTTTTTGAAAACATCCCTTCGGGAAAGTTGAAATGCCCTTCGAGAAAGTTGGAAATCCCCACTTATCCTAAAAAAGTTCATTGAAAAAGTTGTCACTTACCCTTCAGAAAATTTGAAATGCCCTTCAAAAAATTTACAAAGTATCCTTCAGCAAAAATGAAAGTGCCCTTCGAAAAAATGAAATGATCCTTTGAAAATGTAAGTGCCCCTTTAAAAAAACTACAAGTGACCCTTTGGAAGATTTGTAAGTGTCCACTTTCCAAAGAAAATACCCATCAAGAAAGTTGAAATGCCCTTTGGACTTTCTGAAAAGTACCTTTTGGCCTTCTTGCAAATGACCCTTCAAAAAATTTGAAAGTGTCCTTTAGCTTGAAAAAGTCCTTTAAAAAAATTGAAACTTACCCTTTGAAAAATTTGAAGTGGACCATTTCTTACAAGAAAAATACCCTTCAATAAATTTATTTTGGACAAAATTTTTGAAACAAATCCTTCAAAAAAGTTGCAAGTTGCCCTTCAAAAAATTTATCTCAGACAAATTGTCCGAAAGCATTTGATACTTAAACAAAAACCTGAAGATAAAAAACATGAAGACAAAAACACTTAGAAAAATACCAAAATAATCCCTCTGAAATAATTAGACTTGTACATTTGTTGGGGCTTGACAAAGAACACTTCTTCCAAAGAAAAATTAAGTACTGAACCTAACTAAAGATATAGACTTAGATGATTTTTTGCAAATAGGGGTGCCCAATTTTGGCTTGAAAGACCAAAATTTAGTCAATAAGTAGATAATATAGTACCTATATGAAATATAAATGGTGACATTAGGTTATGTGTAGATTTTAGAGATTTAAATAAGGCTAGTGTAAAAGACAATTTTCCTCTTCCTAGCATTGATCAAATCTTTCAATAGGTTACAAAATCTAAAATGATGTTGTTACTTGATGGATTTTTTAGTTATAATCAAATATTTGTTAATTAAGATGATAGACACAAGATAACATTTACTACTCGTAGATGGACGTTTGCTTTTAACATAATGCCTTTTGGTCTCATGAATGTAGGTGTCACTTCTTAAAGAGTTATGCATGTATATTTTGATGATTTAATTGGCATAGTAATTCAATCTAATTAGATGATCTAACTATTCTTTTTAAAAATAAAAAAAACATATAGATCATATTCATGAAGTTTTCACAAGATGTAAGAAATACGGTATTTATCTTAATCCTAAGAAATTTGTCTTTGGTGTTACTAAAGACAAATTATTAGGGCATATTATTTATAAAAATGGTATTTCTATTGATATTGAATGCTTAAAACCAATTAAAGAACTATCACCTCCTAAAGACCAATCAGGTCTTAGATCTTTCTTTGGTAAAATCAATTTTGTTCATAAATTTATATCAAATTTTGTTGATAAATTCAATCTATTATAAACTTTATTAAAAAATCAGTCATATATATAAGATTCATGAGTAGATTCTACATTTAATAACAGTAAGAATACTATTCCAAGTGTACCTATGATTTGGCCAAATCTTTTTTCCTTTATGTAAATACAATTGATAAAGCTATAGGTTCTGTAATTACTCAAAATGATAAAAATAATGAAGAAAGCCTATTAACTATATGAGTCAAATCTTATAAGATATAAAAACCAGATACCCACTTATTGAAAAAATTGTTTTTGCATTAATTTTTTCTTTAATCAAATTTTGTTATAAATTGATGGGAAATAATGTTATTGTAAAATCTAATGTACATGTCTTTTATTATCTTTTAAAACAACCATCTAATGAAGGTTAGCAAAGTGGATTTTAATGATTAAAGAATTTGATCTTGAATTCAAAACATCCAAGACTATAAAAGGTAATAATTTAGTTAAAAAATTGGCTGAAAATACTTCTAGTATAATTGTTTTAGTTTTATGTATTGATGAATATTTGTGTGCTAAGCCTCATTTTCAATCCATGAAAGTTATTGATTTCTCCATATTTTTTTAATTTGGTCACGAGATGAATGATTGGGATTGTTTGTTAGCTGAAGATTATAGACACATAAAATTAGCCACCAATGGCTTCATACCCAACTTTAGAACAATTATTACCAATAATCAGACATTTAACCTAAGAATTTTTATTAGTCTAAAATTTGGTTTTATAACCTTTCATTAAATCAATTTATCCTATTAAATCAATTAAACAAGGCAAATATACACATTGAATTAATCAAAATCAAACAAATGACCAAATGCCTAAAAAGAATTAATTGACTTGCATATCCTAATCAAAATCAATTAACAACTTAAATCAATTTCAAATCCTAATTAAATTCATCCTTGAGTAAATGATATAATAAATCAATTATCAAAAATAAAAATTTAAATATCAATAATATCTTAGAGCATTCTAGAATCTACTTGTTACTTTTGTGAGTTATCTCAAATGGAAAATACCTAAAAAAACATCTTAAGAATATGCCAAACTCAACCAAAACTACAAAACTCAACCATGGTCAGATTTAATCCATTTCAAAAGATTTTAAAGCCTATAAAATCAATCCTATATCTCTTCATTTAGAGAGCTCAATCAAAGTAGAGTTATAATGTAGGGAATAGATTCATGAAGCTAAAAGCCTAGTGTTATAATGCCAAAATTAATCCATCAAGCCATAAATCAAGCCAAAACTTCAACAATAGTCCATATAGGATATTATGTTATCCATATGTCATTGATGAAGACTTTTTATACATAAACCGAACAAGCCAATGAATAAATCATTAGAAGTTCTCAAAGAATATAAAGATTGTTGTTTTTTGCATTTTAGTTGGGTTTTCAATTGTTATTTATTCATTAAGCTCCCCCTAAGATATAGGCTTAGAGATGTTAGTATGTTAGTGTATTTATTTCATTATTTTAAGGACTAACACTTGATCTAACCTCCTCTCTTGGTCAAATTCCTTGATCACAAATGACACACTCAATGGGACATGATTGTGCACCCCACATCTTTGAACAAAAATAGTTGTTCAAATAACTCTTATTTTTAATCTATTTACTTTTTTTCTTTAATTTTTTAGATTATGTTCTAACTAGTTTCATCTTAATTCTCTAAAAATTTCATTAAAATCTGATTTGTAGTTTATAATTTATGACTCTTTTAGTGACTGTCACTTTTTTAATTTTTTAGTAAAAATGGCTAGTAAAGAGATAATAATATTTTTTTATTCACTATTTGACCTAATTGTTTTCATATAGGTGCACCCTGGACTTATAAACAACCTCCAAAATTTTTGTGACAAATGGAAGTATATTTTAAAATTTATAGTTAAAATACTAACTATAAGTTTTTATGATTATGTGTTCCATTTTCTTTTTTTTAACCTTCTAACTTGTTGTTTGCATGTTTCATAGGTTTATTTTATTTTTTTGATATTCTTAAAGTTGTTTATTGATATTTTTTCTAACCATTGCTTAATATAATATGTTTATCTTTTGAGGTTTTTCCTTTGGGTTGGCAAGTCATCATTGACAGTCTTTATCGACTAATGACGATTATACTTAAACCACAAACCTAATAGCAAAAATTTAAATCTTATTTGCTAACACTTGAAAGTGATTTTAATAAGGGGTTTAATCTATTGTTTTTTTAAGATCCAAAGAAACATTTTAACATAATTTTTTTTATTTGACTAACAAACACTTCAATTTGGGTTTAAAATGAATTAGTCAAATCTTTCACACTTTGTTTTGGGCTTAAAACAAATTAGTCAAATCTCACACATTTTGATCTTTGGGCTTAAAAATGAACATAGATGTTTTGTATCAAGTTTTATTTATTTAAATCCTTTAAATTTGTCTATGAACATAATCCAAACATTTCAATTGATGTCTAAATTATGAACCTAATCAAATCCTAACATGTTGTCAACTTGTTTACATAATCTATTTGGGGTCTAAAAAGAACTTAGTTTGTTTTTATGCCATCGATGTTTATCAAGATTTTTTAAGTTCAATCAAAGCCAAATGGTCCAAACTTCACAACACATTTTTTTGGGTACTTTAAAATAAACTTAACATCATATTAGTTTACATGCTTTTTTAAGCAAGTTCATTTTCATGCAAATTGTTTGTTGATTGTTTATTTAGCAAAAAAGGAGTTGTGTGTGTATTCTCTCCCACCCATCCTCTTTAGATAAATTTTGGGATCAAAATCACCAACTGAATTTCAAAGTTCCTTATTCCAAAGTCATAAAAAATAAGTTGTCAAGGCTCTCCCTAGGACCTACATGGCCTGGGTGATCTAGAAATAACTTTTAAAGCTCTTGTACTTAGTTTATATTTTATTGCATCTTAGTTTGTGAGGGGGAATTAATTACCTCTCAAAAGTTATTTATGGAATATTTTACCCAAGGTTTCATCTCTTGACATTGAATTCATCACCCCCATTAGGATCAAAAGTTTGAGCAGTTAAACCACCTTTTAGTGTTAGGGTTAAGCACTAAGACGTATCTGCACATTGTATATCACACTATACTGAGCAAGTGATGGATTTAGTGGTTGTAAAAATGGCAAGAACTTTTTGTAACAAGATAAATGCCATGGAAACTCAATTAAAGTGCACTTTTTTGCATCATTTGGAATGAAATTCATTTTATAATTGATCCATTTAGAATGTTCATAAAATAATTAGTTTTAGTCAACCCCACTTTTCCACACCCTTGATAGGAATCTGGATGATTTAATTGTATTTTTTCATTTTATTTCTTGGTGTTTTGAGACTGAAACTAATGTGTTTGTTTATAAGCCATGTCAAAAACTAGTTTGTTTATACATCATGCCTTGATTGAAGAGGTGTTATGCTAGCTATTTTACACCACACTTGTGCCTTGCAATTTTTGTTAAACATGTTTGTGTGTGTGTTAATTATTTTAGATGGGTACCATTATGTTTCCCACATCATTATAAATTTTGATATTTTGAGTCTTTAAAACATAACATTGATCACATAATTAGAGCATACTTATGCTATTAGGCTGTTCATTTTATTTCAAGACTTGTTTGACCTTATATCAAAAACCATTGTTTCAAACCAACCAAACCATGTCACGTATGCCATTTGAACCTTGTTCATGTGTCATCATGCTCTCCAATATTGTCTATCTTTTTTATTCTAATCATATTTTTCAACCATTGAATTTTCAATTATCCTTTCCAAGTTTGAATTCAAACATTAATTGACTTCTATTTGGGCTTTGCTTCTTAGGGTTTGATACATAGATATTTCTCTTTTGGGTTATGTAAATTAGGTTAATCAATTGCCCAAATTCAAAAACTATTATTTGTTTGTTCATTTAGCTTATCCTCGTCATTTTTTATGCCTTTATTTGGGAAAACACAATCTTTTTTCCAGGTGCATTTTTTCCTTGTGGCTTAGACATTGGGCGCCATTACTTTTGATATCATAGTTGGACCCAAAACTCTCTCTACACAGTTTTATGTCATGTCAGGTCCTCTTCATTATAATATTTTACTCGAATGACCCTGGATACATGTTATGGGGGCATTTCTTTCTACTCTTCATCAATGTGTTAAGTTTGTCCATGAAGGATACCTATACACATGTCTAGCAGATAAACAACCATTCAAATATTATCAAACTATAGAGTCATATTTGATTATTTTACAAGATGGGACACCTCATCTCACAGTTCAACCACCACCTCATTGCATTTCTCTTGATCAAATACATACTTATGAGGTTGGAGAGACTAGCACTTGTCTCACTCTTTCACTTATAGTTGTGCCCTCATTCCTAGATATTCATCCAGTCACAGTAGCTTTATCCATCCTAGCTACTCCATTGGTCATGATTCCTACACCTATTACAGTTATACATTCACCATTAGTAGTTTTAGTAGTACCAGTTGCTTCTATAGATACAGTTACTCCATTAGTTATAGATACTCTCATAGTACCATTATCTTCTACTACTATAGTTGATGAGACCCCAATATCACAATTACCCCTTGTGGTAAATTATCCCATCCAACTCATACATGATATGTTTTAGCTATTCCATAAGTCTAAGATGCTAAAAATAGAAGAGATTACCTCTTTTTACATGAGTATTTTTAGATCTACATGATTTTTTAAATTGAGTGTTCAGTTTTCAACAACTACATGTTTTTTATGACATATTTTGTATAAATATGGGTAGAACCCATGGCCTAATCTATATATTTTTTTATAGTTATATTTTTTACATTTTGAATGTATTTAATATAAGTTGTAACCTTTGGAGAGAAAAAAGTTAAAGTTTTGCCTTTCTTGTCTTTGGAATCTCTGTGTTGTGCAAATTTATTTGATTTTTTGTGGAAGCTCTATCTTTTATTTAGTATTCAAGAAAATTCATATGTGGTACTTTATCCTCTTGATAATATTGTTTGGAATAAAGATCTTTTTCCCTTTTCTGAAGAATAGCTTAAAATACTACCTCTAATTTCTAAATTTGCATAAGTTTGTGCTTAAAATAAATTCAATCTATTTTCTATTATATTGTGTTTGTCAAGAAAGCATCTAGATCCACTATAAAATATTTGGTGCACTCACCATACTTTTAGTTTTTTACAAATTCCAATTTATTTAATCCTTTTCCCCATCAAAACCCTAGTTTAGGATCCAAAAAGCACTAAAGAGCGAGATTTTCACAAGGCTGATATTTTATCAGTTTGCATCAGATTAGTGAAAGGAAGCTGACCTCTAGAGATTAAAATCAAATTATCAAGGTCCCATGGCTTGGAGGTTTTTCCATTATTTCATTAGTTACTTTTACAACAAGCTATAAAAACAAGATAGGTGGAATCCTATGTGATAAGAGTATCCCATTAAATCTTGTATATAGAACCTTTATAAGGAAACTTAACACATTGGCATGATGTTAAGGCTATTGCTCTCATGCAGTTGACTAAGTAAAATGTTATAAGAAATTGGAAAGTTAAATATCATGACTTTGATACACATTGTGACAAGGGAAACTATGATAGGGATACAAACACAACCTAAAGGAGGCATTTGTTGTATATAATTTCTTTGACATGTACTTTGAGTAGATTTGAGATTACATTAAGAATATTCAAGTGTTTTAATAAAATCAAGGGAAGCCATGTAAGTTCTTGAACTCAATAAATTAATGCATGTTTAACTTGGATATCTCCTATTTGGATGATAATGAATAATGAAGGATCATCTACATGAAGCAATATCTTATAGAGAATCATGATAGAGATAGGTAATTTAAGTTAAAAAGAGGTGTCTATTGGGTGAATACTTTGTCACCAGCTAACTGATGGAAAAATGGGTATATTGACCATAGCACAAGGAGATTTATACAGCAAAAAGTGTGGGTTTACCACATCATAGTGAGATAAATCTATCCTCTCATCAAGGGGAGGTTCCCTATAAACTATTTATATATTAATATGAATGGAAAATAGACTTGAGGGTGAGATTACACCATCCATCTCTCTTTTTTAGAGATGATGTTTACAAGGCAAAAGAGAAATCCTGGTTGATGACTGAAACCATTTCTCTTCTTTCAAAAATGATGTTCAGTAAATGGCAAAAAATATTCACGGATAGTAACTAGATCCATGAGAAACCCACGAAAGCACAACGTCTTTCGTTGCTCCCCTTAGAGATTTAGAATGCACGTAACAGTAGAGTGAAGTGCAACTCAAAGTCTCCACTATAAACTACAATAGAATATAAGATCCCAAAGGATACAAGCAGTTCAAAGCCTTTCTAATATCCTTCTTAATAAAATAGGAGAAACACGAACTAAAGGTAATTATAGAAGCATAAAGTATTCATAATTAACTTTAGATAATTTCCACACACTTTGCTTGTTTAATTGAATAGATGAGAGATTATTAGGAAAAAGAACATAAGAATGATCCCATAAATAACAAAAATTATTTCAACACAAAGTCTGAAAGTATCCTGCTTTCTCATTCATTCAAGAAAATATGATTTACAATCTGAGCTCAAAGTCTCAGGAAGCATCTCAATTTGGGCAGAGTTTTTTTATCTCAATTATCAAAAATATCCCTCATTAAAAAAGATGCTCCCTCTATATATAGGGAGAAGCCTTGAGAGTTGAGAAAATATTTAAATATTATAACCTAGTCAAAGATGAGAGTCTTTGTTGACTTTGGGACTTTCTATATTTTTACATGTAATTACACATGACAAAAGTACATGTGAAAATGTCCCAAGTCAATTACAAAGTGCAAAAAATGGAAATTAAACTAACAAAAATTTCAATCAATTTGTAGCTCCATCTTTATATGAGCATGGTACATGGTGATAGCTACCTGAATCCTGATAGTGTTTGGCACAATAGTATTTTTGAAGACCACCTTAGCCCTAACTGTGGCGTCTCTCACTGTTGTGATTGATTTTGTAGGACTAGTTAACCTGGTTCTCAGATTATCCAGAGTCAACTGATTATCTAGGATGTTATCCATAGAGGCTAATAAAAATGCTTTCTCCTTGAATTCCCTTAAAAACATACCTTCAAATTCTTGAATAATTTCTTCTGTTGAAATGAATTGGTTGTCTTTTCTGGCAAGTTTGCAAGGTAGCTCCTCCAATTTATGTAATAAACTGATATCACTTTGTTCATTGAGGTCTCTGGAAGATTTGAGGTCACTTATTAATTCATTAAGCACCTGACTCCTATATATTAATGCTTCTTTAGTTTCAATATATGAGTCTCTATCAGTGATGATGCCAATTGATATCATAGTGCCTATTTTAAGATTCTTCATATCTATCCATTTACCAAGATATTTATCTATGCTTTCAATATCCTAAGAAATGATATTGATAAGCTCATCTATTTTAGCTCTCATCTTCTTCATCTTACCCATTTTCTCAGACAATTCTGTAAGCAAGGAAATCCCTTGTGTGTGTATCTTGTCTAAGTAATCCTCAAGCACTTTTCCCTTGAGATAGGTTCTTTTTGCTTTCTGGATCAGGGATCATCTATGCAGATAACTTCTGGGGTTATTGCTTTTGGAGTGAGAGTGATTCTTCTTATCACTATAGTCAATTATTCCACCCTCGACTTATAATGATCCTTCATTTCTCTTTCCCTATCAAATTTTTGAACCATAATATCCATTGTTGATTGTAAATCACTCTTGGTACCTTCATGAGTTATCTTCCCTAATTTAACTCGAGAGATAGAGTAGCTGCTTATGTCAAAATTTTAGAGATTGCATCCTATGGAGGTTTGGCTATTTCCAAAAATTTGTGCCCTTTATCTCCAATCATCTTCAAAAAGATCTTTGGCTTCTTGGGGGTCTTAGCTTTCATTGGCACCATTTTACTAAAGTCAAAGTCATTTAGAGAGATGGCTTGTTTTTTCCTTTTGGGTGTGTAAGTTGATAAATAAGGTGGGAGAGTAAAAGCACTTACATTAGCAATATTCACTATAGTTGGCATCACTGGGGTGGCACCTACACTGCTAGCAGAAATAATGGGTGTAGTATCAGTTAAAACCACACCTGGTGCTAAATGGTCGAGGGTAGAACTATCTCTGATGTTAAAAGATGGAGATGAAAAAATAGGGATGGATCCTGATGAATGAAGAACATCTCTAGAAGTGTTTTGAGGGTCACCAAAAATAATTTTAGAAGGAGAGGTGGCTCTAGAAGAGGGAACATTGATTGGAGAAATGGGCGGAGTTACACCAGGTGAGTTGGGTGGAGAAGAAGAAATTCCTATGTTTGGCTGCACACCCTCTTACAGAGATAGAGTTTTTATCTCCTATTAACCTACAGGCCTATCATTAGTTTCCATCTATCCTGCCATTGGTTCTTTGGCACTGTGCTTCTTAACCTCCATATCTATTGTTTCTGGCTCTTTTTCTACAAATTTTGATTTCTTCATTACAAAAATGATCCTAGGCTTATGGGGCCTTAGAAGGAGAAGGAACATCACCTTTATTCTTCATTCTATTTTTTGTTCTCCTCCTTGTTTCTTCTCAAAATTTGGCTTCTGACCCCATAATGAATTCTTTCAAAGTGATCCCCTTATTTGCTAACCAATCATTGGTGTTTGCCAATATTGGTTCGAATCTCATCCTCAAGGAGGTCAAGTCTTTATGAGACCATTGGATAGGTCTACTACAGTCCATCTTTTTGATATCTTTCATTGTCCTCAAATTGATCCAAACGTCTTCGATCATAAGCTCATGGAACTGGGTCTTCCTCTTGATCATGTCCTTTATGCCTCTATAGTCAAAATTTGGTCTCCTTTTGAAATGCTTCATGGTTACAAGTTGAATTTTGGTCTCCATTGCTCTAGATTTTATAGTAGTCAATACTAAGAATTTTCCAATTTTAATTGGGAAACTGAAATTGGGTTTCTTGAGTTCCATCTGCTTATTGTGCACAACAACAATTTTCCTGCACAGCTTCATCAAGACCAATTTATATGACGGGAATCTTGGAAGCATATAAGGATAACCTTGGAAAAAGCTAACCCATAGATTAAAAAAGGTAGGGAACTGTAAGAACATACAACCAAAGTCATTCACAATAGTCCAGGTTTCATCTGACACTCTTTTCTTCTCCAATTGGGGGTCGAAGAGACACAAAAATATTGCAAAGAAATAATCATTTACCCTTCTAAAATAATGGATAGAACCATTCAATGCTAGATGAGGGTAATATTGATATACCAGGGTTGTTCTCCTATCTTCCTCTAATGTTAAACCTAAGAAAGTTTTCATGGATGCTATAATATATACCAGGTATGAATTCATATAGAATTTAAAGGTAGTGGACACCTTTGTCAATTGCTCATGCAGAGCATTGCTGATTTTTTCTCCCCATAAAATGACTTGTTTGCCCTAGAGAATTATCTTAATGAAGGGATACATCCACTCGTGAAATTGAGACGAAGAAGGTAAACCTCGTACTCTGTTGAGAAGAGTAATCAAGTCGCCAACCTCTTCTATAAAATCACTCCTTAGAAAGTTTCATGGGCATTTGGACAAGTTTTCTCTAGGAGTTTTGAGCCATCTATTATTAATCACTTTCTTTACTTTCTTGAGATCTTTATCATATTCCTTTTATGCTTCAACAAAGTCAAGCTTCAACACATCAGTAGTGGGAGGGCACATGAACACTTTGTCAATGAACTCAGGGTCTAGTCTAATTACTACGTTACCCCTAGCATCTACCACAGCCCTGGTGTCTTTGTTGTAGAATTGAGTGCACTGGAGAATGAACTCTGTGTGATGAGCCACCACAAGAAAAGAATAGACTAGATGAATATTGCTCTCAATTTTCCTCATCATTTTAGAGCTAGGATTGTTTACTTTGGTTCTTTCTATGAACTCAAACATATCTACATGCCCGATCTCTGTATCCCTAATGTCATTGATATTAGAAGCAATCGAGGTGATTGGAAAAACACCTTGATACTAGTACTCCATTATCTTTGACTTCTTTGGAGAAACTTCAGTCATTGGGATGAGCCTTTGTTAAAAGTTTATTGATGAAGAAGGATCTTGAAGAGAAACTAAAATAAGAATCATGATCATGTAATTAGGCGAAACATTAGCAATCTAGGAAAATTGCACATTTGATGATCATGACCAAGGAAATATGCTTGAAAGGGCTAAGGTAAGAATAGATTAGAAACTGAAAGGGAAGCAAGCTCAGAAAATAAGAAAATTGAAATTTTTTAGAGTTAGTAAAAAATGGAGGCAAAGTATGCATAGACAAAAAAAATTGCCACCCTTGCATGTTGAGGAATGTCTTTGTGCATAGGTAGTAAAAATTTCCACCTGTGGACATTGGGGATAGAAGGTTTGCATTAGTGGCAATTTTTGCCACATGTGCATGTGGAAAGTCATTAGGTTGTGCATGGGCAATGAAAATCACTTCTTGTACATGTGGAGAAGGATAGATGTGCATTGACAATGAATTTTGCCACCTATGCACATTGGGAAGTTATGAGTCAGTGCATTGGTGGTGAATTTCACTGCCTTTACACTAGTTAATATATTTTTTGTGTAGGGGTGGAAAAATTTGCCACCCTTACATGGGATTGGCAAAGGGTCCATAAGGGAGGCAAATTTTGCTACCTTTACACTTGTTTGATGGCCACATGTAAGGGCATTGAAATTCACTACCATTACATGGGGTTTGACAGGCTGATGGGTAGGAAGGAGGAAGAGGGTTTTCCACCGCTTAGATTGCCTCATCGGTGAGAAAAAATGGAGGAAGGGGAAGAGGAAAACTTAGAAAACCTAGACAAGAAAGGAAACAAGGAAAAACAACTATGAAAAATAGAAGGAAAAAGAAAATAAAACAAAAACCAAAACCCTACCTAGAAAATTGTGACACAATGTTTGAATTTGATGAAAACACGATTCCACTTGCACGCACGATAGTCCAGACATAAGAGGGAGGAGAAAGAAAAGAGGAATGAAATAAAATGAGTTTAAAAAGGGGTTAAATGGGGTGAAAACTAACTCCAACTACTCAACATGCATGGTCATAAATGTCATGTGTGAAAATTGAGATCATGTAGGGGCAACAAATTTTGCCATCTCTACATGATGAGGTTAAAATAGGGATGCAGGGGCAGAAAATTTTGCCACTCCTGCATCAAAAATGTAAGGGCAACAAAATTTGCCACCTTTGCATACCAAAACTCAAAATGACATGTAGTGGCAGCAATTTTTTCTGCCCCTGCATGCAAAATAAGAAAACACCTAACTAGAAAATAACAAAAAAATTGTCATCTGATCGCATTAAAATTGTAACGATTTTCACATTTTTTGAGAAATCACAACAAGGTAACATCATGAACTTTTAATGATGCTAGTTGACCAAATGTGAGATCATAAAAAAATTGCTTCGAAAGATGAACTTAGAGATAAAAATATAAAACAGACGAGTTTCATAGGGGTTGTTCCAAAAATGAGCGTAGCTGATTTTGGGAAAATAGATGGCCATATGGGGAAAATAGCTGATTTGGGGAACTTCTATTGATCGAAACTTGAAATGATCAATAAGATTAGAAACCAGTCTCTAAGTGCCTTCATCCAAGCCATATGGCTATGGAGTCAAGCTAAGAAAAGGAAAAAGAAATAAAAAACCAAAAGAAAATAAATAACACAAAAACTATACAAATATACAAGTGAACTCATCTAATACTTCAAGGATTGAAGTGTTTCAGATGCTACCCACTATGAGGCAATGAGAATGGTGCTCCATCTTGATATTCCAGCAATAAGCTATTTTCACCACAAAACTAATGAATAGTAAATGGACCTCTCCACAAAGAATCAAATTTTGTCATGCATTCCTTTTGGTTCTCTCCTCTTGTCCCACAATAAGACTTGATCTCTAATCTGAAAATCATGAATCCTTGATCTCTTGTCAAAGAATTTTTTCACCTAATTTTGATGTGCAATAATCCGGTCCACTACCATGGTTCGTTGCTCATCTAATTCAGTTAGGTACATGATCCTTTCCTCAATGGAATTTTTGAAGGTTGAATCTTTGATTGCCTTAGCCAACCTCAGTATTGGTAGTTCTAGGGTGATTGGTATCTCTGCATTTAAACCATACAAAATTTGGAATGGTGACATGCCTATTACCATCTTGGGTGTAATCTTATCTACCCATAAAGTGTCAAACAATGCTTTATGCCAAGTCCTCTGATTATCATCTACCCGTTTCTTAATAATAGTAACCAGATTCTTGTTGCTTGATTCCATTTGGCCATTTCCTTGTGGAAAGTAATTAGAAGAGTGGGAGAGGGTAATTCCATAATAAAAGTAGAACTGGGTAATCTCATAAGAAGAGAAATAGGTTGCATTGTCTATTACAATCTTAGTTGGAACCCCAAACTAAGAAATAATATTTTCCTTAAGAAAATTACATACCACTTCTGAAGTAGCATGCTTAGTTGGAATGGCTTCCACCCATTTGGTAAAATAGTCAGTCATGATGAGAACATAGTCATGTCCAACACTTGAGGACAGGTTCACTACACCAATGAAATTAATACCCCATTATTGAAATGGTTCTTCAATCACCACTAGCTTGAGGGGTAATGCAACCAATTTAGGTTTTTCAACAAACTGTCGACATAATTCACACCTTCATACCCATTTATACGAATCTTGAAATAGTGTAGGCCAATAGTACCTCACTCGTAGAATTTTATGAGTTATCACCGATGCAGAAAAATGTCCCCCACAAACCCAATTATGGAAAGACTCCAAAAGTTTACTTTGTTGCCCCTTATCGATGCAATGAAGAAATACCCCATCAAGGCTTCTTTTATACAAACCATTATCCCACAAGACATAGTTAGCAGCCTTTAACTTAACATTCTTTTTTTATTTATAGGATAGATGGGGGGACACTCACCATAGGTAAGAAAATGAGCGATATTAGAATACCACTCATCAATAGTAGTGATGAAGGGAACCATAGGCATGTCTTTGACCTCTATTTCTTCATTTTCTATTTTCTTGGGGACATTATCAACAATCAACTGGTGGAGCCCATTTCCTTACACAAGCTTGGTAGGTTTGATATCAAGATCAAACTCCTAAATCTTAGCAATCTAATTGTCCCTTTTAGTACCAAACTCTTGTTGAGTTAGAATGGACTTCACTGTTGTATTAGGCACCAGAATAATAGTATGTGAATTCAAAATATAAAATCTAAAATGCTTTAACACCTTGACTATGGCAAAAGCATGCTTCTCCATATTTAAATAATTCAATTCATGAGCTTTAAAAGGACAGCTCATGAATGATATGGGAGATTCCATGCCTTTTTTGTTTTGTCAAACTAAAATAGCTGAAAGTGTATGCTCAGAAGCATAGCTATATATTATGAAGTCTTTGGTATAATCTAGATAAACTAGAATTGGTGCCTAGGCAATTGCTTTCTTGATGTCTTCAAATGCTGACTTGCCTTCTGCATTCCATCAGAAAGTGGCTTTTCCCTTCATCATGTCAACAATGTGGCGAGTCTTCTTTGTGAATGCCAGAATGAATCTTCGTAGAAAATTCACCTTTCTAAAGAAAGAATGAATTGTCATCTTATTAGTAGGAAGAGTAACGTTTTAGATAGATTTGACTCTTTTTGAGTCAATTTTTATGTGTTCTCGAGATACAGTGTGATCGAGAATTTTACCTTCTGTAACCCAAAAAATTGACTTCTTGGGATTAAGATAAATACCATTTTGCCGACAGCGCTCCAATACTTGTTGTAAATGGTGCACGTGATCAGGATGATGTTTGGAAAAAATGGTCAAGTCATCAAGATATACTACAATAAACTTCCCCATTTCATCTTTGAAGGCAAGATCCATTGCCCTTTGGAAGGTAGCACCAGCATTGACCAAATTGAAAGGCATTCTGTGATATGAAAAAGTGCCCCAAGGTGTAGTGAAAGTGGTTTTATGTTGATCTGATTTATTGACTTCTACTTGATTGTACCCAGAAAAACTAACATTGATAACATTTCTAAACCAGTCACTGTTTGCAACACTTGATCCATAATGGGCAGAGGGTAGTTATCTTTTAAAGAAGATTGATTTAGGTTCTGAAATCAACACAGATACAAATTTTTCTATTCTTTTTTCTCATGGGAACTATGTTAGTAATCTAGGTGGAATGATGGATTGGAAAAATAATCTTTGCATTCAACATTTTTTGGATCTCTGAAAAGATAGTACCTGATATTTTGGGGTTGTATTTCCTTTGTTTCTACTTGTAAGGCAATGGTCCAACTTTAAGAGGAATTTCATACCGGATCTCCTCAATCTTGAGAGATTTCAAATCATCATAAGAATATGCCAAAACATCGATGTAATGGTGAAGAAGAGTAATGAATTTGAGCTTTTCATTAGAAGTGCAACAATTCCCAATGTTAACCATCTTAGGATTTTTTGCTGTACTCAAATTCACCTGATCAAATTCTTTGAAGGAACTTGAATCCACTTGTCGTTGCTTGACATACCTATCATGCTTATCAAATAATCTCTCTTGAGAGACCAAACCTTTTGGAATTTTATTTCCCTTGAGTTGAAGGAACTCTTCACCAATTTTGGAATTTAATTTGAGAACTGATTCCCATGGTGGAGATTCACTTCCTTCAAAATAAAGATCTTCAAAACTATCTATCTTTTCTAGAAAAGTAATGATTTGATTTTCATTGTTAAACACCTGCCAATGGCTAGCATTATCAGGTACACTAGGTTGAAAGACTAGCTCAATAGTGTACTTTTCCCCTTTAAAACTCTTATGGGGAACCATGAGGGTTGCAGAGACCACTAATGAATCGACATGATCATTGAAATCTCTTGGCATAGCAGAAATATTGAAATCATCAAAACTTTCAATACAATCCCATACTAGATTGCGATAATGTCATAACCTTTCATTTTGAGTTTGGTATAGGTTCCTTACCTGACAAACCACCAGTTCAGCATCTCTCCGAGCATGAAGAATCTTAATAACTTTAGCATGAGTAGCTTTCAATCCAAGCAATAAAGACTCATACTTAGTGGTGTTTTTAGCATTATTGAACTACAACTTATATGAATAAGGAAAAATTTCCCCTTAAGGGGAGATCAAAATAATTTCAGCTCTAGAACTAGTAGAAGAGCAACTGCCATCAAATTCTAAAATCTGGACATTATCAGAATTTGATCCTTTCAAAAACTTCTCTTCATTATTTAGGGAAGATCCTTTGTTTTCTAAACTTTAATTCAACAATTCTTTTGACTTTGTATCTGAATTTAATAAATTGTCACTAAAATGACTTCATCTGATGAGGTGAAATTATCTTCAGTAGTTAGAAAATAATTACCTATTCTTGATGATTCAAATAAAATTTGAGCTTCGAGATCTAATGTTTAGGTGATTATATATTTCAACTCTTTCTAAGGAAGAAATTTTTTTCATGATGCCTTTAATAGGTATCCTTGCTTCAGATAGATCCATATTCAATTCTCCACCTATGTCCTTACAAAAATTGCACCCAAGCAGAATACCATAAGAGGCTAGAACATCATCTACCAAGACTATCATTTTGATCCTCTTCTCTGGAAAAGCTAAAAACACAAATTGGGAATCTTTGGTTTGAACTAGGAGTGGTACTTTCTTGTTTTCCATGGAAAAGCATCTCACAAAAGTCTTAGTCAAAGTAAGACCAAGAGAATCTGCTACCTTGGTAGGCATAATGTTATCAAAAGCTCTAGAGTCTATTATGCAATTACTCAATTTATGACCATTTATCAACAAAGAAACATAGAAAGGTTCTATTTTTCCAGGGGTGACAAGAGGAGTAGCGACAAGATTATTCTTGGTGGATTTGTTCTTGGAGGAATCATGAGTCACCTTTGGAAAATCTTGTCCTATAGGGGCAGTTTTACTTTTTACGTATTTGACCAGCCTATCAAACTATTCAAGATTGGCTCGCAAGTACTCAATCTTGGTCATTTGAATATTGGTCTTTTTGGCATGATCAATTATATCAAATAATTGAAATAAACTAGAGACAGAGTGGGGAAGCCCATCATCTTGATCTTTATTGGGTGTGGCACTCGTCTGAGAGATAGAAGTAGAAGGTATGGGATGGTTTGAGGTACGCACTTTCTTATTAGTCACCGAGTCCTTTGATTGGAAAGGCTGTGAAATCCCCCATTTAGAAATTAAAACTACTAGCTGAGGTTCTTCTCATACTTCTTATTTATCATCTTGTTGAGCTGACTGGTTCTGGGACCTAGTAAAAATAGCGTACGATCCATCAAACACTTTTCCCTTGCCTCCAACTTCATCCTAATAATCCAAAAAACCAATGTTGGAGTCACTAGCTAATTCTTCTTCTTATTCTGCAAAGAGATTAGCATCATCTTCTTGGTCTAACTCAGGTTAGAGTGAGGAATCATGTTCAGCTTTAAGGTAACCAACTACTGATTTGGTCGGTGCTACTTCAATGGCAAGTTTTCCCTGTGGGGGAGGTAGATGATTTAGTTGCCCTTGATTTTTGGCAGCATTGCCTTGATATGACTAGTTTTGAAATATCCTCCTTGGTATATCTCGATAAGGAGGAGTAGACATACCTTGGGTTATTTGTCTTTTCAAGGCTAGCAATTCATTTGTCAACTTTTGCACCATAGGATCTGTGGTGCTTGTGGAAGAACTTTCAGCAGATGAAGAAAAATTATTTTTATTAGAATCTTTTCTGATCTTACTTGCTAGGATAAGATCATCTTCCACCTCGGTAGCCAAATTTTGGGCTACAAAAAGATCTATAGGACCAGCCCACATCAAAAAAAAAACTTACTTTAGGAAGTTGTGAGTTGATGAAAAAGCACTTGAGGTTCTCCAGTCTAGGCTGAGCAATCGTAAAAATTCAGTTCTTCAACTTATTGAATTTAGCAATGAAGTCTCGCATAGGTTCATGAGGTTTCTTTTTCATTTGTGTAAGCTGAGCCAACAAGGCATGTGCATCTTTAGTAGGTTTGAACCTAGCCCAAACTTGGCTTTGAGTGTATTCCAGTCAATTATAGTTTGACCTTGAAGGTGATAAAACCAGTCAGTAGCAGTGCCTTGCAAAGTTTCTACAAATAGTCTCACCGCTATATCTTCGTATTCCATGCCTATCACACCACATGCTATGGAGAAGGCAATAATATGCTCATCAAGATGAGCCTTCCCATTGCCATAAAATTTGTGGAAATTCTTTCTCGAACTACAAGGTAGTTCATGTAAAGGTGGGGCTAGGTTGAGAGGACCAAAGGAGTTGTCCCAAGGACCTTAGGCCATTATGATATGATGATTTAAGGGAGGGATAACAAATCTTGGTGGGGTAAGTACGAACAAATATCTACTATCACTAAGACTAGAAGCTTTGTTTGGTATTGGATATCTGACGTTGGTAGGAGGAAAGCTCTTAGTATGCTAAAGACGAGATGGCAGAGGAGAGATCTAAAAATTATTTCACCAAACTAACTCAAATATAGGATCAACAATACCTTGAGCTCTCTAGCTTCGTGTGTAAGGTGGATCTGCCAGAGTGAAAAACTACACAAGGACTGGAAATGCTTCAATTTGAAGATTAAGGCTTCAAAGTATGCATTTATATCCCTAGTGGAGTTGCCAAAATCTATTGGGTGAATATTTTGTCACTAGCTAATTGACGTTAAAATGGGTATATCAACCATAGCACAAGGATATTTATATAGAAAAAGGTGTGGGTTTACCACATCATAGTGAGATAAATCTCTCCTCTCATCAAGGGGAGGTTCCCTATAAACTATTTATATATTAATATGAATTGAAAATAGACTTGAGGGTGAGATTACACCATCCATCTCTCTTTTTTTAGAGATGATGTTTACAAGGCTAAAGAGAAATCCTGGTTGATGACTGAAAGCATTTCTCTTCTTTCAAAAATGATGTTTGATAAATGGAAAAAAATCTTCTCAAATAGTAACTAGATCCATGAGAAACCCACAAAAGCATAAATTCTTTCATTGCTCCCCTTACTGATTTAGAACACACGTAATAGTAGAGTGAAGTGCAGCTCAAAGTCTCCACCATAAACTATAATAGAATATAAGATCTTGAAGGATAAAAGCAATTCAAAGCCTTTCTAATATCATTCTCAATAAAATAGGAGAAACACAAACTAAAGGTAATTATAGAAGCATAAAGTATTCATAATTAACTTCAGAACATCTTCAGATAATTTCCACACACTTTGCTTGTTTAATCGAATAGATGAGAGATTATTAGGAATGATCCCTTAAATAACACAAATTATTTCAACACAAAATCTAAAAGTAACCTACTTTCTCATTCATTCAAGAAAATATGATTTACAATATGAGCTCAAAGTCTCAAGAAACATCTCAATTTGGGTAGAGTTTTTGCTCTCAGTTATCAAAAAGATCCCTCATTACAAAAGAGGCTCCCTCTATATATAGGGAGAAGCCTTGAGAGTTGAGAAAATATTTAAATATTATAACCTAGTCAAAGATGAGTCTTTATTGACTTTGGGACTTTCCAAATTTTTACATGTAATTACACATGACAAAAGTACATGTGCAAATGTCCCAAGTCAATTACAAAGTGCAAAAAATAGAAATTAAACCAACAAAAAGTTGACTCAATTTGTAGCTCCATCCTTCCTTATATGATCATGGTACATGGTGATAACTACCTGAATCTCGATATTGTCTAGCACAATAGTATTTTTGAAGACCACCTTAGCCCTGACTATGGCATCTCTTACTACTGTGATTGATTTTGCATGACTAGTTAACCTGGTTCTCAGATTATCCAGAGTCAACTAATTATCCAGGATGTTATCCATAGAGGCTACTAAAAATGCTTTCTCCTTGAATTCCCTTCGAAACATACCTTCAAATTCTTGAATCATTTCTTCTGTTGAAATGAATTGGTTGTCCTGTGTGGCAAGTTTGCAAGGTAGCTCCTCCAATTTATGAAATAGACTGATATCACTTTGTTCACTGAGGTCTCTAGAAGATTTGAGGTTGCTGATTAATTCATTAAGCACTCGACTCCTATATATTATTGCTTCTTTAGTTTCAATATATGAGTCTCTATCAGTAATGATGCTAATTGATATCGGAGTGCCTATTTTCATATTCTTCATATCTGTCCATTTGCCAAGATATTTATCTGTGCTTTCAATATCTTGAGAAATGATATTGATAAGCTCATCTATTTTGGCTCTCATCTTCTTCATCTTACCCATTTTCTCAGACAATTATTTAAGCAAAGAAATCCCTTGTGCATGCATCTTATCTAAGTAATCCTCAAGCACTTTTCCCTTGAGATAGGTTCTTTCTACTTTCTAGATCACATGATCATCTATGGAGATAGCTTTTAGGGTTATTGCTTCTGGAGTGAGAGTCATTCTTCTTATCACTGTAGTCAATTGTTCCACCCTTGCCTTATAATGATCCTTCATTTCTCTTTCCTTGTTAAATTTTTAAACCATAATATCCATTGCTAATTGCAAGTCACTCTTGGTGCCTTCATGAGTTATCTTCCCTAATTCAAATCAAGAGATAAAGTAGCTACTTATGTCAAAATTTTCAAGAGTTACATCCTATGGAGGTTTGGCTATTTCCAAAAATTTATGCCCTTTATCTCCAATCATCTTCAAAAGGATATTTGGCTTCTTGGGGGTCTTAGCTTTGACCAATGCCATTTTACTGAAGTCAAAGTCATCTAGAGAGATGGCTTATTTTTTTCTTTTGGGTGTGTAAGCTGATAACCAAGGTGGGAGAGCAAAAGCACTTACATTAGCAACAGTCACTATAGTTGGCATCACTAGGGTAGAACCTGCACTATTGGTAGAAACAATGGGCATAGTATCAGTTTAAACCACACCTACTACTGAATGGTCGAGGGTAGAACTATCTCTGATGTTAAAAGATGGAGATGACAAACTGGGGATGGATCCTGATGAATGAAGAACTTCTCTAGAAGTGCTTTGAGGGTCACCAAAAATAATTTTAAAAGGAAAGGTAGCTCCAAAAGAGGGAACATTGTTAGAGAAATGGGTGAAGGCGTTGCACCAAGTGAGTTGGGTGGAGAAGAAGAAATTCTTGTGTCTGGATGCACACCCTCTTATGGAGATAGAGTTTATGTCTCCTATTGACCTATAGGCCTATCATCAGTTTCCATATGTCTTGCCACTAGTTCTTCGACACTTTGCTTCTCAACCTCCATATCTATTGTTTTTGGCTCTTTTTCTACAACTTTTAATTTCTTCATTACAAAAATGATCCTAGGCTTATGGGGCCTTAAAAGGAGAAGAAACATCACCTTTATTCTTCATTCTATTTTCTGCTCTCCACCTTGTCTCTTCTTGAAATTTGGCTTCTAACCCCGTAATGAATTCTTTTAAAGTGATCCCTTTATTTGCTGACCAATCATTGCTGTTTGCCAATATTGGTTCGAATCTCATCCTCAAGGAGGTCAACTCTTTCTAAGACCACTAGATAGGGGGAAGAGGAGTATTGGCAACTTTTTTAGAATAATATCTATTATTGATCAGATCTCTATCATCTACTAGATTTGCAGGGATATCAGTGAGCCCTAGATATTCTATTTGTTAAAGAGATAGTCTAATATAGTCCATCTTTTTGATATATTTTGCTGTCCTCAAATTGATCCAAGCGTCTTCTATCATAGGCTCATAGAACTAGGTCTTCCTCTTGATCATGTCTTTTATGCCTCTATAGTCTAAATTTGGTCTCCTTTTGAAATGCTTTATGGTTACAAGTTGAATTTCAGTCTCCATTGCTCTAGCTTTTATAGCAGTCAATAATGAGAATCTACCAATTTCAATTGGGAACCTGAAATCGAGTTTCTTGAGTTCCATCTACTTATTGTGCATGACAAGAATTTGCTTGCATAGCTCCATAAAGACCAATTTATCTGAGGGGAATCTTGGAAGCATATAATGATAACCTTGGAAAAAGCTAACCCGTAGATTAAAAAAATGTAGGGAACTACATGAACATACAACCAAAGTCATTCAAAATAGTCCAAGCTTCATCTAACACTCTTTTTTACTCTAATTGGGGGTCGAAGAGACACAAAACTACTGCAAAGAAAGCATCATTTACCCTTCTAAAATGATGGATAGAACCCTTCAATGTTAGCTGAGGGTAATATTGATATACTAGGGTTGTTTTCCTCTCTCCCTCTGATGTTAAACCTAGAAAGGTTCTCATGGATGTTACAATATATACTAGGTATGAAGTCATATAGAATTTAAAATTAGTGGATACCTTTGTCAATTGCTCATGTAGAGCATTGTTGATTTTTTCTCCCCAAAAAATGACTTGTTTTCCATAGAAAATTATCTTAATAAAGGGATACATCCACTCGTGAAACTGAGAGGAAGAAGGTAAACCTTGTACTCTACTGAGAAGAGTAATCAAGTTGCCAACCTCTTCTATAAAATCACTCCTTGGAAAGTTTCATGGCCATCTGGACAAGTTTGCTCTGGGAGTTTTGAGCCATCTATTATTAATCACTTTCTTTGCTTTCTCAGGATCTTTATCATATTCCTTTTGTGCTTTAATGAAGTCAAGCTTCAACACATCAGTAGCGGGAGGGCACATGAACACTTTGTCAATGAACTCAAGGTCTAGTCTAATTACTACGTTACCACTTGCATCTACCACAGCCCTAGTGTCTTTGTTGTAGAATTGAGCGCACTAGATAATGAACTTTGTGTGATGAACTACTACAGGAAAAGAGGAGACTAGATGAATATTGCTCTTAATTATCCTCTTCATTTTAGATCTAGGATTGTTTTCTTTGGTTCTTTCTATGAACTCAGCCATATCTACGTGCCCGATCTCTGTGTCCCTAATGTCACTAACATTAAAATCAATTGAGGTGATTGGAAAAACACCTTGATACTAGTACTTCATTATCTTTGACTTCTTTAGAGAAACCTCAGTCATTAGGATGAGCTTTTGTTAAAATAATATTAATGAAGAAAGATCTTGAAGAGAAATTGCAATAAGAATCATGATCATGCAATTAGGGAAAACATTGGCAATCTAGGAAAATTACACATTGGATGATCATGACCAAGGAAATGCGCTTGAAAGGGCTAAGGCATGAGCAAATCAAAAAGTGAAATGGAAGTGGGCTCAAAAAATAAGAAAATAAAAATTTCCTAGAGTTAGTAAAAAATGGAGGGAAAGTATGCATGGGTGGCAAAAATTACTACCCTTGCATGTTGAGGAATGTCTTTGTACATAAGCGGTAAAAATTGCCACCTATGTACATTGGGGATAGAAGGTTTGCATCAGCGATAATTTTCATTGCCTATGCATGTGGAAAGTCATTAGGTTGTGCATGGGCAGCAAAAATTTCTATCTATGCACATGGAGAAGGATAGATGTGCATCAATGGTGAATTTTTCCACCTATGCACATTGGGAAGTTACGAGTTGGTGCATCGGTGGTGAATTTCACCACCTTTGCACTGGTTGATAGAGTTTTCATGTAGGGGTGGAAAAATTCACCACCCTTACATGGGGTTGGCAAGGGGTCCGTAAGGGTGGTGAATTTCACTACCTTTACACTTGTTTTATGGCCACATGTAAGGGCAATGAAATTCACCACCATTACATGGGGTTTGACAGGCCAACGGGTAGGAAGGAGGAAGAGGGTTTTCCACTACTTAGATTGCCTCATTGGAAGGAAAAAATGGAGAAAGGGGAAGAGGAAAATTTATAAAACCTATACAAGAAAGGAAAGAAGGAAAAACAACTACGAAAAAGAGAAGGAAAATGAAAACAAAACAAAAACCGAAACCCTACCTAGAAAATCATGACACAATGCTTAAATCTGATGAAAACATGATTCCACTTACATGCACAATCATCCAGATGTAAGAGGGAGGAGAAAGCAAAGAGGAATGAAATGAAATATGGTGAAAAAGGGGTTAAATGGGGAAAAAATCAACCCCAATTACTCAGTGTGCACAGTCATAAATGTTGCATGTGAAAATCAAGATCATGCAGGGGCAGCAAATTTTTTTGCCTCTACATGATGAGGTTAAAATAGGGATTCAGGGGTGGAAAATTTTGCCTCTCCTACATTAAAAATGCAAGGGCAGTGAAATTTGCCACCTTTGCATACCAAAACTCAAAACCAAATGTAGTGGCGGCAATTTTTGCCACCCCTGCATGCAAAATAAGAAAACACCTAACTTGAAAATAGCAAAAATTTTGTCATCTAATCGCATCAAAATCATAATGATTTTCATGTTTTTTGAGAAATCAAAACAAGGGAACGTCATGAACTTTTACCAATGTCAGTTGACCAAACACAAAATCAAGAAAAACTTGCCTCGAAAGATGAACTTAGAGAGAAAAACATGAAACAGACAAGTTTCATAGGGGTTGTTCCAAAAATGAGCATAGTTAATTTTGGGAACAACAGTGTCTACCATTTCATCAATGTGGATAGCCATTTCTTCACAATACTAAAGGATGTTATCTTTAGACCCCAACAAAGTAGCTTCTTTCCCCACAGTTGAGGGATGAGAGATGTTCATTTTGAATAAGAGTTGAATGAGATTATTACAATGATTAAGAGAAGTTATAATGAGTTATAAGAAAGGGATTTGAGATGGGATGTGTGAAATTTTAGCTACAATATCCCATTCATCATATCCTATTAAAATTTTATTGGATAAGGGTATATAGTGTAGAAGTAAATATTTTGAGGGTGTAGCAGAAGTGAATTGAAATTGATGTTAGTAAGGTATGTTTGTTTTAGATTTGGTTAATTTGGGTTTAGTGATTGTATATTTTGTGTTTTTTTATATGATATGGTTGAATCATTGGTTATTTATTGTGGTTGAGAGTAAGAAGTACCAATGAAAAAAGGTTATGGGATTTCCAAGTGAGGTGTCTTAGTTGAAAGGGGAGTGGAATTTATATCGATGGCATGCAAGGTATTGTCTGATTGTATTGTTTGTTTTGAAACTTGTGAGTTTGTTTAATTTTTTGAAGTTATTTCTACTTGCCCCAATTCCATGAGGTGATATAAGGAAGAGTCATGCACAGTGCATAACTTTGGGAAATTATTATAGGTAGAAATTGCTAGTGATCAGTATAGAAAACTACTCTTTTTATGTTGTTCATATTTATAACATTCTCATAATTAATGTTAGGATCCATAGAAATTTCAACATTGTTGGTAGGAGGAGGTTGGATGGTGTTATCTTGATGATTAGGAAGGGGATTTTTATAAATAGATAAATGAGCATTTGCTTGATTCAAATCTCTATGTTTATTTTTAATTTCATGGGCCTTAGATGATACTTTATAATCTTTTTTTTTGTTTATGTATGATTGATTCATGATATAATCTAGTCCAAGGATATAATTCATGGAAATGTTTCTTAGTTGGTGATAAATTTCATGATAATTGGGTGAAAGAAGAGGTAAGTGGATGGAAAAAGTACATGAGTTTTATCTTGAAATCATAATAGCCAAGATGGTGAGAGACTAAGGGATCATCTAGATCATGACTAAGAGTGACCGATGTATTTGTGTTGAAAAAACAATGAGACTCAGATAACTAGTGGTGAATGGTATGTTCAAATCATCCACTATTTACTCATATATACATGCCCCCGTAAGATAAATAGATGGTAAAGGTTAGCCCTTAGGCTCAAATCAGCTCATTATATGATAAAGAGAGGAGTCCTATACTATAATAACTATGAGGGAATCTATTTGAGGTGTGTCTTAAAAAAATAATTTGCAGACATCCTAGATAATATAATTAGATGATAGGCTGTGTACATCCCCTAAGCAACATAACAACTCATAAAATAATGTGGATGGGATACTACTAGCCTACAATATTCAAATATTCCCACAACCATGTCAAGATCTATCATGAATTCTAGGTTTTTGGGAAAAGAGAAATGAATGTTGTCATGCCTCTATAACTAATCATTGAAGGATGTCCTTTTACCAAATTGTGTCTTGACTTCATTGAGGTGATAAACATATACTCTTCACCAGGGAACAAATTTATCCTAATAGTTACCAACTATTGCACTGGGTTCATAGATGTTATGGCCATGAATAATTCCAAAGTAGTGGATGTTATCAAATTTATGGAAGAGAATATACTGACTAGGTTTGGTACTCTAGTTTATTTAGTTTGTGATAAGAGTTCAACTTTCTAATTTACTAATTTTACAAAGTGGGCATACAACAACCAAATCAACATCAAGTTATCTTCAAATTAGTACCCATAATGGAATGGAGTGGATGAGTCCACAAATAAGAACTTAATGGATTCCATAAAGAAGTAATCACAAGACAAACCAATAGAAAGGCATCTAGTACTAAAGTGTGCACTATGTGTAGATAAATTGAGACACAATCAAGCTCTTAAGGCTTCACCTTTTCTACTAGTGTATGGGTAAAAACCAATCTTTGTCATTACTCTTAAAATCCTAGCATACCATTTCATGCAAGAATACATGGGATAAGATGAAATAATCCAGTCTAGACTGTTTGACATAGTCCAAATGGAAGATGCACAAACTAAAACATTGCATAGATTTAGTGGACACCAAGACATTGTCAAGACGTTTTTTAACAAGAGATCTAAAATCAAATCCTTCAAGATTTTAGACCTAGTGATTCTATGAGATAAGGCACATGAGAATAAAAGACAACATGATAAGTTCACTCCTTTATGGATTGGACCATATCAAATAGCTAAGATACTAGGTAATGATGCCTTTAATTTAAAGGACTTCCAAGGTAATGACCTCACTTTTCTATTTAATGGATAGTTTTTGAAACATTATTTCATGGATACTCCAACTAGAGATGCTTTTGAATAACTATAATTAGAAATGTAGATGTAGGAGTAGAGTATATTTCCTATTTTCTTGGTTAATATTTTATCCTTTTTGAGATTAGTATTTCCTACTTTCTACATTTTGATTTGATTTGATTAGTTATTATGCTTTCAAGATTAGTTTTCTAAAAAAATTAGAACATACTGACTAATTTTCTATGTTGGAATTACAAAAGACTTGTCAAAAATAATAGGATGATATTAAATAAATCACAATTAGTATTCAAAAATATATGTTTAGGAAGTGATTGAGCTTCTAGGATTAAGGTATGTGTTATGATTGAACTAGGTTCTATTTGGAATGAGTGAGTTTGCTATACTTATGGGATTTTTTCTAATATATTAATGCAAATTTTAGAAATACTTTTCATTTTCAAATTTCAACTACACTATTTCATGATAAAACTTGGTTGAGAGATAATAATTATAGAAAAGGTTGCACATTGATACAGATGTGTTGATTAAAATAACTTTTTCTTATACATACAACCAACTAATGGTGGTTCTCAACCCTTATTCTATCCTTATTTTACAAAAAATCATCATGTAAACTTATATAACATGGGTGTTGCTAGTAATCTCTATTAGGGATATGGACGTCTATCTAGTAGTAGAGAAAGGATTATAATTAGAATCATAGATATCTTTGTCAGGGATATGGATTTTTGGATAACAACAGAGTAATGCCCAAGTTTTCCTTACTATTTGGTTATAAAATATGAATTCAAAATGAAACCTATAATTTTTATCTAGGACTTTGTCAAAACTCTCATAACAAGGGGAAAATAAATTTTACAAATCACACATAGATCCAAATAATGTAAAGGGTTAGTATGTTACATGAGGAAGGATTTTTTTTCCTAGGGATGGGCTTACTTTTTATTTTCTTGTTAGAGCTGAAATTTGGTTATCATGCATTACTAAGATTTTGAGTTTTCAAATACTCGGGAGTACTTCCCCACTGAGACACCATTTATTGTGCCCTAACACACCCCCCATTTTCTAAAATCAAATAGGGACCCACTATATTTTGAATATATTTATTCAATGTCCTATAAGCCTTAGAGATCCATAACATTGGTTTTAATATATGAAAGGTTAAGGTTGTCCTTAATATCTACATTTATAGAAGTTTGAATTATGAAAATCAAATCTTGGATGATTATTTTGATTTATTTTAAAACTTATATTTTCATAGTTATTCTTAATTGATTTTATGATTTGTTTAGAATAATGAAACTAATTTGTCATGTCCTAGTGTCTCTTTGATTTTTGTATGTTCACAGTACTATTGACAAGGACGTGCAAAGTATTCATGACTAGGCCCTATTGAGCAAATTTGAATTTTAGGTCATATTGGGGCACCCCTAAGTAAACATTTGAACTTTAGGTGTTTTAAGTGGTCAAAAATTATGTAAAAAAATGTTTTATAGATCAATTAATGTCATTTTATGTTATACTAGCCTTGGCCCTTAGTTATTTTAGTCCTTTTAGTCATTTTGGGTCATTTTGAGGTCAAAAAGGTGCATTTAATGGGTTGTATAGATTTTTTGGGAAGTGTAAAGGTTATAAAATATTATTTCATGCCCCATGTGTCCACTTAAATCTTAATCAACTGACATAATTGAAAAGTGGTAGGTTGTTCAGAAGAAAAGGTAGTTTTCTTGAGAAAGGAAATGAAAATCGCACTTGTATAGCCCATGCAGAAGTGTGCCACATGGGAAAGGATCATATAATGACTCTTCATATTCTCCATGATTATTCACACATTTTAAATTATCTATAAGTGTCTTTTTAAATCCAAAACCATTCTACTCATTTTTCACCCTTCTTGATAAGCAAAAGTGACCTATAGGTTTGTACTTGGTACGATCAGCACAAGAGGTTTCAATAAAAATTATATTTGGGGTGAATTATAAACTTATTAAAATTATATTTTATGTTTGGTTTTAGAGGAATTGTGGTTTGAGATTTATGAACCATTCCTAAGAAGTTGACCTTTTAAATCTACTTGCTAATCTATGTACCCTGGAGGTTTTACCTTGGTTTGAGCATTACCATATAACTTAGATATTGATATTGGTTATATAAAAATTTTACTCTCCCATTTAATGTTTTCCATGATTAGTTTCAAGTTTCAAGTTGATGTTTTAGGCAAATCACCTCAAATTTGTAGATTGGTCTTATGTGGGATGACAAACCTAATTTCACCATTTTTAAATCATCATAATTTGAAAATGGATTCATAGGGTTGTGGTATGTCCTTCACCATGTATTAAATGTCTTATTGGTACCCTCATACTTTAATTTCATCCTCTAAGGCAAAATCTCCATGAGTTTCAGTCATATGCAACATTCACACACAAGTCTACCATTAGTATACACTTATAAGTGCCAAAAGAAAGAGTCCATGTTGAAAGGAAGGTGTTGATATTTTTTTAAAGTGTTTTAAAATGTGGATGATGTATTTTAAATTATGTATATAATCATACAATTCATAATATTCCTAAAGCAATGTATAATGCTCATATTTTGCCCATTAACTGTATACACTAAATGGTCACCTACAGGTAACCCACAAAGAGTTTAAAAGACATTATGACATGTTAAAACATGAGTTGAATATATGTTTGAGACCCCAATATTATAAATACATTTTATCATGAATGTTTTAAATGCTAATTATATAATCAATAAGGGATTCTAGCTCCAATAGGAAATGACTAAAAACTAGGATTTAGTCCCTGAAATGCAAAATAGGGGTCCATAGGCATTCTATGAATAACATATGACATATTTTAAATAGATTATGATGAACCTTAATGTGCTCATATTTTATCATTTTACATGTATTGATACTTTAAAAAAATTTAAGGTAGAAAGACAAGAGGAAGATAGTCTTTTAGAGGCCTAAAGTTGCCTACAAAACCACTAAACTCAGGAATTGGTATCTACAGGACTTGGATCCAAAAGTGAAATTGTAATATAGGTTGACCATTATAGATCATTCCAACATTTTATAGTGGTTCCAAGTGTTTTTTTTGGCACTCATTACTCAAGGGATCATCAAAGGAGATGGATAGACTGTTGTTTTGCTTCCCATACACACTTCTAGTCCGTACACTGTGGAAATAGACACCTAAATGGTTTAGATAGGTAAGATAAACAAACGATCACTTAGGAAATTGGATTTAATGGTTTATATCCATATAAATTGATTTAAAAGATCATATATGTAATTTTTAATCTCAAATAATCCAAGGGAAGTCCACAAACATATTGACCAATCTCAATTGAGGCAAAATGCACCTATAATAGGGTTTTAAGGGCAGGGGTGTCTCAATCATAATAGGAAGGTTCAGTTTGTGAACCCATAAAGAATATATGTGAATTATAGATAATATAGGAAAATTTTAAGCTCAATTAATTCAAGTGCATTTCACACATATCATGATCAACCTCAGTTGAAGTGAAATCACCTATAAGCAAGGTCAATAAACGAGGTTTCTCAGTCAAGTATGGAGAGACTCAGTCTTGAGGCTCAAATGTATATGAGGAAGATAATAATGATGTGAATAAATTATAAGATATTAAATTTAAATAAATATTAATAATGTATTGTATGTGTTTTTACATACCTAAACTACACAAGTTCACCTAAAGGTGCCTCTTTCAAATAAGAAACACAGACAACAATTCATCAAGTTGAAAAGTTAGGCCTAGTTGATGTGTTTGGTAGAGTTGAGGTGTTTAGAAGAGTTTGAGGTGATTTAATTATGGTTTTAATATTTTCATTCACTCCCTCACACATCATAAACAATATTAAAGTGATATAATAGGCACCTATAGGGGTAAAAGAGCACGATATCTCAGTCAGCATGTAATAGTGCCTAACAAGTGCACAAGAAAGGATAATAAAAGGATGGGATGATGAATTAAACATATGGATACTTTATAAATATCCATAATTATCCTTATAATATCCACCAAATTTAAATTTTATATACAAACCTACAAAGGGTCTCTTAAACCCCTATGTGCACCTATATCCACCATGTTGCAGTCTTGAGAATAAAGGTGAGATAATGAGATGAAGGTTTTTAGGGGAAGAGAAAAGGTTTTAAATAAAATTAATATGATAAATTATTTATTAATTAATTTTTTAAACACATTCCAAGTCCCTTTAAATATTCTCATCCACTCTTCCTATTGGCTAAGGCTACCAGTCCGTATAATGAGCTAGGAAACATGTTTGCTCAATAGATGAATATGAGGAATTCAAAGAGAATAAATGTTTTGGGTTGAATAAAAAGTTTAAGTAGAATAAATTTGATATGGTTAAAATTTTTAAGAATCATATAATCATGGTTTTATCATGGAAGGGTTACTCAGGTGAATTTAAGGAAAATGCAGGAAAATAGGGTTTTTAGAGGCCTTTTTTTGGGCATTTTGAGATGGTTAGCAACCTAAATAATAGAATAAATATTAAAAAAAATTGGTAAAAAACATAATAATGACTTGGAAAAACTCCAAAAATACTCACTTTTAGTTTTGGATTAGGGATATACCTCACTATTTTATCTCAAAGGTCAGTCAGTCTAGGAAAATTAGGCTTTAGCAAAGTAAGCTAATGAGTACAAAATGGGTAAAAGGATTGATGTGGATAATTATGTGTATGGAAGGATAATATATTATATAAAATCACTTGTTAAAACTCAGATCTCTCAAAATGACCAAGATTCCCTTGCACACAGTCCAACTAGACAAGTTTCTTCTAAGCCTAATTGGTGAATGAAAGGAAAAGGTGGAAAGAAGTGCTTGGGAGGTTATGTAATGAATTTTTAGGTTTTAATGATATGTGAAAATTTATGAGACATCATCCAAACTATGAAAAATCAATCCAAATATCCATAGCCAACTAGGTGCAGGTTAAGCCTATTAGGCCTTCAAGGGACCTAAGCCCAATTAGGGGTCCATCTGCATTTATAGCTATTGGTGAGACATACATATGATTTATAAATGTTTATAGTATGTAAATATATATTTATTAACTTTTATCATGCATGGAAACCTATAGTAAATCTAATTCTAACCCTGAGATAGTCCAAACATGCAAAAAGGGGTAAAAATAAGCTTGATGGGGTATAATCAAGTGTTCATATCTCATTTAAGGATTTGCATGGGAACAACAATAATTTTTAGGGTTTATAATGGTCCCTTGGTATCATTTTTGTGGAATTTAGTGTTAGGTACAATGTTAGATATTTATGAACAAAGCTCAAGACCAAAAACTACCTAAAACCTTGTGAAACCCTTAGCCAGGACCTAATGGAGAAAAAAAGCTTAGAGAGCTATCCAAATGAAATATTTTGACCCTATAATCTATTTTAAATTGTATATAACTCATTAAGTATTCCTCCCATATATATGAGATGTATGGAATTATATGGATGGGGTACAAAATAGGGTTTTTCTGACTATTTTATGTATTATACAGGGTATAGGAGGTTCTAAAGGATGAAATAAAGTTTGGGAAAAATATTTATAA
This sequence comes from Torreya grandis, assembly GCA_037957365.1. Lineage (NCBI taxonomy): Eukaryota > Viridiplantae > Streptophyta > Pinopsida > Cupressales > Taxaceae > Torreya > Torreya grandis. Next base: position 4,831,490 of record JARHVA010000128.1, on the reverse strand, counting down.
TTTTTATAAATACCTATGGCCATTTCATGCTTGGAAAAAACTTCTAAGTTTTCAAAAAATAACTCTCTTTTTAGCTAGTCAAAACTGGCATAGTGGACACAACAGTGAGAAGGGTGAAAACTCTAAGTGTGAAACTTTTTAAGGTGTACCTAAGTATTATAAGGCCATGGATAGTATTAAAAAGTATAATCCACTCAAATCCAATGGATTTTTCATGGAAAATTGAAGCTAATTTTGATGCCAAGTGTGAGGGGTGACTGAAAAAGGAGTTTTTTAGACTACAGGCAGTGATGGCTTCCTTCTAAAAGTTTCTAGATGACTAGTAATGCAACCAATACATGGAGAGGCATGACAAAGGCCTTAAATATCATTACAATCATCATAAATGTCCCTAGTTAGTGTTTAGACATTTAGATAGGTTAAAATTAAGAAGGTAGTTTTTTGAGCTAAGACTGGGAGTTTTATGATGCTTTTTATAGATTTCATGACTTGTATGGACACTTGGGCCTCTTGACATTGCATGGTTTGTCACATACCTATTTAAAATGTAATTTTAACCTATTTTATCAGATTTTCAAGTGTCCAAGTGACTTTTGGACTTCCTTTATCTTGATCTTCTCTTAAAGGCTATAAATATTGACTCTTTTAGCTCTTTTTGGTAGCCTTCATTAGTTAATGGTGAAACATTGGCCAATTTTATACTTGAATGACTCTTGAATAAATAAAAAATTGATTTTTCCTACTTAAATTATGTAAAATTGAGTGTTATTACAATCTGTTTGGTCTTATCTAGTAGAAAATGATCTTTTCTAACATGTTATCCCTAATTGTTCACCAAGTGCGCAAAAGAGTAATTGTTACAAGTCTTTGTTAGTGTTATTTTCTAAGTGTATGAGTTTCTTATATGTGTTTCATGACTATATTACAAAAAATAATCATCCATTATCCTCCTAATCATAAAAATACCTCTTGAACCTAGCATATGAAACATTGATGTGACAATACAACTTGAATTGTTAGTTTTATGTGAAAGAATCTTTGTTTTGCTCTAAGTATTATAATTTAAATCAATAAGAGGAAATAAAAATTTGGTGCATCACATTTTAGATTTCTTAGTTGTTTTTCTAACCCTTTTCATCCAAATCTAATAGGTAAGAAAGTCCTTTAAAGAGTGCATCAAAGGAACTAACCCTTCTAGATATTCATCTCACCAAATTATTACCCACAACAAGAGAGATGTATCCATTATGCCACTTGGATGAGGAGAGATAGGAATCTCCTCAATGGGTTCAAATTCAAGTGAAAATAGTTTTTGGCATGCCCGATGGGACTCTAAGTCCTAAAATATTATCCAAGATTGGTGTTGGTCTTGGCATAATTGTAGCTACAAGAACATCTACATTCAGTACCTGGTGACTCTATTAGGTTTCAAAGTCATTAGTTTTTGATCAATCTTTAATTTCCATGCTAAAGGTGACCACTAGGTCTATTGTTAAAGGTATACCTTTTGAGTTTGTGTAATTGCCTTGGTATTCTACTAGAAGATTCAAATTTTTGAATACCCATCCTTATTCAAGGGAGTTGGTGTTTAAAAAGTCCAATTTCTTACTTATTTCAACCCCTAATACCCATATTCTACATTCCAATATGGCTAGGAGACAACATTTTGTACCTTTCACTATATCATCTCCTTTGAATCTTGCCCAATATGATCAAATTCCTAGAGCATCCCTTAAGAGTGTTCCATATTTTAGTGGAGAAGGTCCTATTACTACCATTAAACACATTATAAACATAGTAAACTTTTTAAATATCCATAATATCACTCAAGTGAATGTGGATATTAGGCTATTGGCATTGTCTTTCAAAGGGAAAGCTGTAGATTGGTATGGGACTCTACCTAAAAATTTCATTGGTTCATGGGATTAACTAGGAGATCTATTGACTAAGAGGTTTGGAGAGAAGAGTGATCATATATCACTAGATTAGAAATTGACCACTATCAAGAGGGCACAATGAGATTTTATATAATATTTTAACACTAGATATTTAAAAACATGGGATAAGATCCCAACCCTTATGAGACCTACTCCAAATTATGCCTTCTTGTACTTTCTAAAGGAATTGAATAGTGATATATCTATGATGATTTAGTTCATGGGTTGGAATACACTAACTTATACCTATGTGATAGATCTCAATGTTGAGGATTATCTTGTTCAAGTAGGGAAGATTTATCCTAGGCCACTAATACCATTGTTGCCTGATTTGCAGCCTCCTTGTCAAGTTGCATTACCTACCTTGGCTCCTTTGCCTAATGTTCAAGAGAAGTCTATCTTTATACATTATAATGAGATTAATGAAGTCAAGAGTTTGTTCCAAATTGTTACTAATTAATTATTTTCCCTCAAAAGGAAATAATCTCAAAGTTATAGGCCATACCAGTCCTATAATTAGTTTGGGAAAAAAATAGGCTTCCTTTTCAAGGTAATAATCAAGGATAAGGTCAAATCACTCAAGATATACCTTACCAAAGTTATAATCCTAATTCCCCATAATCTTCTAAAGATCTTGTTCCCACTCAAAAAAAATTTGTTTAATAACAACCATGTTATCCACCCTATGACCAAAATCAAGGCCAAGTTGCATATGCCAATGAAATATCTAGTCAAGACATGACAATGCAAGGTAATCAAGCATCTCAAGTTTCCTCTTTTGAGGTTCAAATTCAAAGTGGAATTCAAAATGGAATGGATAATGGAAAAACACAATCTAATTATACTCTCATTAATCATTTGGAGGAAGAGTTTTTTGCCATCAATCATTTGGGGAATGCAAGTAATGTGAATGCTAGTGTGTCCTCTAACACAACGTCTAAGAAGAGGGTTGTTGAAGATACACAAGGGGATAGTCAAGGAAATTTTTTGAATACTAAATAATATCTAATGGTTGGAGGGTCTAAATCATCCCCTAAGGTGCAAGAAAATTATAAGTTTTAGAATGTAAGGCCCACTCCTACACATCCACCTCAACAAACTACACCACAAGGTACTAGTGCTTCCAAAGATCCTTTCAAGGTGAGTAATCCTTATATAAATGTTTTGGATCATATGAAGAAGTTACATATGAATATTTCCTTATGGGATTCATTAACAATTTTAGGACAAAAGGATATGCTTCAAAAGGAATTGTAAGGACTAGGTAAGCTAGTTGGATTAGCTATAAATGAGAATGTTGTCTTTGTGAATTGAACTCAGCCCATTAATAGACAAACAAAGAAGTCTAATAAGACTCCTAATTTTTACCTATCCTTGATTATTGGTGATTTCTTAATTCATAATTTCATCATAGATAGTGGGGCTAGTAATTTAGTTATGCTCAAGTGTATAGTGGATAAACTAGACCTCAAGTATGAACCAATGGCTAAAGGAGTTTTACAATTGGATGGATCACTAGCAAAGACCTTGAGAGTATTCAAGGATTGGAATCTAATTTTACATGCTTGTGCCACTTTTTATATCCCTCATTATGTGGTGATGGTAGATTTACCCCCATACTTTTCTCTTTATTTGTCAAGAGAGTTTACAGTTAAGATAGGTGGATACTTGGCAGCCAATTGGTCCTATATGGTTTTTAGGACAAAGTGTGATACTAATTTGATGATTGAATTAGAGCATATCCATCAAAATCACTTAGATAATTACATGCCTAAGGTGGAAAATGACAATTATGCCATTATTGATGAGAAATAACTTCACATAGATCAATCTCCAACATCTTCTCCTTAAGGAGTTTTTGATTTATATTTAGATGAATGGGGAGATGAACATTATGATCATGATCCTTAAAAATTAATAAAGGAATATAGTCTTGGAGTGTATTGAATTCATTAGGAGGACTATTTCATTCCAAACTTGATGAAGCCAAGTGAAGACATGGATGGTTTATGGTAGTTATTCTTTGATGGATCTAGAAGAAAATTTGGGGTAGGTGGTGGAGAAATATCAATTTCCCCATCCAAGGAAATGTAATATTCCACTATTATATTTCACTTCTTTTGTATGTGTAATGTGGCAGAATATGAGGCCCTTATTCATGGCCTTGAGTGGGCTAGGAAAAGAGGTGTGAAAGAGTTTCAAGTGTATGGTGATAGTGAACTGATTGTGAATCAAGTAAGAGGCCAAAATCTAACTAAGAACTCTTTACTTAAGTCCTATAATCATAGAGTGTGGGATATTGTGGAAGATTTCCAATCTTTCAATATCCAATCCATCCCAAGAGAAGACAATAAACATGTTGATAGGTTGTCAGCAATTAGAGATCAGTTTGATGTTCCAAAAGGGATAAGAGAAGATAAAAACCAACCACATCTCAAGTTTATTGTAAGGCCCTCCATACCTAATAATGTCACTAATTAGAAAGTGTTTGATATTGACCAGTAAATAACACTTTTCTTATAAGATAAGGTTGATTTTTATTCAAAGAATCAATCTAAACTATAATAGCAATATGAAGGGCATATTATACAATTGAACTCAAACAAGCTCCCTAAAGGCTTAGTCACACTTGAGATTATCTTAAATTATGATGACCAGTTGAAGAAATAAAAGGTAAGCATGGCTAATATGCAAGAAAAATATGATAAATTACAAATTTTTAAGGATAAGTTGCTTGCACTTGGGAAGGTATGTACTAGTGAAGAGAAAAATGCTTTCATTGAGTTATGCAAGGAGTTTTTTGATGTCTTTGCATGGGAATATAGTGATTTAAAGGAATTTGATCCAAACTTAGCTAACATACCATAGATCTAGATGAGAATGCTAAGCCTATCAAGCAAAGACAAAGGCCAATCAATCCTAAGATTAAGCCTCTCATGAAGAAGGAGCTAAGTTGATTGAGTCCAAAATCATTTTTCCTATTAAGCATTCAACTTGGTTGTCAAATTTAGTCCTTGTTAGGAAGAATAATGGGGAAACCAGATTACATGTTAATTTTAGGGACTTGAATATATTTTCATTGAAATACCATTATCCTCTCCCTTCCATAAATAAAATTTTGCAAGTTGTGGTAGGTAGTGAAAGGTTTTCTTTCCTTAGTGGATATTTTGAGTATAATTAGATTTTGGTGAAATAAGGTGACCAATATAAGAAAACCTTTAATAATATAAGGGTTACATAAACTTATATAAAAATCACTTTTGGTTTGTCTAAGGCTAGAGATACATTTCAATGTGTAATGGATATGGCTTTTCAAGGACTAATATATGACAATGTGTTGGTGTATCTTTATGATATCACAGTCTTTTATAAGGATGCAAAGGATCACTTGAATAATCTTAGGAAATTTTATGAGAGATGTAGAGAGTTTGGAATCTATTTTAACCAAAATAAGTGTGTTTTTTCTATACATAAAGGCAAACTTTTAGCATACATTGTCTCAAAGAAGGGCTTATACATAGATCCTGAAAGGGTGAGTGCAATCTTGGCATTGGCCTTGCTCAAACATAAGAAATGTTTGAAAAGTTTCCTTAGGAAAATTAATTTCATAAGGAGGTTCATTATTAATTTTTGTAATTTAGTCAAGCGTCTAACTGCTATGCTAAGAAAATATGAAGTGTTCACTTGGACAAGAAGAAAGAAGGAAAGTTTTGAAGAGATTAAACAAGCCATTGTCCAAGCTCCAACTCTTGTAAGTCCTAATTTATTAAAATATTTAAACTTATATAAATTTGGAAATGAGGAGGTAATATCTTCCATTCTTACTCAATAAAATGGAGACAACTTGGAGTAGCCTATTGGCTTCTTTAGTTAAGGATTGGAGGGATAAGAGGTAAGATGCACTTATGTTGAGAAGCAAGTATTTTCATGTGTTAGAAGTCTAAAGAATTTTAGGCATATTTTATCTAAAAACAATATTCACATATTGGAACCTCATCTTGGTTTTAAAGACTTTATTTTGAGTAAATATTTGAATGAAAAAAGGCTAGTTGGATTACAAAAGTGATGGAGTATGATGTAGAAATCAAGACAACCAAGCTAGTCAAAAGAAAGGGGTTATGTGATCATCTTGATTAAATTTTGAAAGAACAAAAAGAGGTTGTTGTATCACTTCATGATGACCCTATGATAACTTAATCTTCCTCCATGAGAATTTGGACACAATATATGATTAATTTTATTCAAACTAGTGAGTGTCCACAAGGCCTAGATAGAGCTAAAATAAGGTACTTTAGATTACAATCTATTCCTTATGTACTTGTCGATGGAGTGTTGTTTAGGAACGACTTATTAGGCATGTTATTGAGGTGTGTTGAATTAGATCAGGTTGATAAAATATTTCTTGAGTTCATGATGGACCATCTAGTGGCCACTTTGCTCTAAGAACCATAGTTGCTAAGATTGTGAGAGATGGATAATTTTGGCCTAGTTCATTCAAAGACACCCATGATTGGGTAAGGAAGTGTAAAAAATGTGATCTCTTTGATGGTAAAAAAAGTATTATTTCCTTTCCTCTTCAACCAATTCAAGTTGGCCAACCCTTTATGCAATGGGGTCTAGATTTCATAGGCCTAATCAACCCACCTTCCAATGTTGGCCACAAGTGGGTGTTGACTACTATAGATTATTTTAAAAGATGAGTGGAGGATATTTCTCTCAAGAAAGCAAATGAAAGTTCAATTTTATACTTCTATGAAGGCATAGTGACAAGGTTTGGGGCTCCTTTAATGATAATTTTAGATAATGCATTATCTTTCCTTGGAATGAAGACAAGTGAATGGGATTTAAAACATGGCATCTATCTTAGTACTTCCTCCAACTATTTTGAAAAGGGAATGGAATAGATGAGTCTACCAATAAGAATATAATTAGGATTATCAAGAGGATAATGGAGGATAACCAAAGAACTTGGCATTCCAAGTTGAAGACAACTCTTTGGGATGATAGGATCACCGCCAAAAGAGAAATTATAAACTCACCATATACACTTGTTTATCAGAAAGAATCTATACTAACTATTTCACTTGAGTTACCAACCTTGGATGTCACTTATCAGCTGGAGTTGATGGAAAATGAAAGCATATAAGTTAGGTTATGTGAGTTGATGGAGCTTAAAGAGATAGGAGATCAAGCTATGCAAACTATGAGAGCTCACCTAGATCAAATAAAGAGATACTTTGAAAAGAAATCCATGCCAATAAATTTACAAGAAGGATACATTGTCCTAAAGTGGGATGAAGATAGGGCTAAACCTGAAAAACACACAAAGTTTGATGCTTTGTAGAGTGGCCCTTATGTTATCAACCAGTAAAAGCATCACAATGCTATCTAACTCTCAAAGTTGGATGGAAAGGAGCTTTGTATCCTAGTCAATGGGATATATCTCAAACATTACTACTAAAGTTCTCCTCTCTCTTTATACATAGTTTCTGGTTTTCCTTGTTTTCTCGAAGTGCTTATGAACATGTGTGAATCTTGTTTGTGTCTTACTTTCTCTTGTGTTTTTTTGGTGTGTTGTGATTTTTTTATGTGTGTTTTAGGCAATTACTTTCTAGTTTTATTTAATAAATATTGACTCCTTTGGCCCATGATAGGATAGGCTACTAGTCTAGTTAGTATAACAAGTATACTACCCCTATGAGTCACCAATTTGATGACCAAATTTGATTTTTAGGTCAAATTGGGGCACCCCTAAGTAAAAATTTGATCTTTATGTGTTCTATGGGGTAAAAAATTATGTAACAAGGTGTTTTATACTTTAATTAATGTCATTTGATGATATACTAGCCTTGGTCCTTAGTTATTTTAGTCTTTTTAGTTATTTTGGGTCATTTTGAGGTCAAAAAAAGTGCATTTTGTTGTTCCCAAAATTAGCTACGCTCGATTTTGGAACAACCCATACAAAACTTGTCCATTTTGTATTTTTCACTCTAAGTTCATCTTTCAAGACAAGTTTCTCTTGTTCTCAAGTTTAGTCGACTAACATCCTTGAAAAGTTCACAACCTTCCCTCGTCATAATTTCTCAAAAAATGCAAAATTCGTTGTAGTCTTGATGTGACCAAAATGTCAAAATTTTAATAAATTTCAAAGAATTAGTGTTTTTTTTAATTTACACGCAAAGGTGACATTTTTTACTGCTCTTGCATGATTTTTAGCTTTTATGCAAAGGAGACATTTTTTGCCGCTCTTGCATATTTTTCAGCTTTTATGCAAAGGTGGCATTTTTTGCTTCTCTTGCATGGTTTTTATCTTTTATGTAAAGGCAACATTTTTTTCCGTTCTTGCATGTTTTTTAGCTTTTATGCAAAGGTGGCAGTTTTTGTTGCTCTTGCATGTTTTTCAGCTTTTATGCAAAGGTGGCAGTTTTTGTTGCTTTTGCATGTTTTTCAGCTTTTATGCAAAGGTAGCATTTTTTGCTTCTCTTGCATGTTTTTTAGCTTTTATGTAAAGGTGGCATTTTTTGCCACTCTTGCATGTTTTTTAGCTTTTATGCAAAGGTAGTAGTTTTTGTCACTCTTGCATGTTTTTCAATGTTTATGCAAAGCTGACATTTTTTGCCACTCTTGCATTTTTCTATTTTCACTTCAACATGCATCGACGGTGATTTTTTTTTGCCAATAAAAATATCCCCCATATGCGAGGGAGGCAATTTTTCCCACCCATGTAAGCATCCTCTCAAATTTCCTAACTCTAGGTTATTTTCAAGTTTGCTTTTTTGAGCCCACTTTCCTTTGGTTTTTTGGCCTGCTCACACTTTATCCCTTTAAAGCACATCCCCATGGTCATGATCATTGACATGCAATTTTACTAGATTGCCAGTATTTCCCCTGATTACATGATCATGACTTTCGTTATAGTTTCTCTTGTGGGTCCTTTATTGACATCCTTTCAACAAAAGCTCTTCCAGATGACTAAGGTTTCGTCAAAGAAGTTAAAGACAACAAATTACAAGTATCAAGGTGTTTTTTCAATCACCTCAGTTAATTCTAATATTGATTACATTAGAGATATAGAGATTGGTCATAGTAGTGAGAGATGCCATAGTCAAGGCAAAGGTGATTCTCAAGAATACTGTTACTCTAAACAGTATCGAGATGCAAGCATCTATCACCATGTATGATGATCACATGAAGAAGATTAGGGATAAAGGTTGAGATTGTCTCTATTTTATTCTCTATTTTTCAAATGCACTTTTGTAACCACTTTGGACATTTTCACATGTACTTTTATCATGTGTAATTACTTGTAAAAATTTGGAAAGTCCAAAGTCAACAAGGACTCCCAACTTTGACTAGGTCAAAGTTTTTAAATCTTTTTTAAATCCTGAAGGCTTCTCCCTATAAATAAAGGGAGCCTCTTTTGTAAAGAGGGGTCTTTTGGTAATTGAAAGCAAAAATATCTGCCCAAATTGAGATGCTTCCTGAGATGTTGAGCTCAGATTGTAAATCATATTTTCTTGGATGAATGAGAAAGCAAGTTACTTTTAGACTTTGCATTGGAATAACTTGTGTTATTTAGGAGATTGTTCTTATGTCATTTTACTAATAATATCTCATCTATTTGATTAAACAAAAAAAGTGTGTTGGAATTATCTAAAGATATTCTAAAGTTAATTATAAAGACTTTGTACTGCTATAATTACCTTTAGTTTATGTTTTTCATGTTTTAGTGTGAAGGGTATTAGAAAGGCTTTGAACTGCTTTTATCCTTTGTGATCTTATGCTCTGTTGTAGTTTTTGATGGAGACTTTGAGCTGCACTTCATTCTACTATTATGTACATTACAAATCAGTAAGGGAAGTAATGAAAGACTTTGTGCTTTTGTGGGTTTCTTGTGGATCTGGTTACTATCCAGGAAGTTTTTTTGCAATTTATTGAACATCATTTCTAAAAGAAGAGAAATGCCTTCAATCATCAGCCAAGATTTCTCCTTTGCCTTGTAAACATCATCTCTAAAAAAAGAGAGATAGATGGTGTGATCTCACCCCTGAGTCTATTTTTGAGTTTATATTAGTATATAGTAATTTATAGGGAACCTCCCCTTGATGAGAGGAGAGATTTATCTCATTATGTTGTGGTAAACCTGTACTTTTTTCCATATAAATCTCCTTGTGCTATGGTTGATATACCCATTTTTATATCAGTTAGTTGACAAAAAAATATTCACCCAACAGCTTTTTGGTGACTTTGCTGGGGAATAGAATGTGTAGTTTGAAGCCTCAAGCTTCAAATTGAAGTAGTTTTAGTTCCTTGCCATATCCATCTTAGCACTCTGGTAGACCCACCATATACATGAAGCCAGAGAGCTCAAGGTATTGTTGACCCTATTTTTGAGCTTTGTCCATACATATCCCATAGAGATTTATTATCCCTCCTTTCAATAGCCATATCATGGTAGCTCAAGGCCCCTGGGGTAATACTTTTGGTCCCCTGAATTTGACCCCACCTCTAAATGAGCTACCCCATAGCTCAAGGAAAAATTTCCCCAAGTTCTTTGGTGATGGGAAGGTTCATCCTAATGAACACATTACAGCCTTTTACATAGCCTATGGTGTAATAGGCATTAAATACGAAGACATTACAGTCAGACTATTTGTAGGGAGATTACAAGGCACTATTATAGACTAGTTTTATCACCTAGAAGCACAAACAGTGATTGACTGGAACACTCTCAAAGCCAAATTTGAGGCCAGGTTCAAACTTGTAGAAGATGCACATGCCCTGCTAGTTTAGCTTACACAAATGAATAAGGAGCCTCATGAACCCATGAGAGACTTCATTACCAATTTTGACAAGCTGAGGAATAGGATTCTGACAATTGCTCAGCTGACTCTTGAGAATCTCAAATGCTTCTTCATTAGTTCTTAGCTTCTTGAAGTGAGTTTCTTGTTGAGACGAGCTGGTCACATAGACCTTGCTGTAGCCCAAATTTTGGTGACTGAGGTTGAAGATGACCTTATCTTGGTAGGAAAGATAAGAAGATATCCTAATAGAGGTAAATCTTCTTCATCTTCTAAATTTTCTTCTATAAGCACCACTGATCCTATGGTGTAAAAGCTAGCAAATGAATTGCTAGCTCTCAAAAAACAAATGGCACAAGGGATGTCTACTCCTCCTTTTTATCAAGGGGTACAAGGAGGACATTTCCCAATCAGTCATACCAAATCAACACTACTAACAATCAAGGGCAACCAAATCTCCTTTCTCCCTCACCAGGGAAGTTTTCCATTGAAGTGGCACCAACTAACTCAACAGTTGGTTATCTTAAAACTAAATCTGATTTTTCATTCCAACCTAAGTTGAACCAAGATGACATTGATCTCTTTGCAGAAGACCAAGAAGAATCAACTGGCAACTCCAAAATTAGATTCCTAAATTACCAGGATGAACCCAAAGCCAAAGGTGAAGTGTTTGATGGATCATACATAGTATTTACCAGGTCCCAAAACTAGTCAGCTCAACAAGCTAATAAAATAAAAATAGGGGAAGATCCACATCTAGCAATTTTAATTGCTAAATGAGGAACTTCACTACCTTTCTAATCAAAGGACCCGATGAGCAATATAAAAGAAAGTACCTCAAATGTTCTTTCACCTTCTACTTCAAATTTGCAGACCAGTCCTATGCCTAGTAAAACCCAAATCAATGGACTGCCTTCCTCTATCTCAAATTCATTTTAGTTATTTAATATAATTGACCATGTTAAGAAAGCCAAAATTCAAATGTCTGAGTTTGAACTCTTGTAATCCAACCCTGAATAGTTGGATAGGTTAGTTCAATGTGTCAAAAATAAAACCGTCTCTACAAGACAAGAAATTTCAAAAATAACTTATATTCCCCCAAAGAAAATGCCTACCCAAAATAATCTCCTCTAGTTACCCCTAGAAATACATAACCATTTTATGTCTCCCTACTGATAAATGGTCATTAGCTGAATAATTGCATAATTGATTCTAGCACGTCTGACAACGTCATGTCTGCCAAGATGGCAGGATCTCTTGGTTTCATGCTGACTAAGACCTTTGTGAGATGTTTTTCAATGGAAAAAAAATAGGTGCCTCTGCTGGGATAAATCAAAGATGCTCAATTTGCATTTACGGCCTTCCCAGATAAGAGAATTAAAATGACAGTCCTGGTGGCTGACGTCCCAGCCTCCTACGACATTCTTTTTGGATGAAATTTTTGTAAGGATGTTGGTGGCGAATTAAGCATGGACCTGTCTGAGGTGAGGATCCTTGTCAAAAGTGTCATGCAAAAGCTACTTCCTGAGAAGGAATTGAAGTACATTATCACTCAAAGTTCAACCCTTGAAGCTCAAATTTTGTTTGAGTCTTCAGGCATGGGTAATTACATCTTAACTAATAAAGGCATTCTTATTTTAGTAGATAAAATCTTACTAAGTGACAATCCAAAAAATTAAGATAAAACATCAGAAGAATTAGCTAGGTGCAGTACAAATGAAAAAAGCTTTTCTCTTCTTGGTGAAGAAAAATATGAGAAAGGATCAAAATTTGATGATGTCTGGATTTTAGAATTTGATGGCAATAATGCTTCAGTTGGTTCTAGAACTAGAGTTATTTTAATATCTCCCCAAAGAGATATTTCTACATATGCATATAAGTTACAATCCAATAGCACCAACAATACTCTTGAGTATGAGTCTTCACTACTCAGATTAAAGGCCGCTCAAGAAAAAGGCATCAAGCTTCTTCATGCTTGAGGAGATGCTGAGCTAGTGGTTTTTTAGGGGTTTGATGCTGACAATCAAATCATATGCTAGACTGGGATAGAAGAATAGTGAATTATGGTAATGGATCATATTGCCACATATCAACATTAGGCAAAAAAATTCTTTGGCAAGAGAGCAAAGGTTCATGGTAGAGATCAAGTCTTGTTAAGGGGCAAGAAGAAGAAACGAAAAGGAAGGAACATAAAATTGGACTCCTGGTGGAGAAATCCATTTGTTGATCACCAATTTTGGGGTGAAAATGGTCTCTTGCTGATTTATCAAAATGAGATGCCATTCTCACTACCTCATAGTGGGCAACATCTAAAGCACTTCAATCCTTGAAGTATTATATGAGTTCACTTGTACATTTGTATAGTCTTATGTTTATTTATTTTTATTTAGTTTTTCATGTCTTTTTCTTTCTTAGCTTGACTCCATGACCCAATGGCCTAGATGAAGGAACTTAGAGACTGGTTTCTACTCCCATCAATCATTTTAAAGTTTTATCGATGAAAATTCCCCAGCAGGAGCTAGCTGTTGTTCCCAAAATTAGCTACACTCAATTTTGGAACAACCCCTACGAAACTTGTTTGTTTCATATTTTTCACTCTAAGTTTGTCTTTCAAGACAAGTTTCTCTTATTTTTGAGTTTAGTTGACTAACATCCTTGAAAATTTCACAATGTTCCCTCGTCATAATTTCTCAAAAAATACAAAATTCGTTGTGGTCTTGATGTGACCAGAATGTTAAAATTTTGATAAATTTCAAAGAATTAGTGTTGTTTTTAATTTACATGCAAAGGTGGCATTTTTTGCCACTCTTGCATATTTTTCAGCTTTTATGCAGAGGCTGCATTTTTTGCCACTCTTGCATGTTTTTCAGCTTCTATGCAAAGGCGGCATTTTTTACCGCTCTTGCATGTTTTATAGCTTTTATACAAAGGCAGCAGTTTTTGCCACTCTTGCATGTTTTTCAACTTTTATGCAAAGGCGGCATTTTTTGCCGCTCTTGCATGTTTTTCAACTTTTATACAAAGGTGGCATTTTTTATGCTCTTTCATGTTTTTTAGATTTTATGCAAATGCGGTAGTTTTTGCCGCTCTTGCATGTTTTTTAGCTTTTATGCAAAGGTTGTAGTTTTTACCGCTCTTGCATGTTTTTTAGATTTTATGCAAAGGCAGTAGTTTTTGCCACTCTTGCATGTTTTTTATCTTTTATGCAAAGGTGGTATCTTTTTCTACTCTTGCATTTTTCTCTTTTCACTTCAACATGCATCGACGGTGAGTTTTGCTGCCAATGCAAATATCCCCCATATGCGAGGGTGGTAATTTTTGCCACCCATGCAAGCATCCTCTCAAATTTCCTAACTTTGGGGTATTTCCAAGTTTGCTTTTTTGAACCCACTTTCCTTTGGTTTTTTGGTCTGCTCACACTTTAGCCCTTTCAAGTACATCCCCATGGTCATGATCATTGACATGCAATTTTCCCAGATTGCTAGTATTTCCCTTGATTGCATGATCATGACTTTTGTTGTAGTTTCTCTTGTGAGTCCTTCTTCATCGACATCTTTTAGACAAAATCTCTTCTAGATGATTGAGGTTTCTCTGAAGAAGTTGAAGACAACAATGTATAAGTATCAAGGTGTTTTTCTAATCACCTCAATTACTTCTAATGTCGATGACATTAGAGATACAGAGATCAGTCATAGTAGTGAGAGATGCCATAGTCAGGGTGAAGGTGATTTTTAAGAATAATGTTACTCTGAACAGTATTAGGATGCAAGCAGCTATTTCCATATATGATGCTCACATGAAGAAGATTGGGGATAGAGGTTGAGATGTCTCTATTTTATTCTCCATTTTTCAAATGCACTTTTGTAACCACTTTGGACATTTGCACATGTACTTTTATCATGTGTAATTACATGTAAAAATCTGGAAAGTCCAAACTCAACAAGGACTCCCAACTTTGACTAGGTCAAAGTTTTTAAATCTTTTTTAAATCCTCAAGGCTTCTCCCTATAAATAAAGGGAGCCTCTTTTGTAAAGAGGGATCTTTTAGTAATTGAAAGTAAAAAGCTTTGCCCAAATTGAGATGCTTCCTGAGACTTTGAGCTCAGATTGTAAATCATATTTTCTTGGATGAATGAGAAAGCAGGTTACTTTTCAGACTTTGCATTGGAATAACTTGTGTTATTTAGGAGATTATTCTTATGTCATTTTCCTAATAATATCTCATCTATTTGATTAAACAAGCAAAGTGTATTGGAATTATTTGAAGATGTTCTAAAGTTAATTATAAAGACTTTGTGTTGCTATAATTACCTTTAGTTTATGTTTTTCATGTTTTAGTGCTAAGGGTATTAGAAAGGCTTTGAAATCTTTTATCCTTTGTGATATTATGCTCTTTTGTATTTTTCAGTGGAGACTTTGAGTTGTACTTCATTCTACTGTTACGTATGTCACAAATCAGTAAGGGAAGCAACAAAAGACTTTGTGCTTTCATGGGTTTCTCATGAATCCAGTTACTATCTAGGAAGTTTTGTTGTAGTTTGTTGAACATCATTTCTTAAAGAAGAGAAATGTCTTCAGTCATCAGTCAAGATTTCTCCTTTGCCTTGTAAACATCATCTCTAAAAAAAGAGAGATAGATGGTGTGATCTCACCCCTGAGTCTATTTTTCAATTTATATTAGTATATAGTAATTTATAGGGAACCTACCCTTGATGAGAGGAGAGATTTATCTCATTATTTTGTGGTAAACCTACACTTTTTTCTATATAAATCTCCTTGTGTTGTGATTGATATACCCATTTTATCATCAGTCAGTTGATGAAAAAATATCCACCCAACACATTTAATGAGTTATATGGATTTATTAGGAAGTGTGAAGGTTTATAAAATATTATGTCATTCCCCATGTGTCCACTTAAGTCTTAATCAACTGAAATAACTAAAAAGTGGTAGGTTATTCAGAAGAAATGGTAGTTTTCTAGAGAAAGGAGAAGAAAATGGCACTTGTACGATCTATGGGAAAGTGTGCCACATGGGAAAGGATAATAAAATGCTTCTTCAGCTTCCCCATGCTTATTTCCATGTTTTAAATGATATAGAAGTGTCATTTTAAATCCAAAACTATTTTGCTCCTTGTTTACCCTTCTTGGCAAGCAGAAGTGACCTACAATTTTGTACTTGGTATGATCAACATAAGAGGTTTCAAGAAAAATGCTCTTGGGTGCATATTCTAAAATCATTTATATTCATTTTTTTAAATAGAGGAATGGTGGTCTAAGCTTTATGAACCATGCCTAATAAGTTGACCTTTCAAATCTACTTGCTAATTTGTGAACCATGTAGGCTTTGCCTTGATTTGAGCATTTTTATATAACTCAGCTACTGATATTGATTCTAAGATGATTTTAACTCTCACATATAATGTTTTCCATGATTATTTTTAAATTTTAATTTGATTCAATGGGCAAATCATTTCAAATTTAGAGATTGGTCTTATGTGGGATGACAGGCCTGTTTTCACCATTCTCAGATCTTCATGATTTGTAAATGGCTTCATATGGTTGTGGTAGGTACTTAATAATGTATTAAATGTATTTTATATCACCTCCTCATTTAATTTAATCTTCTAATTTAAAATATCATGAGTTGCAGTCATATGTAATATTCACACACAAGTCAACCATTAGTATACACTTACAAGTGCCAAAAGAAAGAGTCCATGTTGAAAGGAAGGTGTCGATCTTTGTTTCAATTGTCTTAAAATTTGTATGATTTATTTTAAAATATGGAGAGAATCCTAAAATTCATAAGAGGCCTAAACCAATGTATACTTCTCATATTGTGCTCATTGCCTTATACATTAAATGGTCACCTATAGGCAGCCCATAGAGAGTGTAGAAGCCATTATGAGGTGTTTAAACATGATTTTAAGTTATTTTTGAGACCCCAATATGAGGAATATATTTTATCATGTATTTTTAAAATTTTAAGTAGATAATCAAGAAGGTATTCCATCTCCAAAAGGAGATGACTAAATTTACGGATTTAGTCCCTAAAAATGCAAAATAGGGGTCCATAGGCATTTTGTGAATAGCATATGACATAGTTTAAAGAGATTATGATGCACCCTAATGTGCTAATCTTGTATAATTTTTCTTGGAGAGAGACCTTTCAAATTTTTAAAGGAGAATGACAAGAGGAAGATAGTCTTTTAGAGGCCTAAAGTTGCCTATAAAACCACTAAACTCAGACATTGGTATCTACAGGACTTGGATCCAAAAGTGACCTTATAATATAGGTTTACCATTCTAGATCATACCAACATTTTATAGTGGTTCCAATTATTTCAAGTGGAACTCATGACTTAAGTTATCATCAAAGGAGAGGAATAGACTATTGTTTTTCTTCCCATGCACACTTTTAGTCCGTATATTATGGAAATAGACATCTATAGGGGTTAGATAGGTAAGAAAAACAAACAGTCACTTAGGCAATGGGATTTGATGGTGTTTATCCATATAAAGTGATTTAAAATATCATATAGGAAACTGGTGACCTCAAGGAATCTAAGGGAATTCCATAAACATATTGATCAACCTTAGTTGAGGTAAAATGCACCTATAATAGGGTCTTAAGGGTAGGGGTGTCTCAATCATAACATAAAAGTTTAGTTTTTGAATCCAAAGAGGATATATGTGATTTATATCTCATATAGGCAACTTATGACCTAAATTATTTCAAGTGAAGTTCACACATATCATGATCAACCTCAGTTAAAGTGAAATGACCTATAGGTAGGGTCAATAAATAGGGTTTCTTAGTCAAGTATAGATAGACTCAGTCTTGAGGCTCAATTGTATATAAATAATATAAGCATAATGTGAATAAATTATAAGATATTAAAGTGACCTAAATATCATGAAGGTATTTTATGTGGTTTTCCAGACCTAAACTACATAAGTGCACCTACAGGTGCCTCTTTTCAAAAAGAAACACAGTCAATAGTTCATCAAGTTGAAAAGTTTAGCCTAGTTGATGTGTCTAGAAAAGTTGAGATGTTTGGTAGAGTTTTAAGTGATTTAAATATGGTTTTAATACTTTAATTAAATCCCTCAAACATAATAAATAATATTCAAGTGAGATAATAGGAACCTATAGGAGTACAAGAGCATGGTATCTCAGTCAATAGACAATTTTGACTAAAAGTGCATAAGAAGAGATAATGTAAGGATGGGATGTTGAATTAAACCTATGGATACCTTATACATATCCATAATAAGTATCATAATATCCACAAATGTGAAAAAATTTATACAAACCTACAAAGGGTCTCTTAAACCCCTATGTGCACCTACAACCACCATGTTATAGTCTTGAGATTGAAGGTGATATAATGAGATGAAGGTTTTTAGGGGAGGATAAATTTTTTTAAATAAACTAATATGATACATGATTTGTTAATTAATTTTTTAAAAACACTCCAATTCCTCTTCAACATTTTCATCCACTCTTCTTACTGGTCGAGGCTACTAGTTCGTATAATGAGCTAGGAAACCTCTTTGCTCCATAGATGAATATGAAGAATTCAAAGAGAATAAATGTTTTGGGTTGAATAAAAAGTTTAATTAGAATTAATTTTATATGGGTAAAATTTTTAATAATAATATAAGAATGGCTTTATCATGGAAGGGTTACTCTTAGGTGGATTTAAGGAAAATGTAGGAAAGTAGTGTTTTTAGAGGCCTTTTTTGGGTATTTTGAGATGGTTAGGCACCTAAATAAAAGAATAAAAATAAAAAATTTGGTAAAAATAATAATAAATAATTTTTAAAACTCAAAAAATACTCATTTTTACTTTGGGATTATGGATATACCTCATTTTTTTATCTTAGAGGTTAGCCAATCTAGGAAAATCAGGGTTTAGCAAAACAAGCTAGTGAGTACAAAATGGGAAAAAGGATTGATATGGAGCTTTGGTAACTTTATTAAAAATATAATTAAGTGTATGGAAGGAAAAAATATGATATATAAACATTATTTAAAACTTATATCTCTCAAAATGACCAAGATTCCCTTGCACATAGTCTAACTAGACAAGTTTCTTCTAGGCCTAGTTGGTGAATGAAAGGAAAAGGTGAAAAGAAGTGCTTGGGAGGTTATGTAATGAATTTTTAGGTTTTAATTATATTTTAAAATTCATTATAAATCATCCCAAACATGACATATATATCCAAATAGACAAATCTAGTTGGGTGCAGGTTAAGCCTATTAGGCCTTCAAGGGACCTAAAACCAATTGGGGGTCCATCTTCATTTATAGATATTAGTGAGCCATCCATATGATTTATAAATGTTGAGATGGTGTAAATATATATTTATGAACTTTTATCATGAATTTAAACCTAAAATAAATCCAATCTAATCCTGAGATAGTCCTGGTATGCAAAAAGGGGTAAAAATAAGCTCGATAGGGTATAATCAAGTGTTCATATCTCCTATAAGGATTTTAATGGGAACCAAAGGAATTTTGAGGGGTTATTAGGGTAAATTTTAATAATTTTTGTGGAATTTAGTGCTATTTCCAATGTCATAGCTTTATGAACAAAGCTTAAGACCAAAAGACTACCGAAAACCCTATTAAGCCCTCATTCAGAACCCGATGGAGAAAATGAGCTTAGGGAGTTATCCAAATGACATAGTTTGATAATTTAATATATTTTAAATTCCACATGACTAATTAAATATTCCTCCCATATATATGAGATATAAAAAATTGTATGGATGGGGTACAAAACAGGGTTTTTTTACTATTTTGTGTATTGTGCAAGGTAAAAAGGTTCCAAATGATCAAATAAAGTTTGGGAGAAATATTTAGAATTTTTATAACTCCATATTTACATTTAATTATTGTAAAAATATTATAAATTTTCAATCAATATCTCTCCTTTCAGCCAGTCAAAACTAACATAGTGGACACAAGGATGAGAAGGGTGAAAACTCCAAGTGTGAGCCTTTTTTAAGTGTACCTAAGTAGTCTAAGGACATGGATAGTATTTAAAATTTTAATCCACTCCATCCCATATATTTTCATGGAAAAATAAATATAATTTTGAGGCCAAGTGTGAGGGGTGACTAAAAAAGGAGTTTTTTAGACTGCAAGCAATTATGGCTTCCTTCGAAAAGTTATGAGATGAGAAGGAATACAACCAATGCATGGAGAGGCATGATTTAAGTCCTTACATATCATTACAATAATAATACCTATCCATATTTAGTGTTTGGATGTTCAAATAGGTTCAGATTATGAAGGTAGTTTTTTAAACCAAGACTAGGAGTTTTATGACACTTTTCATAAGTTTCATGACTTGTATGGACACTTGGGCATCTTGACATTGCATGGTTCATCCCATACATTTTTATAATTTAACATTAAGATATTTTATCATATTTAAAACTGTCCAAGTGACTTTTGGACTTCCTTTGTCTTGTTCTTCTCTCAGAGGCTATAAATATTGACTCTTTTAGCTCTTTTTGGTAACCTCCATTGGGTAATGGTGAAACCCTAGCCAATTTTGTACTTGAATTGCTCTTGAATAAATAAAAAATTTATTTTTCCTACATACATGTTGTATAATTGAGTGTTATTGTAATATTTTTGGTCTTGCCTAGTAGAAGATGATCTTTTCTAGCATGCTATCCTTGATTGTTCACCAAGTGTGTAGAAGAGTAATTGTTACAAGTCTTTGTTAGTGTTATTTTCTAAGTGTATGAGTGTATTATAAGTGGTTCATAATAATATTCCAAAAAAATCATTCATTACCCTCCTAATCATAAAAATACCTCTTTTACCTAGTATATGAAACATTTATGTGACAATACAACTTGAATTGTGAGTTTTGTGTGAAAGAATCTTTGTTTAGCTATAAGTAGTATAATTTAAATCAATAGGAGGAAATTAAAATTTGGTACATAAACTTATAGTTTTTTTTTTTTCTTAACCCTTTTCATCCAAAATTAATAGGTAATAAAGTTGTTTAAATAGTGCATCAAGGGAACTAGCCCTTCTAGAGATTCATCTCACCAAATTGTTACCCACAGCAAGAGAGATGTTTCCATTATGCCACTTTGATGAGGATAACTAAGAATCTCCTCAAGGGGTGAAAATCCAAGTGGAAATAGGCCCTACCTTTATTATATAAGATATGGATAAGTGGTATAATCATGTAAATCAAATTCATTCAAACTTTACCAAATATTCTAAGTGGTCTAAAGTTCTCAATCTCCAAGACCTTGACATATGGCACTACCAAGTTACTCAAATATTACCACATTTCAATAAAATTTCCATAATTTTTTGATATTTTGGTCAGCATATGACATCCACATGGTATAACCATGTTTATATAATAAAAATTTCACTTAAAATAAAATTATAAGTCTTCAAATTTTTTGAGCCACGAGAACAAGCCATGTGGCATAACCATGTTACCCAAAACCTTAGAATTTCAAAACAAAGCTATTACTCTAATGGACCCAAGTCTCTTATTTTCCCTAGTTTTTAGAGATTTATAAGTGGCATAATTATATGAACCTATAAATTGAAAGGTTAAAACAAAGTCTAATGGCCCTGTAACCTGTAGTCTAATGGTCTTGAGGTTTTGAGCTCTGAGGGCTTAACAGTTGGCATAATTTTTTTGACATAGAATTTCAAAGGATAAATATAAATTTAATAGCTTAATGGTTCCATGCCTCCAAGTCTATATGTCTCTATATTTTTGATAGCATGCCATTCATCAACATTCTAGTACCTAGAGTCTTCCTAGAAGACTACATCATTCAAAAGTTAAAACAACCAAGGCTCCGAGCCTCCAAGTTCCTGCAATCTCAACACCACTCCATATAGCTTAATTATATTAACTCACAAACATGGAGCATATAAATCAAGATCATAATTATAAATACCTAGGTGAATGATAAAATACAAGTGTTAGGATCGAGGTGATGCATGGCTAAAGTATGAATAAATGAATTTGAAAACAAAGCAAAAGCTGATAAATGATAAAATGATGCCTATATCAAAGAAGTGACAATACATACAATGTTGACAAAAAGTTACCATATGGAAAACATAAAATTACCAAAGCTAACTGGTGTAGACATCTAATTTCTAACACCATTGTGTTGAAATTGTCAATCTTACTTGAATTGCACTCAAATGCACAAATTAGGCCAAAACCACTTAAACGTGCTAAATGGTTCGATATTGTTGTATAAAAGTGATAATTTAGGCCAATGTATCTCTAAAAGGGAAATTCATTTTATGTGATTCCTAAATTTTCTTAAATCATTTCCATTCAAAATGATGATTTCATATTTTGGTGCTCTAGATCACTCTTTTTCTTCCAATTCCTTAACACACCTCAAGTACCTTTGTTAGTTTATGTCAGTAACATCCTAAATGGGATAATAATATGTACACATCTAACATCACCTTATAATTCTTTCCAAGTTAAATTATGACCCATTAATATGAATTTCTAACCATTTTGATTAATAGTGCACCATTTTCTAAAGAATTGCACTAAAATTGATTAATCTTACTTAGGCAAATTAACTCAAATTAAGAGCTTAAGTAAGACTTCCATGGAGCAAATTGAATATTTATTTATTGTAAAATGATTGTGAATATTTTCATCACCTAATGACATGATCAATGGGGTGGCATCCATAAGCCATAAATGAAACAAATGTCAGGTTTATGGGTACCCATGCCTCATTAATGCCTCTTCCCAAATATTTATGAAGATATTTATGTATTAAGTATGTAATATTAGACAAATTCATGGACACACATTTCAATATCGAGATTTACAATCATGGTTGATACTAATCAAATCCTAAATCTTATAAATAAAAGGACATAGAACATTATTTTCAAGCTTAAATTATGTAAACTTATAATGTAGGATTCTCTCCACAAGTCATTTTTGTTTTGATAAATGTTTTATTTATAATAGGTTAGCTTCAATTGATAGGCATATTTTTAATTTCATATCATGAGCCTAGGTTATGCATAGTGATGTTGAGATGATGGAAGATCTTGGCATCTATTTTTGATAAAGACAAGAACGCTAGATCAAAGGGAAAAAACATGCTTGGAGCCACTTTTGGATGGTGGAATCACTTGGGAAGGTAATAGGCATTTGCTTTCTTTCAATTATACTTCATTATCATTAGAAAACTTCATAGAATAGTTTGGATTATATTGTTAGTTCTTATATATTCTTTTATTATTTTCATGACTAATGTTTGAACTAATCCTCTTTGTAATCCAACACTGCATTTTGGCACGTCCAATGGGACCATTGTTGGGAGGGTGTACACCGGAAGCACACAATTTGATTACTAATACCAAGCAACTTAATATGCGGAAATTAACCAGATTCACCAAGTAACTAGAATTCAGAATAACACAGCATATGAGAGACAATACCAAATTGTATTAACACTTTATACAGAAAAGAATACAATAAAGAAGATGCCACTTCTTCTCCACCACCTTACAGAGGTTTCCCACACCTCAAGTGAACAGTAATTCTTCTCCCCAAAGCTCTCCCTCTCACAGGTCCCAACACCCAACTCAAATACAGAGTTGGTGTTCACCTCCCGTGCTCCACGCACACCACAAGTGCTCCACGCACTCCACAAGTACTCAAGGTACTTCAAGTAGATCTCCCATGAATCTGCAACAACCTGCAATTCAACAGACCATACTTATGGAAGGAACTACCTTGCCTTCCTCTTGCTCTATCCGAGTACACACCTGTACTCCAAGTAGATCATGCCTGATACTGCTCCCTGTTGTGTTGCTGTCTGTATGACCTTGCACACCTGCAAATCAAGCAATGGTTCTAATCACCTGTGAACCTCGACCTTGCACACACATACACCTGCAGATCAACGATCTTACTTACCATGTAGATCTCCTATATAGGCCATGCAACTGTGACCAAGATCCTACACTCTTGAAGAACCCAGCTGGCTCTCCAATCCAGCACCAACACACCTGGTACTGTGGCACTAGGAGGAACGCACCATAGCTCTACCTCACACACAGAAGGAGCTTATAATTATGCTCTCTTACTCCCTAGCACACTTTTACAATACAACCATGAGTCTATTATATAGATCTCATCCAAACAATGATTAGACATCTAATTACCATAATTAGATCCGCAGCTATGAGTCTAAAATTAGCACTCATCATGCAAACTCTTGCTTCGTTAGCTCACTGCCCGTAATTGACTCGCAGTCGAACTACACAGGCGACCGACGTCGGTCCCTGTCCGCCTGGGGTCGCCGACGCCGGCCGATATATGACCGACGTCGGTTGCCTTCCTGTCTTACCCTGCCAACGCCGGTTGGCCAGACCAACGCCAAACACTTCAGACACTCAGCAACTCATTCTGCAACCTCCTCCTATTTGCATCAGTGAAGCTTTTAGCTCCACAATCCTAACAATCTCCCACTTGGAGATAAACAGCTGCACTGTACCTGTACCTGTACTCCATCTAATCTGTTTCCTGGTTTGTATCCCTCTTCAAGCTCCCACCTGAAGACAACCCACCACACATCCCGTGGTGTACCACCTGTCATCCGAGTAACCTGCCATATCCGAACCTACAACACCTGTAGTGAAGTCCTGACCCTACATAGCAACACCTGCTGCCGGTCCCTCTCAAAAAAAACCTGAGAACTCACTTCCCCGAATTGGCTCCTAACTCTCTGACAGCTCCCACTGCATGGGAATACTCAGGTCTATACCAGACCTCATGTGATTTCGGACACTGTACCTGTCCAGCCCTTAGTGTGCTCCGGTTCTGTATCCTGAACCTCGCCAACACCTGATTCACATCAGCTCCCACTCGAGACAAAATCAACCTGTGATCTCCATGCCTCTCATGTCAAAGAGTTCCGCTGCTCCAAACTCCTCATGACATGCCACTGAACTAATCTTACCCTTAGCTCAGCAAAACCCTGTATGTACACCCCTGCTATAGCAAAACATACCATCCACATACAGCAACAGAATGATGTCGCGACTCATCATCCCCCTGGTAAGCCAAACCACAGTAGTTACTTGACATTGACTGAAGCCATGCTCCGTCCTCCACCTGTCAAAACCTGTACCACTGTCCTGCAGCTCCTCAAGACCATATACCTGATCTTCCGTCTCATGTATCCGTTCTCTCCATTCTTCTACTAAGGAATCCATTCGTCTCTGTGCTTTTATACCTGCTGGCATCTCTACCAAGACACACCTGTCTGGTTCTCCTCCAAGGAATCACATCCTCATCCATGCCAAGCTCACACCTGTTTCCTGGATCCTTCCTGCTCTATAATCAGCAACATGTATGAAGAAGAGGAACAATGAATTTGAGGGCATACTTACGCCTTCAGTCCTCCATATGGGTGTTTGAGACTCCTTGACAGCGTGCTGTCCACCCAAAATTCGTTACAGTGACCGACCTCGGTCACTCCACAGTCTGCATCTGACCAACATCGGTTTCATGCGTCTGTACCTGACTACCAACCTGCCTGCGCTGGTGTCCCTGCTGCCGATGTCAGTCCTACTAACCGACATCGGTCTTACATACTGCCGACGTCGGTCCTATGACCGACATCGGTCTTACCCTGCCCGACATCGCCGGCTTCGGTCTGCACATGATCGACATCGGCACCTGTCTGTTCGACGCCGGTTCCTCCTGACCGACATCGGTGTCTGTGTTCGCCTGTGAGTGATGACTTTTTACCCGCGAGCTCCTTTGAATCAAAACCCATGTCCAAATTGCCTTGCTCAGAAGTATCCAGCCACATCCACTGGGTTTTGTCTGCCATCTCCTCCATAAACACCAAGGCTTTCCAGTTCTTAAGCCTGTCAAATATATCTGTCTTCCGCTTAAGAACATGCATCTCCTTCCTGCTCATGTGACCAAGCCTACGAAGCCACGTCTCCGCAATAAAAGAAGAATCAGTAATATAAACAAGTAGATAAAGGATTCCTGTTTTCTTACCACCAGCTAATTCAAGTGCATCCACTGTGAGAGTTCTTGTGCATCTCTCATCACCCAATCTTTCTGAAGAAATTAGCCATATCTCCAAACCTGGGACCTGCATGACCTTCATCAACACCTATGTGTTGGCCGCCTACAATTTCAGCTTCACTTCCCCTTTGCCAATCTTTTGGCAAGGCTCACCAGCTCCTCTACCTGGAACTGCATGGAAAGAGGCAACCGAATCTTTTATCCAAGATTCAACTTTATCCAAGAAACCTGCAAGAACATCCTGTGCAATAACACCTGCAACATCTGTATCTTCAGTTTCTTCATGCTGATCTGCTACCAACCAACAATAATATTTTACCTGCTCTTTCTTTCCATAGGACCGTGAGTGACCATCTGTGCTTTTCAACTCCTCCATTCTTAGCTTACTTTGATCTGCAGTTGCTCTACTCCCACTCGATCAGAAACCCCTGAGAGTGACCTGTAACCAAACACAAAACCTGCTTCCTCCAACCTCAGCTCAGATACCACCTGTTGGTATCAAGCTCAAGAACCTACAACCAAGGCTCTGATACCACTTGTTGGGAGGGTGTACACCGGAAGCACACAATTTGATTACTAATACCAAGCAACTTAATATGCGGAAATTAACCAGATTCACCAAGTAACTAGAATTCAGAATAACACAGCATATGAGAGACAATACCAAATTGTATTAACACTTTATACAGAAAAGAATACAATAAAGAAGATGCCACTTCTTCTCCACCACCTTACAGAGGTTTCCCACACCTCAAGTGAACAGTAATTCTTCTCCCCAAAGCTCTCCCTCTCACAGGTCCCAACACCCAACTCAAATACAGAGTTGGTGTTCACCTCCCGTGCTCCACGCACACCACAAGTGCTCCACGCACTCCACAAGTACTCAAGGTACTTCAAGTAGATCTCCCATGAATCTGCAACAACCTGCAATTCAACAGACCATACTTATGGAAGGAACTACCTTGCCTTCCTCTTGCTCTATCCGAGTACACACCTGTACTCCAAGTAGATCATGCCTGATACTGCTCCCTATTGTGTTGCTGTCTGTATGACCTTGCACACCTGCAAATCAAGCAATGGTTCTAATCACCTGTGAACCTCAACCTTGCACACACATACACCTGCAGATCAACGATCTTACTTACCATGTAGATCTCCTATATAGGCCATGCAACTGTGACCAAGATCCTACACTCTTGAAGAACCCAGCTGGCTCTCCAATCCAGCACCAACACACCTGGTACTGTGGCACTAGGAGGAACGCACCATAGCTCTACCTCACACATAGAAGGAGCTTATAATTATGCTCTCTTACTCCCTAGCACACTTTTACAATACAACCATGAGTCTATTATATAGATCTCATCCAAACAATGATTAGACATCCAATTACCATAATTAGATCCGCAGCTATGAGTCTAAAATTAGCACTCATCATGCAAACTCTTGCTTCGTTAGCTCACTGCCCGTAATTGACTCGCAGTCGAACTACACAGGCGACCGACGTCGGTCCCTGTCCGCCTGGGGTCGCCGACGCCGGCCGATATATGACCGACGTCGGTTGCCTTCCTGTCTTACCCTGCCGACGCCGGTTGGCCAGACCAACGCCAAACACTTCAGACACTCAGCAACTCATTCTGCAACCTCCTCCTGTTTGCATCAGTGAAGCTTTTAGCTCCACAATCCTAACAACCATTGAGTCCATTCAAGCAAGGAAGACATTGTGGCAATTTTACATTTCTATTTTAATCATTAAAATTCCTTTAACAATAATGTTTATATTTATTTTCCTATTTTTATAATGTTTTTTATGTACACACATGTCACATAGTAACCAGTGATGGTTTTAAGTGATTGACATTAGTTAGGGCTAACCATAGTCAATTGGGTTGTAGGCAAAAATACAGTTTAATTTTCAATTTTATAGCTTTATTCAAGTTTATTTCTAAAAAAATGAGTTTTATAATTCTCTAGTCTGAACATAATATTCATCTAGAATCTTATCTTCTGAAGATTTTATCTTAAAAATATTTTTTTCAAAACTTTTCATGCCTTCAAGTTTATAAGTGACCATTATCAATCTTTTTTGACCAGCCATAGTTGTGTTTCGACTAGTCATAATTATGTTTTGACCAGTGTTGGTCTTGTAGGAATTGGCACCATTTAATAGTGACCGACGTTAGTCTCTATGTTTTCAAAAAAACACAGACCCGAGTAACAAATCCAAGGTTACTTGTTTTTTTTTAAAAAAAATCTTCAAATCTAAATAAGACTATCTAATTTTTCTTGTAGGACCTGTGAGGAAAAGTGTTTATTTGAGTATAACTAAGTCTTTTCACAATTACCTTTGATATTTAAAAGGAATTATATTGTTTAAGTGGATTTTTTTCAAATTTTTTAAAAACTAAATCCAAGGGGACAAGAACACCACTAAACACTTCATTTTTAGTGCTTAAAACCAAACTCACTTCAAAGTTGCAATATTAAAAAAAAAAGTGTGTTTGTTTTATGTAAATCATCTCTTGATTGTTAGATTGTTTGAGAAAAATAATTTCATGTGTATTCTCTCCCCCATCCCCTATAGGGAACTCAAGTGATGAAAATCACCTTTTCATTATAATTGTGCCTTTGTCTAAAGTATAAAAAGGAAGTTGTCTAAGCTCTCCCAAAAACCCGTATGGTTTGGGTGATCTAAAAACAACCCTAAAGCCTTTTTACTTAGATTTTATTTCATGCAATTTGGCTTGTAAGGGAATGTCATTACCTTCCATAATTTCTATACGAAAGCTTTGACCCAAGGATTCATCTCTCGACATTGTCTTCAACCCCTCTTCATGAGAGGATATAAAATTGGGATCGCCCCATTGGGATGGTGGTTTGAGTGGTTAAACCATTTCCTTTAGTGGAAAGATGGCCTAAAACATATAATCATTTAGAATATCACACTACACTGATCAATTCATGAATGTAGTGGTTGTGAAAAGGACTGGACCTTTTCATAACAAGCTAATTGGCATGGACCCAATTGATGTGTTGCATCCCTTGTGTTAGCCACACTTGGGACCATCTAGACAATCATAAATTAAAAGTTTTAGAAATCCCCACTTGCCACATAGTATTTTTGATGTAGTTTGTGCCCAAATTTCCATGTCACTGTATTGTCACTTAGAAGAAAGGGGGTGTAAAATAACCTACTATATAATGTAATTTTATTTTTGATGAACACTTAATTTCCTTCCAAGTGTACTTATATAGATGGATTTAAACAATACAAAACAAACTTTATCAATTTAGGGATTTGGATGATTACTTAGTTTCATTTGTCTTTTGGTATTAGATTACTTGGTCCTTGATCAGAGTCAAAACTCACTTTTAAACACGCCATAACCAAACAAATTCTCCACCAATTTCTTAAACAAGGAAGCATTACGTTGTCTAAACAAAAATTAATATTTGCCTTGTTTAAATTTTTCATCTTAAACATTATGTTATATCATCTAATTGGTGTAGTTATGTTGCCCATTTGAGTCTAAACCACTTGCCCAATTATATTTAAGTCTTTCATTAATAGTTCAAATTAGAAATTTCACCTTTCTAAGTTCATAAGGTTGATGTGTTAATTGGGTTCACCATGTACACTTGACTTGAGGGAACTTGGTTTCAATTTCCCATTTAGATTTAAGGTCATTTATAGACTCATCATCTATCTCACCATTGTGAATTTGGGTCATCAAGTGTATCGCTCACACTCTAAGCTCTAGAACAAAATTTTATACTACCATTTCTATTACCATGTGGCAGCATTGTGCTACCCATTTGGTTCTAGTTTTATACATAAGAATTCTTGCATGTTTTTACATCATGATTTTCTTGGTTCACATTGTCTCCTTCCTAATCTAAAGGTCTTTCTTCTAGTTTTCTAGAATCAACTCATCGAAGTTGAACTAGTTTTTATGGTATTGATGTATCTCTAAATCTAGGCTTTGGTGTAATAGTTTACACTTTAGATTATTGAGTTATCATACCCTCTTCCAATCTATATGATTTAAACTTTACCTAAGTTTGAGTAAATTCATAAACATAATTCTTCTAATTATGTGTGTTAATACACCATCCTCCCTATTATAGTCTCTGTGGTACCTTGTCACTTTGTTTAGAAAAGATAAAAGCACACACCTTATTTAAACATTTGAAAAACATAGTCCAAATATTGGTGAACGTAGAGAACAAAACTTTCTAAACATGACATTAAATCACACTTGTAATGGGGTCTCTTGTGGCCTTAGTTGTGAGGTAGATCACTTTTATGGTAGACATAAACACTCTGTCTTGTTTGAGGATGTCACCCTCTTTGATCCTATTTATTGAAAACTAATCCAATCCATATTGATTTTTGTGCATCATCCCCATATTTATCTTTTATTTGTGTGCCATGTTTGAAGGTTACTATTTTGCGATATCTTCCTTCCATTTGTGTACAACATTTGAAGGCTACCATTCTAAGTTATCACCCTTTAGCTTGTGTGAGTGATCAAGCTTTGTAACATGAAAAGGTTACCATTTTAGGCTATTCTCTTTCAACTTGTGTGAGCAATCCAACTCCAAAATACATGAAGGTTACCATTTTAGGACCTCATCCTTTAGTTTGTGTGAACAACCAAACTATGCAACATCCATTAATTACCATTCTATGCCCATCATCAGTATTTAGTGAGCCTATTATTGAATAATGTCTATTTGATGAACCTAATTTTGTTGATCCCTTATTCAATAGTCTAATTTTTGGAGATCTCATTATTGAGCCACAAAACATGGTTCCCCACTTTAGAAATTCTATGTTGATCTATGAGCCTCAACAAAAACCATTACATCTTCAAGATCCATCTTATGAGGACTAAAATGTGTTCAAGGTTGATATTTTGCAAACAAATATAAACCAAGATCATGATGTTATTGTTGAAAAATCATTTTTGATGAGTCAACCTATGATGAATCACTTATTCATGTTTTACCTATTTTTAAAAAGCCTCATCTCCTTGATAAGCTAGTCTCTACAGAAGTGTCTCTTGATCTTTTTCCACTCTTTGAGGAATCTCCTTTTGACAGACAAGATTATATTGAGTCATCCCTTGAGTAGGTCTCTCTCTTTGATGGGATTCACTTATATGATCTAGTCTATGTTGAACCTTTCTTGGATGAATCAATTTTTATAGATCCCATTATGCCATCATAGGCCATTACTTGTTCAATACCAAGAATTCAATAGAACATCATTATAGAAGTTACCATATCAAATGAAGAAACAACATTAGAGTCAAGTTCCTTTTTTAAATTGACATCAAATTTATAATTAGAAGTAGAATCATTATCAGTCTCAACATCGGATTTAGAGTCCCTTAACTTGGACTCAGCCTCAAAAATAGATTATAGTTATGTTTGTTACAACATTGGTTACAATTTCCTTGCAAGTCAATTTTAATATATTTATGATCCTTCTATGTTTTTTGAGGATGATTGCTTTAGCATCAACATAAATTCTCCTATTATCTTCTATGAGGATTGTGATACCTTTCATCATTCCATTACCCCCATCCAACATAGCCATTATATTGACATTACACCTCCTACAATCATTGATTAGGACTGAAATAATCACACTTTGTTGAACTACATCCATGGTGACATACCATTTATAGATTATTAGAGGGGCCAAGACTACATTCATTTAGGA
Organism: Torreya grandis; assembly: GCA_037957365.1. Lineage (NCBI taxonomy): Eukaryota > Viridiplantae > Streptophyta > Pinopsida > Cupressales > Taxaceae > Torreya > Torreya grandis. Next base: position 4,799,918 of record JARHVA010000128.1, on the reverse strand, counting down.
GAGGAACACTCTCTCAGTGAAACCTTTTTGTAGGCACTAGGGGATGATCAAAGAATAAACTCAGCATCTATTAGTGAAACCTTTTCAAAGGCACTAAAATATAATCAAAGTCAAATGTTAACATCTCTTATTGAAACCTTTTCAAAGGTACTATGGGATAATCAAGAAAAATTCATCGGTGAAAACCTTATCGAGGCACCAATAACTGAGCACAAAATTTCTTCACTTCTTGATGAAGACATTATCAAAAAAAAAATCAATATAGCTTCCAATCTTCAATGTAATCAGATGGTAGCTACTTTTAAGATCAAACAACAAAAAAATTGGGTGGTCCTACTGAGATCATATTTAGAGGTCTTTGGCCCTACCATAATCAAAATTATGTCAAATCTAGAATCAACAATATTATGTGTGCTTAAAAATATTGATCTTCATTTTTTACCCATTCACTATACACTCTATTATCATCCACCTATTCATTACCAACTTATATCATTTATCTTGTGCCTAACATTATTTACCATCACTAGTAGCATTTTATTTTATAGGGGTTACAAAGATATCTTGTCTCAATATTTAAAGGAAATAAAATCAATGACCAACAAATATCATGAACACATTATTGAGATCTATATTGGCAACAAGTTCTTGATAAAATAAATTTTCTGAAAGGGTGTTGGGTAGTAATTTTCATGATCATTTATTCTGGTTGCCTCATATGTTGACTAGGATGAACATCTCCACATTAGCAAGAGTAGTAAAACCATTTTTCATTTTCCATTACCGTGCCTTGTTTCTTATTGGCAACCCTACAAACCATTTCATTATAGGCATTATTATACCAATGTGTTCCATTTATCATGCCATTTGAACTACATTAACTTGAGGTCCTTTAGGACAATGTAGGTAACACTCAGTTTCTATTGAGGTCAGTTTGGTCACCTTCGCTATGCTCTCACCATTTTTCAAGTAATTGATTAATTTTGAATATTCTTGCCATTTTTTGATAAACCTAAGCCTCGCTATTGCTGACTTGTGAGTATGTGTGGTTACAACCAACTTAGCTATTATTGGAACTTCTATTCTCAATCGAGCATATCCTTATTAGTTAGTTCCCCCTTTGTATATATTTTATCCCAAAAACACCAAAAACATTAGAAAATGATCCACAAAATAACAAAAACATTGTCTTATGATTTTTGTACATTTTTATCCTCACACTCTTGTTATTTTGTAAGTATATTATCTCACGCTCTTACTAGTTTACAAGACCATTATGATTTTAATGATCTTATCATTTTACAAACCCCTCTCTTCCCTTTTATTCTACAACATTTATCATTTTTCTAGCCATCACCTTTTTCTTCTATCCCACTTCTTGGGAGAACTACATTTGGCTTAAAGTTCATGTTGGAACATGAGTCCATGGAACTATGTAGGTGGCATCCACTTGTCTTGTACATCTAGAGTCATCTCAACCAACCCCTTCTTTTTATTCTCTTCCATATTTATTTTGCATTGTTCCTCTTTAATTAATTAATAACTTTTTGTCATTGTTCTTATTACACTATTGTAGAAATAACACCTCTACTACTCATGCCTAAATAATTGTGTCTAAACCACACTAGCTTGGTTTTTGTTTGTGTGTGTTTATTTAAGTTTTCTTGGTTTTTTGTTGTACTTTATTTCCTCTTCATTTATCTCTTCTTCTTTTCTCATTTTTAGTACTTCTTGTCTCTCCCAGTCTTGTGTTTTCATGTATGATCTTTATTTTCTTTTCTTTTTTTCAAGTACATCTTGATGGTCCACATGTATCTAGATTATTTATATATTGTTTTCAAGATTTAAGTTAATCTTGTTTTGTTTTAAACATTATTGTTCCTACTTAATTCTTGATTGTTCATATCTTGATTTTAAATTGGGTTCATTTAAATTCTTCTTTTCTTTATCTTTGCTTTTTTGTTTAAATGTAAATAGTTGTAAATTTAGTTTGGTCATTTTTTACCATTATCCTTAGTTATAGGTATTCATATTTGAACCAGATTCATGTAATTTAAATTCCATGTCATTATGAGTTATTCATACTTATGATGCATAATTTATTTTTCTATAGTAATCACCTTGTGCTTTGGATTCAAGTATAAACATCAACATAGCTCCAATGAATAGTTCTCAATATCACCATGCATAAACTAGGCTCAATATGTTTAACACCTGAATCTATGCTTAGATGTGCATCTCTTATCATACATCATGAGTCTAATCAAGCCTTGGTAAATTTTCTTCATCCCTCATTCCATTCTCTCCCACATTCTAGGTGAGCTACATTGGCTTGAGGTCCATTTAGATTATATAGGTAGTGCTTGGATACAAGATGTATCTCGCATTAGCTTGACCATCTTCATTCATATTTTCATCTCTTTCATCACTTTTTACATTCTGTTATGATTGTTTTTTATGTTTTTTACAACCATTATACCATTGCATCTATGTTTGCACCTGCTCATATTTAATCTATGTAATAGGTTATATCCTAGAGATATTACTTTCTAATTTACCCATGTTGGGGCACAACATTTGAACCTACTATAAGAATAAAATCAACCCTATAGGGGAAAACCATTCTTTATCAATGATCAAAAAAAATTGTGCTGGGGCATAAATACTTATCATGATCATATTTTCTCTAGTGGAGAAGATTATTATTTCTCCTATCTTTGGAGGCCACATTCTCCTTTTCTTGTAATTCTAAGCTCTCCAAATTTTTTCCCATGATGCCAATTTTTTAGTTTGTAACTTATCTCAGGGTTGATCAATTTTAAAGCATGTAGCTTACACCCTTGCTTTGGGTGTGTTTAAAGTGTGTTGCTTCTATTTTTGGATTGTATCCTTCCTATTCCCCCCATCTTTGGGGCCCATTATATTCTAATTATATTTTGATCATTGATGGAATCAACATGTGCAATCATTAACTCATTTGGATTTAATATTTTCCATGGGTTAATCTCACTTTCTCTCTCTTTTTGAGAGTCCATCCTTCTCTTTCCTCCTAGTATGTCCTCTTAAGGGGGCATCATGGGTCATTTCCAATTTATTATTGACAACTCTTTTATTTGAAAAGATGTTTCTTTGTCTAAATGCCTTTCTACACCTTTTCAAATAGGGGAAAAATGTAGACATCCATTTTCTAACACCATTTGTGTTTAAATTATCAATCTTACTCAAATGCACAAATTAGGCCAAAATCACTTAAACGCACTAACTGGTTTGATATTGTCATATAAAAGTGTTAAATTAGGCCAATATATCCCTAAATGGGTCAATGCATTTTATGCGATTCCTAACTTTTCTTAAATCATTTTGAGTCAAAATGATGATTTTACATTTTGGTACTCTAGATCACTTTTTTCTTCTAATTTTTTAGTACACATCACATACCTTTATTAGTTTGTGTCAAAAACATAATAAATGGGATAATGATATGTACACATCTAACATCACCTTCTAATTCTACTTGAGTCAAATTACAACCTAGTAATGTGACTTTCTGACCATTTGATTTATTATGCACCATTTTCCAAAGAATTGCACTAAAATTGATTAATCTTACTTAGGTAAATTGACTCATATTAAGATCTTAAGTAATAGTTCCATGAATAAAATTGAATATTTATTTATTGGAAAGTGATTTTGAATATTTGCATCACTTAATGACATGATTAATGGGGTGGCATCTATAAGCCATAAATGCAATAAATATTGGGTTTATGGGTACCCATGCCTCATTAATGCCTCTTCTTCCCAAATATTTATGAGGATATTTATGGATTAATTATAAAATATTAGATTAATTAATGGCCACACATCTCAATCTTAAGATGGACAGTCATAGTTGATCCTGATCAAATCTAAAATCCTATATATAGAAGGGCATATAACATCATTTTCAAGCTTAAATTATGTAAAATTATAATGCAATATTCTCTCCACAAGTCATTTGTGTTTTGATAAATTCTTTATTTTCACTAGGTTTGCTTCAATTGATAGACATGTTAGTGATTTCATATCATGATCCTAGGTTATGCATAATGATCTTGAGATGATGGAAGAGCTTGGCATCCATTGTTGACAAGGACAAGAACACTAGATCAAAGGGGGAAAACTTGATTGGATCCAATTTTGGTGGTGGAATAACTTGGGAAGGTAATAGGTATTTAATTTATTTTAATTATTCTTCATCATCATTAGAAAACCCTCTCAAATAGGTTGTCTTAGATTGTTAGTTCTTATGCATTATTTTATGATTTTCATGACTAATATTTGAACTAATCCTCATTGTAATCCAACACTACAACTGGTACATTTAAATTTAAATGGGAACAAAATAAAAATCCATTATTTTCATTAATGTCACATGAATTATGCATTCAAGGCACAAGATTTAGGTGATTTATGTAAAATCTAATTAAAATATAATCACTTCACCATTAATCGAACATTGTAAAACTGAGCTCTCAAGTGACCAAAAACCCTAGCTTTTTTCATCAAATCTACAATAGCATCTAGACAATTTGCAAAGGAATTACATAGCTTAGATAATTGAAATGGATTCTCCAAAATTATCATGCATCTAAGCCCCTTATTTATACTCTATTACTAGAAAAACTAAATATGTGGACATTATATTCAATAAAAGTGATATGGATTTTAGGTTTTTATATTACTCATCCCTTTAGAACATAGTCAAGTTTATAGAACCATACTTTGCATAGGATCAATTATCCCAAGATGAGAAGTAGTATATTAATTACATATTTCTAATCAAGACCATGGGACTCCATCAAGCAACAATAAAACTAGAGGTAATGCCTTGTATCAATTTACTTTGATAGTTTTTCTTTAATGGTACTTGTTCTAGGGACTATTTGAATCTTAGAAAAGGGCGAATTGTAATTGCATATATTTATAAAAGGGTATTTTAGAGATACTTTAAGATCTTATCACCTAATTAGCCTATATCAAGTCTTAGCCAATGTATGACTTGAGCACAACACTATAAATGGTAAATTAAAGTAGTGGCTAGTGAAAGGTTAGATATTGAACCCCAAGGGGGCATTTCTTCCAATAAAATCATCAAATTTAGACCTAGTATCATAATAGCCATGGCCCTTCTGAATAGATTATATCATTTTTATAGCATTGCTTATGTATAGGTGAAATGGGTCCCATTGCTATACATTCTTCTGAATTGTAATAAAATTATGTCCTTAGGAGAGATAATCAGTGTCAAACTAAAGACATAGATGTACAAACATGAATAAAGGCCCATTGATGGAAAAATTTATATAATGTTATATATATTGGGTATAGACCTTAAAATGGTCCATAAACCCCATGGTGAATTATGGTATCCATCAACAGAATATGTTGATAATAGAATCTATGAGGACTGTTCTTTTATGTTTGTCTATAGATACAAGAATGAGATTACAGGTATTTATGATGAAATTTATCCTCGGGTTTACCAAGCCATTCATGGAATTTAGATGCCTAGAATATATGAGAATATGAAAAATAGCATAGCTAAAATAGGGGATTGTTGGTACTACCCAAATTGTACCATAATCCAAATTCAATGAACAAGGACACCCCATTTAGTTTTACCATGCCACATTCCAAATAAGCTTACTGAATAAGAGGTGGAACACTAAATATATAATAGTATAGATGAATAACATGGCCTTAACCATAAGTTATGTTATTATAAGACCCATTTAAGCATCAAGTATCTCAAATTTTTGGTGAGGGCACACTTTAACCAAATAGGGAAAATTAAATCCTATTAAAATTTAAAGGTGGCGCAATTCAAGGAATGGGACCCTAAAGGAAAATTTAAGAACTATCTACAATTACTCAAGGAGAAGAATGGGGTGACCATTAAATATGGTTATAAATAATATGAGCATGATTCTATTTTTATAAATGCATCAGATGACTCAAAGGTGTAGACCTGTGTGAGGGAAAATAAAATATCAATGATTATCACCTAGGTCATTCAATATGACCCTGACATTACTAAGGAGAAATAAAATGACATGGTGGAGTAAGCAAAAAGAGCCTGGAATCATCAATGACCTCCAACATATCCATAGAACCCATTAGGACAAGACCAACCTCCCTCTCCTATAAGAGAATAAACTAATTTACAAAAGGGAGAGTCCATTAGTTGAAGGGAGGAGAACCTCCAAATTAGAAAAGAAATTTTTAGAGGTCTCCCTAGTCCCCATTTGGCCTCCACATATCCAAATTCTACCATCATTGTGGTCAAAACTACTATATTTGAAAGGATTCACCTCCTCAAAGCAAGAAAAAGAGCACATTCTCATTGGCACCTCTCCATCCACTTACAACACCTAATCAAGTGAGTCTCCCAAAGTTTCTATAAAGTTCCTTCTCATCTCTTCTATACACTCCTCCATCCCCTCAATAAAGTCTATCTCTATCCATTCTTCCATACACAACCATTATTACACTTTCCATTCCTTCATCACCACCTATAGTAGTAGTCCCTACTATTTTGGTTCCTTCATTTGTTTCATCATTTACCTCACCTACCATTCCTCCCATAGTCACCTACCAAAATAAATATAGATTCCTTCCTACCTTTTTCAAAGTCCAAAAATTGAAGGAAAGACCATCATTAGGTCTTGATACTCTTTTGGAAACCCTTGTTGAAGAAGTACAGGAAGAATAACAAGTACATGTAATATCATTAGTGGATTATCCTAATGGTGAGGAAGAGGGGAATGAAAAAGCAATGATGGGGATTGAAAAAAGTTTAAGTGATGAAGGAACCCTAGATGAAGTAGATGAGGAAGTGAATTTAGAAAAGGCTAAATCTATGAGCCCAAGAAGTTTTTAATAAGAAAAAATTCCATCTGGAGCATTAAACTAGCAAATCCTCAGTAAAGAAGAAAGATAGTTAACTATAAGGTAGTTTATTCTCTTGATTATTCTATTAATATTGTAAATACTCAATCTATAAATTTTACACCTATCATTCCAAGGTCACCATCTTCTAGTTCAAGTGATTTTTTTATTCTTTCAACATCCACATAAATAAAGGCTCCAAAGAAAAGAGTCTATTTTGAGAATTTGGTTTCAAATTCTATCTTTTATCCTAAAAGGCCACCAGTCCTCTAGATTCTTTAGCTTAATTAATTATATAATTAGAACAGTCCACTTCTATATAGTCAATCATGATGACAGTTGTAAAAACCCTAGACTTGACCAAATATGTGGCTAAAGTCACCACATAAAGGTAAACCTCACCATGGTAAATAATTACTTATCCACCCCTTAATTTCCATATTCAAATAAGTGTTTCATTAGCACCTCCATCAATAACTACCCCTCCAATGATCACTCCACCTTGTACCTCTAAATACCAAAGTCAACCAGAAGAATAAGGGGAACTTATCATTCCCCAATGGATTAAAGAGTTACAAAGTTGAAGAGATGAGAGATAAAATTTGGTCATCATTGAACTACCTATAGTCTCGATTCATTTTGATAGGTAGAGTGGCAAAATTCAAAGGGTGACAAAAAGGAAGGATGTGAACATAAACAAAAGGGATGAAATTGATTTCTAACAAAGGGAAAACTTATTTCCCTTATCCAACAAAAATAAAAATAATCTAACTAACCCAATAGAATATATAGTGGATTTATATTGTTTTGTGGATTTAGATAGAGAAGCAATGAAGGAAATGTATAAGATCAAGGAGGAGGCACACCAAGATCTAATACATAAATAGATTATCTATGCCCCTCAAGAAATTGTAGATAGTGTATAATGTGTATCCATAAGGTTGTACAACATTTTGAGCAAAATTTGAGACTCTAAAGGATAAATTCAGTCTGAGAGAATAAAGGTGCTTAAACTTTGGCACTAGTTGAAATAATTTGATAAAAGGCTTAACTTTTTGGTTCAGTGTTTAAGAAGTAGTGCATTTAATCATGTGAATATAATGTCTAGCCAAGATGTTTCATGGGCCCTGAGATATGTAATTATAAAAATGGATGGTGCCCATAGCTAGCATACACATATGAAGGATTTGATAGGAAAATTTTTAAACCATGAGAATGAGTCCTTATAAATGCTAAGAGATATGATGGTCACTGATGTGATAAACCTATACTAGAGAATTAGTAAACAAGCTCAATTTTGAGACACTCTTTAAATTAGTTACAGATAACTTCAAGGATGAAGTTGAGATAACTATATATAAGACTAATGATGAGATCCTATATTTGACATTTTTTATAAGGCTAGAGTGATAAAATTTGAATCCCTTGGAGCTAAATTAAAGAGATTAGAGCAAGTTTCATGGAAAAATATATGAAAATATTTAAGCCTACCTTGCTCAATTTTGATATTATTAATAAATATTTTGAGACATCACATGTATTATTTAAAAAATGAAAATCCATAGAGGGAATATTAGGGTTATTTTTAAGCATGTAGGTAACTACAATTGTTACATCATCACAAGTTCCCCAATATTATACATATGCAATCATGCATACTCTAATGAGGCTATTTTTAATTCCCCAAGCAGCTACATTGACTAATTTTGTCTATATAATTATCACTAAATCATTTTCTTCTATTAGTAGTGTCATATCAACACCACTCAAAATATGAATATGTATTTTCATTTTTTAGTTAAGTTGGAACTAATGGTTCCTAATTTATTTGGCATGTGTATGTGTATGTGTATGTGTATGTGTATGTGTATGTGTATGTGTATGTGTATGTGTATGTGTATGTGTATGTGTATGTGTATGTGTATGTGTATGTGTATGTGTATGTGTATGTGTATGTGTATGTGTATGTGTATGTGTATGTGTATGTGTATGTGTATGTGTATGTGTATGTGTGTGTATTCTATGTACAAACACACAATATTTTAGTCAAAGAATTCTATTTTATGTAAACACTTTTAAACATTCATGATTTGCATGATTTTGATAAACCATTATATTATTGGAGATGTCAATTGACACTTTTCTTAGAGGATAAGGAATTCCCTCCCCAATATTATATATAGTTATATCTCCATATCCAAAAGATATGATAATTTTAGCTATTATGATTAATAGGAAATTCTATAGATTATTATGCAATTAATCTTGATGTACAAATCTAGTTCTTCTCCAAAACTATGAGTCTTGTAATAATTTATGCCATTTTGGTATCTTAACCTTTTGGTTGTGCATGAATATTATTTTAATATAGTTATTCATATTGTTTTATTGATAATTTGAATGCCTTTTATGTAATAATCATAATCTCCCTTTGTAGATGTGCAATTATAATCTTACATCGGTAACAACCTTTGATTTATATATGATAGATTTTATTGTATTCCCATTTCCTTGGAATATTAATTTTGTTTGATTGTTGATGTGCTTATAGTAACTTATAGCAGACATTGGTTCCCAATTTCTTATCCAACCCCTATTTCAAGAGTTGGCTTAGAAAGTTTCATCTTATTTGGTCCAAAGGCCTTCTTTTCTACCTACCTTTCCTTTTTATTTATTTTCTTTTGGTCAATCCCACCTTAGGTTAAATATATAATATATCCACCCATCTCAATTAGATCTATATTCACCTCATATCTAAACCATCCATGGTAAACAACTTCTCCACTCATCATTATTCCACCAATACGCTATTTACAAAACCCAATACCCGACAACTTATGTGTTGGAGTGAGTCTCTCTTCACTTATCCTAAAACATTAGAGGCTAAATCATAAGGTTATTTTGTGTCCATAAAACCCACGTAAACACTATGGATATGAGTATTGGGGTAAACCCCTCACACTATGATACTTGTAAATGATAGACAGGGACCATAACAAAGTATCACATAGCCCTTCATGATGGTAGTTAATTATTTTTAAAACTAATGATAAATAATTTCTAGGGAAAACCAAATAAATTGAAAAATAAAGGTGAAAATAAATATTTTGAAAGTCAATATTTAGTTTTTGAAAGTAAATAAACAAGTAACCAACTGAAAAGTAAAGTTATTGTAATTACTATCAGATATAGGTTAATTTCATTCATTCAATCTTAAAAGTGAAACACAAAGAATAATATCAATTTGGTCAATAAATTTGGATTAAAAAAATAAAATGAATTTAAACCAGTTAACTCAATCTATTATAAAAACAAGCCAAAACAAATAAATATTAGCAGGTCGACTTAGTTTTCTAGGAAGAAAATAGACATAAAACTAGATCAATCCGATCAATCTAGTTGACTGTGTAGGTACAATTTTATAAAAATAAAAAATTAATAAAAATATTACTAAAATTAAATTTTAACTAAAAGGAAATAAAAATGAAATTTGATTAGAAATTGATACAGTGAAAATATTGAGTTCTTTAGAGTTAACTTAGTAGATAGGACAAAATTGACCTAGTTTATGTAGTAGTTTTTCCTATAGAAGTTGAATTATTATTTTAACTGGGTCATTTAGGTGAGTGTTTGATATTTTAGATGAATAAAATATAATTATTAAATAGAATTGAGTTAGTCAATATAGTTAAAATAAAAATCATAAATAACAAGAGAATAAATCTAGATCGATCAGATCTATGTAGTTAGTTAAAAATGAAATGCAAAAATGAATAGAATAGAACAAGTTAATTTAGTTAAGCATAGAAAGTTGATACAAAGACTAGATCAATTAGTATGATCCTTTTAGTTGATCCTAAAAACCCTATGTGAAAAATATAAAACTCAATTGACAAGATTGATGAAGTTGGAAACCCCATGCACAAAAAATTGAACTAGGTTAAAAGGATTGATAAAGTTGAAAAACCCTATGCACCAGGTCGATAGGTTCAATGAAGTTGAGAAACCTACACATAGATGGTTGAACTAGGTTTACAAGATCGATAAATTTTAATAACCTATGTACAAAGTGTTAAACTAGATTAACAGGGTTAGTCCATTTAACTGTAAATGAAAAAAATTATAAGGATTGGATTCATGTCAGGTTCACTAGAATGTATACAAATGAAATAATATATATCTAAAAATTATCCTACTCAGTAATATCCAAGCTTAGAGAAGAAGCTAATCAACTAACAATTCACTTAATATGGATCTGCTAAAACTAACTAAGGGATCTCTTACTACATAATAGCAAAGGAGAGGTGTCTAAGGCCTCTAGTCAAATGTCATCATGTAATAACCCTAGATATGTCTTATAATGTGATAAATGGAAATTAGGTAATCTACTAAACAAACATCCAAGTGCTCACCAAAGTTTATGGTAGAAATGGGGAAGATAATAAACAAGCAAAGATAATTATATTCAAGATAATATAGAAGTGATCTAAGCAAGGAAAGATACAATTCAATCCATCAATTATGAAAAATATACATATCAAAATGAAGGGTTATGAGTATACTTACCTTGTTAAAGTGAACTCGTTGTGCCTCAATATCTCCCTTGGTTAATGGTGATTTGCAATAGGTTGTTATGGCTTATGAGGATCATAAAGACATATATCTCTAGGCTATAATATTTCTCCTATGCATCCAATACCTCAATAAGATGAATGCTACTAATCCAAGGTAAAAACCTAAAAAATAAAACCTTAAAATGATAGTATAAGCAGATTTGTGAGTAATAATGATGCATAATTGAATGATCCTCTCTTTAGAAATGAAGTTGAGGGGGTATTTATATCCAAGGATCAATCTTAAACCCTCATAATAATTTAACTAACAAGGTCGGATAGGCTGATCTTGTTTGATGGGAAACAAAGTTGTTAAGCCTCAAATTAGATCAACTTGGGTTTATGGAATTTTGTAACATGCACTAGCTTCCCAAAAAGGCCAACCGAGTTGATGTAGTAGTAAAAATGAGAAAAATGGGGGTTTGATTAGGTAGGGGCTATTTTGGATGGTGAATTACTTAGGGGAGTGTATAAGTAGGTTTGTTTTGCTTAGGTAATTGAATAAAAGTATTTTGTAGTGGTTTTAGGTAATGGTATAGGGGCCAACAACCTTGCAAAGCACCAAAGGTCTACCAACCCCTTTCTTGGTGTACCCTTAAAGGCATGCACTCAAAGAGATTGAGACTTGACAGGTTCCTACAAGAGAGAAATCATCAATAAATGATAAAGTTAAAAAATATTATGTGTAGACATATTTCTCATAAGAATGTTGAAGGTAAAAATGATAACAAAGGACTTTTGTATCCTTAACTTGGGCATAGTCAGCTAATAATGGGTCATTGATGGAATATCCATCATCATAATCTAGGGAGTAAGATTTATATTAAGGGTTTTTACCATTATGTCACTATAGGAATAGTGGGAAGCATACTTCTTAGGAATAACCATAGAAGCAGCAAACTTTTCAATTGGATTCTTATGAGAATGAGGTCACAAAGAAGGAAGAACTGACGTATAAGACTAGAATGGAGATATAAAGTCCTGATATCAAGATTGATCTCTTCAAGCTCATCATCATCCACATATAGGAGGTTGGGAGGTATTTTTCCCATAAACTTTGGGTGTCTATTATAACATTAGTTAGAAATTATGGGATAGTTTAATTGTTAGTATTCTCATAAAGGAATGTTAGGCAAGGGTTCAAGGGTAGATATTTTAAAGATGCTAGATTATTTGAATTATTCAACATTCCAAGGATTTTGATCACCTTTAATCTTGTATATATCACCCTTATGAAGGAATTTAACATACTAACATATAGAGGAAGCCATTGCCCTCATATGATGAGTCTAGGGATGACCAAGCAAGATGTTATATGATAAAATAAAGTTGAATATCATAACATTAAATATAACCATGATGGTAAGGGGGGACCATGATAAGAATCCAAACACAACCTAGATGAGTCATTTGTCTCTTATCATATCCTTGACATGTGATTTGGGTAGACTTAAGATTACAGTTAGAGCATCCAAGGCTTTTGATGAATTTAAGGGAGGCAACACAAGTACTAGACCCTTCATTTATGAAGGCATGGTTAACTTGAATGATACCAACTTAGACACTAATTAATAAATGAGGATCATCATGAAAAATTAATATTTAATAAATTATCATGGAAAAAATGATAAAATTTAGTGAGAGAAATGTATTTATAGTTTTTTCAAGTTCGATAGAGATTTCTTCATATTATTGTAAAATACTATCCTCAAAGGCATGAAATATAGCTTCTTTCCCCAAAGGTAGATGTCAAATAATTTTTATGTTGAATAAAAGTTGTAACAATTGATTGCGATGATGCAAGGAAGTACTCATGATCTCAAAGAATGGAATTTGAGGGGAAAGCTAGAAATTTCTTCTATGGACTCCCATTAATCAAAACCTACTTGAGTTAGACAAGATTTTAAAAGAGGGATGGAATTATGAAGTGAGTTAGATAAATAAGGAGATTATTTGGTATCAAACTAATAAGGAATGTTACTTTGTGGACTTAGCATGGCTAAATCAGTTTGGATAGACTAAGTCAATGGTATCAGGTTGTTTGATGCAATTAGTTGCACAGAAATATTAGAATCAGACTACATCATCCTATATAGTATAAGAAGATTAAAATGAAATATGAGAACATACTACATGGGTTTATTCTATGTAATAGGGTCATATTTTAAATTGGGAACATATTATATCAACTTGGTTGATAGAGTAATAATAGAACTGTTAACAAAATAAACTACATCAGGATAACCAATGTAGTATGTTAGAATAGTATAGGAAGATCAAAATGAAATATGGGAACATACTACATTGGATTATTATATGTAACAGGATCATATTTTAAATTGGGAACATGTTGTATCAACTTGGTTGGTAGATTAATATTCAAACCATTAATAAAATAAATTGCATCAAGATAACCAATGTAGTATATTAACATGAAACTATACCAGGTTGGCCGATGTAGTTGAAACACTAATAGATGTTAAAATAGACTTCATCAGACTAGCCAATGTAGTTGTAAAAATATGTAATTTTACCATGTTCGCTAGTAAATTTTTAAAGGAATAAAATTGTATTGAGTTGTCTAATGTAGTTGAGCTATCTGGTATAATAGAGGTAATAAATTCCTCAAATTTGAGATCCATAAAATGAGGTGGAGAACTCCTAAAATTTTCTCTAGGTGGGATAGGTAATAAAATTATGATGAGGATTATAATTAATATATTAAATTACATGCTTCACATTTTTCATGTTCTCCAAGTTTTCTACATCACTATAGGAATGTGGGTTAACTATGGTTTCAACAACATTAGTAGCTAGAGGTTGATTTTGATTATTTGGTTATTAGATTTGGTTATGATTATAGATAAAATTGGAATATATATTAAGGTGAGAATTATCTTGGTGAAGAGATTCACACTTGAATTTAAAGTTATGGGATTTTTATACCTTATCATAAACTTACTAACACTCTTGGATAATAGCTTCATGATCAAATTTTGAATCGAGGAGGAATACATAAGTAAGGTTTCTAAGTGATTTACAAGACTCATGGGACTGTCCCCAATTTTCATGGTACTAAAAAATATTTTAATGATCATACCAATTAGCACTATATTTTGAAGTATCAAAATTTTAAACTAAAGGCTTAGGAAGACACTTCCTCATCTCATATATAGAAATAGGGTGATGAAATTCACAGTTATAACTTGTGAGGAAGGGGGATGGAAGGGACTTCCCTTGATATGTTTGTAAAGTGTCACTTCACTAGAGATTCCTAATTCAATCACATTGATAGTCCTAAAACCTTCATTGGTATAATTCTTATTTTTATATTTAAAAATCACACAAGTTCTAGGCTTAGGCTAAGAAGGATTGAATTGTTTTATGAGGAAGTCTTGTCTTTTAGCTTGATCAAGGGTCTCTTCTAATGATTTTAGAGAGAAGGTAATTACTCTATTCTAAAGTTTGGGATAAAGATCATTGGTAAACAAGTGGAAGAGGTCATTATCTAACATGTTGTGATTAGTCATGTTAGCTAAGGTTTTCCAATGGTAGATAAAAACTTAGGTAGTCTCAAAATATAATTCTTAGAAATTAATAAAATGGGCTAATCTATTTTTAAGAAGATCAATGATTTGAAATTATTGAACCAATGTGTTAACTAAGTCCTCTAAGTTATATATTGAGTTAGACTTGAGTTGTTTGTACCAATCTAAAGCATCACATGAGAAGTTTTTGGCAATTAGTTTTTTAGTGCTAAAGGTGTTATGATTAGTCTAATATTTATGGATATTTCAAAAGGATTTCAAGTAAAATGTAGGATTGGTGGATATATTATAGGTGATTGTAGGAGATATGCCACCTATTTTTATGTTTAAAATTTGAGGAGCCAAAGGTTCATTTTGAATATTTATAAGGGTGGTGGGTACCAGGTATTTAGATTTTTCACTCCCCACTAAGGCCATAACGGATGATTTTACATTTTCAAATTTTGGTTTTACATTTGCATCATCTAGGTACTAATATTAGCTTTAAAGTTATCCATTTGGTTCATGTTTTGCAATAGGATTTGTTGAGTATTAAGTACATTTTAATTGGTTTGTTAAGATGCACTAGATGTAGTGTTGGAATTAGTATGGGTGCTTTGGGTTGACCCACTAAATAAAATACCTACCATGTTATTAGCAATACTAGGCATGATAAATAAAGAAGGTAATGATGAAGTGAAGTGTTGACTTATCCCATTAGTATAAAAAATAGGATAAGGGGAAACAAGGAATTTGAAATGAGGAGCCATAGGTGGTAAATCACCATAGCTTATTTTCCCTTGTGTTTGGGATGTTGTTGATGGTAAGTGATAATTTCATTGGTATACTTGAGATCACACTCATCTACTTATGTCATGATGCAAGGTGGGTAATATCATTGGATAGATTTAGGATTTTCAAGTGGTTCATAACACTTGGATCAAGTTGAAGTCACATGATGATTGCTTGTATATTGGTATTAAACTATACTATAAGGTAGATTAGATTTAGGGATTTTATGGGAATTAGTTATTTCCATTAGGTCTTGTTAGGTTTTTTCTTTAGATTGATCAAATATATATTCCATGAAAAATAAAATATCAACTAAACCTAGTTTTTTTCTATAGGTAAAATAGTAAAATGTAGTCATGTAAAATGTCAAAATTGGTATCTTGAGTGTGGCTTATGACGCCCAACCCATAGGTATATATTACATGCTCTCATGACCCTTCTAAACACATTTTTTGCTTTTTCCTATTCATCCTGAGCTTTCAAAATGGTCATTCCACCTCAGCCAGGTAGCATTTCCCAGGTAATCCTATATCCCTAGGTCCCACACCTATAGGATAGGAGCACCCAACTTGGAATATAGCACTAGACCCTAGGGTGTCCTATTTCAACTCTCCTATCCAATTATATTTTGAGCTCCAATAGTTATTTTCTTTCAGTTCCTATCCTTCATCTTGTCGGCCTAGTGTGAATACATTCAACCCATGATCAATAGATCTATATAAAAGCTCATTCAAAGTTCATTTAGAATGAGGTTGTCAAATATTATAAATAAATCAAGAATACAAGGAAAACCACTTAGACAAATTTCCCTATTCTTTGCATACAACCATCCAATATAGCTACAAGCATATCCAAATCCTCACACTAGTCTCTACCTACCTCAAGCACACCTAATTTAGCATTTTTACATCTACATTACACTATTTCACAAAGCACATTAAGTGGAAGAACTACATATGGCTTGATCCATCTTCAGAGTATTAGTATGTAGGCAACATGCCCACACAAGGGGTGTGGATACATGTTCAGTGCATCTTACACAAACTAACCCCCCTTTCTTTCTCAATTTTTATCATAGTATAATGAAGTCTAGGGTTTGAAGATTAAATCAGCTCTACAAGGAGTTTTGTAGACTTTCATTAGTTGAGATTTCATGGGGAGGCTCACATAAGGACAATGAAAAAAACCCAAAAAACTTAGGTCTCTATGAGTAGTTTAGATAATAGTGGTAGAAGAGGACAATAACACCAGACTCTAGGGTGTCTTGTTTTAGTGCTCCTATCCTTTCACAAAATGAAATCTAGATCTTGATTTTCAACACTGACCTAGTCTTGTACAGCCAATATCAGACCCTATAACATCCATTTCAATTCATTTTAATCTAAGTCTTATTTTCTCCATATTTATTTTTATTTATAGAAAGGTTAAAATACAAAAAAAAATTATACAAATCAGTGGTTAAATTATTGCAATATTATTTACTGATTTAGTCAACTTAGACCTTTCACTAAATTAAGAATAAGACACTAATATTCCCAAAAAAATTAAATCATTTGGTAAACCTGAATTACTTCATTTGCGCATAAAAATCCTATAAACCCTAGGGAAAATTCCTTCCTGATTTTCAAATATTTTTCTAATTTTTTACCTACATATTTAAATCAAAAATTCACATTAATTTTTAAAATTCCATAGTAATTAAAAAACTATTTTCTTTCAAACCCTAGTTGAATTTACTAGGTCCCTTTAAATCAAGAGTTTTTCCAATATTTTTTTGATTTTTTTACTTGCATATTTAAATTATAAATTCACATTAAATTTTAAAATTCCATAGTAATTTTAAAAAAATCATTTTCTTCCAGACCCTAGTTTCATATACTAGGTCCCTTCAAATCAATAATTTTTCCAATAGTTTTCTGATTTTTTTACCTGCATATTTAAATCATAAATTTGCATTAATTTTTAAAATTTCATACTAATTTTTAAAAAATAATTTTATTCAAAACCCTAGCTACATTTACTTTGTCCCATCGCTTTTCAGGTATCACCTTACATGTTTGTAGCTTCGTATCCTTTTTATGAATTTCCTAATTTGTTATTTTTAGGACTTTATATTTCCTATATTCAGTACTTTCCTTCCATAGCACTTTGCTTATTACAAAAAATTCAATTTGTTTTCCTACTTTAACAATGGCCCAATACACTAGTTTTGATGAAACTGATAAAAGGGAACTTCAAAAATCTTAACTAAACACCCTGACATACAAGATGATATGCTTAAATACTACAAGAAGAGTGATAAAAAGCAAACAATGGTCATTCCTCTCTAACCACATAGCAAGTAGTTATAAATGACATTACATGGGCAACTATGTCTCAACAACCCCTATAGCAGCCAAACCTTCCTATGAGGCACCACTAGTTATGGATAGTAGATCTTTGTCTCTTAATGTGGTAGCCCTTGTGCAAGAGATAAAACCTCTTCAATCCAAGGTGTTACATCTTGATCAAGATGCTTTTAGACCAACGTAGGCTTTGTATTCTTTTGCTCTACTACATACATCATTGACATGTCATATTTCTTTGACACCCTTACCACCAAGTTTTGTTCAACCCAAGCTCACTCTATATGATGGCAAGGGTGATCCAAAGACACATTTTAGATATTTTCATGCAACATGCCTGGACTATGTGCCAAATTACTAGATACTAACCAAGGTATTTCCATAGAGTCTAAAGGATTATGCTTTACAATATTTCTATAGTCTATGGAATCAGTCAATCAATGCATTCAATCTTATAGCTAACATGTTCCAAGCTCATTTTAGCATTAACATTATTGATAAGGTTTCTTATACCCAAGTTTCACAATAGAAACAAAGGTCAAATGAGCATCTCACAGATTATGTTCTTTGATATAAGACTATCTTGGCTAAGATGACTAGCCCCATAGTCGATCAATAGTTAAAAGATATCTTCAAACAGAGTCTTCTTCTAGCTTTGCATGAATCAATAATTTTCAAAAAGTTATCTTCCTTCACTGAGTTATGTCATACACTAAAGTAAAGGGAAGTAAAATTAATTTCAATGGGCAAACTCAAGTACACAAGTATATCTAAAACAACAAATAAGAGTAACAACAAAGTCCCATATAAAGTAAAGGTCAATAATAGAAAAATTCAAAATCAACCTACAGTTAATGTGGCTTCAGAGCCCCCTCAATGAGTGGTTTTATTAGCACCTCATCGACAAATCTTTACCAATCTACCAGTTTCTCCACCCAGAGTTTTACACTAGCTTTCAGAATGTAATATCATATCTCTCCTTCCTATTTAGAAAGTTGATCCAACAAAGCCTCTTCTACAAGGACATGATAAATATGCATTTTGAAATTTTCATAGGTTAATAGGGCACACAAAAAATAGATGAATTAGTTTGAAACACAAGATATAGGACTTGATAGATGGAAATCTTATTGACTTTATCATTCTAGTTGAGCCTCTACAAGTAAAACAAACACAAGACAAGGCTCTAAAAATTTTCTCAAATCCTTTTCCATAGCATTCTAAAGAGGAGATAGGGGATACATCGGGTGTTTACCATGCATATCATGCATATCCACCACCATATACATACATGTCACCTTTACTTGAGTCACATCCTTTGAGTAACATGATTGGTGTGTACAATTCTAAAGTTCTAGCTAGACCTTTGATCTCCTTCTAAGAGTAGTAGATAGTTGAGGATGATTCAAATTATTATGCACTCTTTATTAGAGCTTACATTTATAATAATCCTATTCATAGTATTCTCATAGATAATGGATCCATTGTGAACATGTACATTATGACATTATTATAGCATCTAGGATATTTAGAATAGATATTACCCTGATAGACATATTTATTAGTGGATTCAATGGGCATATACAGAGTTCATTGGGTGAGATTGTACTTCCTCTATAGGTTGGTCTAACATGTGGCCACACCATTTTCTATATTTCCCAGTGTATGAGTCTTTAATATGTTGCTTGGTTGACCCTAGATTCAAAAACTTTGAGCAATGCCTTCTATAGTTCATAGATGCATGAAATTCATTCATGATAATTAGGTTGTTATAATTGGTGGAGTTGTTGGCCATTATTGGCACAAATATCAAAATTTACCAAAGTATGAAAAAGGGAGATTTTAGGAAAGGAAATGGAAAGTCTTTGGGAGGACTTTGGGTTTTCCATCAATGACAACTTCATGTTTTTGAGGACATAATGCAAATTGGGTTTCCAGTAGTGCTTAACTTTAACTATTTTATAAGTAGAAGTAATTCAGATTTACGAACCTAAATTACTCATGGGCAGTGTATTTCAGGTTTTCCAAGGAGCACTACTTGATTAATTCATAAGTTATGAATAGTCAAAAGCCCAATATAATTAAAGGGGCTTGACAAACTTGATTTAGTCTCAAAAAATAGTGTTTCTTAGGTTCTTCAAGGTATGGGTCTTTTTCAAAAATTTGAAAAGACTTTTCAAAATTTTGAAGGGCCTTTTTTAGGGAAAAAGGGACCAGTCAACTTTTCTAAAGGTCTTCTTCAACTTTTCCAAAGGGTCTTTCAAGAACTTTAAGGTACACTTCATAAATCCGAAGGGATTTTCCTTTTCCATGTGCACAGTTACAATTTTCTCGAAGGGTATGTTACCCTTCAAAAGGACTATTTTAAAATTCCCAAAGGGTATCTTTCCCTTTAGAAGGATCATTCACAAAAGTTTGAAGAGACACATAAGAAGATTGAAGGGTCTCTCACCCTTTGTGAAAGTCCATTGTAAAAAGTTTGAAAGGCAATTTCTAAAGGAAGAGGACAAAAAGTCATAAGTAATTCCTTCAAATAAATTGTTCGAAGAAGTTCCTTCAGGAGTTTTGCCCAAAAGAAAAGGCTGAAGCAATTCATTTAAAACAAAAACTTGAGACCAAGTGTCCAAAGGAAATGATGGGCCAATGGACGTCAAAATCAAGATAAATGACTAGCCATTGGAAGTAATCGGGTTTGAAAATCCTGAAGTCTTAAGGTTTAGAAATAACAAAGTGAGAAGACTTCAAGATGGACAAGTCCAAAGTAAGTAAGCTTAGATAACCCAATTTACTCTAGATAAAGTAAATTAGGTTTCTCCAAGTCCTTTACTTAAAAGGATTTATAATTAAATGATCTAGGAAAGCCCAAAGTTGGAGAGATTAAAGAACCCAAATTACTCTAGATAGAGTAAATCAGGATTCTTTAAGTGATTGACTTAAGCTTGGTCCATCAACATAAAAATCATGATGCAATTAATGGAAGGCTACCATGTGATGTAAACTGGTGTAGAAAGGGCAAATCAGTAAAAGACAAATGACACAAGGTTGACTAATGAGCATGGGAGAGTAAGTGATTGGTAGATAGAAATTATGAAGGCTCTCATCTGCCATAGTTTGCTCCCTATAATCATAATTCGATGCTTAAATGCATCATGCCAGGAAGATACATTCTAACTACTCACAACAAGGATTCTTAGATGTGCCAAAATAAAAACTTAAAGATAAGAAGGGATTGAGAGGATTTGTCAAGTGATCTTGATCAGTGTATTTAGGGAAAATAAGAAAGTGCATTGTTAGAGTTGTAGCCATCAGTGACTCCTTTCTTCCTTTTCTCTCTCCCCCTTTTTCTATATAAATAGAGGCCTTGGAGATAAAAAAAATCATCCTCAGATTGGTGATAGAGTTACTCTGCATAAATCGCTTTGTAAAAGACTTTTTTTAAGCAATACAAGGAAGACTTTTCTATTTTTGGTTAAAACAAGTATGCACATTTGGTTTCATTTGCATAATGTATTATTTTCATTCATCACCTAAAAATTTTATAGTACCTTGCTTTTGATCCTTTTGGTTTTGTGTAAGATTATGTGAAGTGTCTATGTGTTTAGCTCCCCTTGAAGTGTCACTCATTCATAGTGTCTCCCATAGACCTATTTTTGTTATCTTTCAAAATGCAAGCCTTCCCTTTAACCTCTATGCAAAATCTTCATGCTTATGGCCTTGAGATAGAACCAGAATAGCCTATATCCTATTTGGGTTCATCATTAGTTGGCTCTTTTCTCAGACCAAGTTGATCACTTCTTTTTGTTGAATCACATCCCTTAGCTTAGATTTTCTTTTCAGTCATCCTCCTACCCCTTTTCATTAGCTGATAGTAGATTTTAGTGTGAGGCCAAGAGCTAAAGTGAAGCACCTAAGGAACTAGCCTCATAAAAAATTGTAGAGGTTCAACCTCACCATAGGATACCCATATCCTGAGGTTGTCCCCATGCTTATAGCTAGAAGTGAGGGAGCCTGAAGAACTCTCTCACAAAGGTACAATTCCAAACTATAATAGTTTTGGCATGCCCAATGGGACAACTACCATTTCATTTTAATTTTTATGAAATATTGGTCAAATTTTATGCTAGTTTGATCATTTTGTAGTAGTGATAGCATTTATCCTTCAGCATCTGGTAACTTCAAAGAACACCCAGCTATTTGGTGGTAGAGAAGTAATTGTCTTTCATACTAAAGGTGACTATAAGATCAACTTTTATAGGTAATAATTTTGAATTTGTTGAATTACCTTTAAACTTAGAAAGAAGGTTAAGGTTCTCCCATATGCACCCTTACATAGGGCACCCTCCTCCTAGACTAATCATAAAGCATACTTACATAAGGAGACCTTTGGTAGCCCCTCTTGCTACTATGATTCCCTAAAGAGATTATGTGGGCTTTAGTGGCCAATGCCCTTTGAAATCAGAAAATTATGATCTTATGCCAATAGAAACCCTCAAAATTATTTCTTATTACACTAGAGACCAAGTTGTAACTCTTATTGAGCACATAACAAACATAGCCAACTTCTATAATATTCACAATATCATAGTAGAGGATGTGGTTATTATGATATTGATTATATATTTCAAATGAAAGGCATTATACTGGTATATTAGCCTAGCTCCTAATTTTATCCACTCATGGGATGAGCTAGGAAAAGCCATGTAAAAGGTTTATAGATAAGAGTGATCTTTTGTCACTTACAGAGTAGCTGATCATAATCAAGAGAGATCCTCATGAAGTCGTGCAAGACTTCAATATGAGATTTTAGAAGGTATGGGATAGAATTCCAATAGTTGTTAGACATCTTCAAACTTTACTTTCTTGTATTGCTTGAAGGCTCTCAACAGTGACACAAGTATAATGATTCAATATATGGGAGGAGACATACTGCCAAATGCATATGAAGTGGCCATCAAGGCAAAAAATTACCTAGCTCAGGCTAGTAAGCTTACTCCCAGACCCCCAATGCCTCTTTTTCTAGAGATCAGACCACCTCTTGTAGTCATTCCTCTACTTTATGTTATACTTCCAACACCAATAATTGTTATTTTGCCTTCACCTAAACAAGAGAAGGCCTCTACTAGTGGATCCAATAACTCCCAAGAGTAGAAGAATTACTTGGAATTGAAAATCATGCTCCAATCCTTGGGGAATGATGTTGTCAATTTCAAGAGGGAATAAGTTTACAACAATCCTTATCAAACTTAGTATTAGCCTCAATAGTAGCCTTATCAAGCTAATAGGCCACCTTACAAAGGATATTTCCAAGTTTATGGGCAACCTAACTATGCTAAGTAGCATAATTATAATCTGAACACTATAGGTCCATCCAACTCCTTAGTCCTGATTCAGAACAATATGGCTCATAAGGTTGAAGGGACAATACCTTGGAATCATTCTTTTCAATAATCCATTATCCCAACTAATGGCTCCAACCAAGCATTCAATGATCAATGGTAGCATGATATTGCTTATAGATATAACTAGGCTCTTATGGCCTAAAGCATAGAGGTCCCCACACTAACAAAGCAAGAATAACCTCCATAAGAACATGGCTCAAATTAGGGATCAAACCAGTTGAAAATCTCAATGGTCATTAGTGAGAAAGAAAAGTGCTATGCATCCAATCTATAAGCTATTCCTAGTTTATCCCACACCTAAGTCTTAGTGAACACAAGGTTTAAGAGAATGATTATGGGTAATAATCAAGAAGCTTTGAAAGAACCTCTTGTCACTACTCCTTCACTAACAAAATAAGTACTAGTTACTCCCAAAACCCAAGCAAAGGATGGGGGTATGCCAATTAACATTATGGAGAAAATGAAGAAATCCAATGTGAGCGTACCAATATGGGACATATATTCCATGCTCGATTAAGTAGACATTCTTCAGGAAAGTTTGTCCAAGATGAGTGTTTCTTCAGTTGCAAGTAAGCAACCAAGCAAGGACATTGAAGTCTTCACTAATGAAGCTAAGAGTCCTTTGGGATAAAGGTCAATTAGTGTGACCAAGCCCCCTCATTCTACATTTCATTAATCATCAATGACTCCTTAGTGCATAACTACTTGGTGGATAGTGGGGATAACACCTCAGTCATGCCAAAGTCTATTGTTGACCAATGAAACCTCAAGTATGAGTCACACACCAAGGGAGTCCTGTAGCTTGATAGTTCTTCCAAAAATCCATCATGTATCATCAATAATTTGAGCCTAACCTTGCATGATTATCCTAGCATGTCTATGGTGTAAAATGTGCTAATATTGGATATCACTCCTCACTTTATATTGTGTCTTTCCAGAGAGTTCACAACAAAGATTGGGGGTTACCTTATAGTAGATTGGTCTTACATGGAATTCAAAACAAGGCATGGGACTAAGGTCTCAATCAAAGCTGAACCTATGGTATAATTCCACATTGAACCCCATTAGCTAGATAACATAAACCTCAATTGTACTATCCTAAATGAGATTGAGTTTACAATTGGCCAAGAGCTAAACACTCATCCTGAAGAGGTTCTAAACTTGTTCCTAGATGAGCTATGGGGAGATAACCAATTTTTCAACCCTTTAGAAGGTTTTGAGGAAAGAGACATGGGTGTCTATCTATTACATCTAGGGAATCAACCCATACCTTCCCTTATTGGACTTAAATAAGACCCCAATGGTTTATGGAAGTTATTCTTTGATGGTTTAAGGAGAAAAAATGGTGTAGGTGTTGGGAAAATGTTGATTTCACCCTCAAGTAATAATATTTTCTCTTACTATAGGTTCCATTTCAGTTTTTATTCAAATATATAAAAATATGAAGGCTTGATACATGGTCTTCAATGGGCCACCAAAAGAGGAATCAAATTGCTGCAAGTTTATGGGGATAGCGAGCTCATAGTAAACCAAGTTAGAGGCTTGAACATCACAAAAAACACTTTGATGAGGTCTTACAAAAATTGAGTGTGAGACCTAATTTAAGATTTTGAGGCCTTCCACATTCAAGTTATCCCAAGAAATTAGAACCAGCATGATGACAGGTTGGTAGTTGTAGGAGCTTAGTTTCACATTCCAAGTGAGTTGAAAGAAATCAAAGTTTAGCCACATGTCAACGTGGTGGTGAGGCCATTAGTGATATATAATGAAGCACACTGGTAGGTTTTTGAGAGTGACAATCAAATTGCTTGCTTCTTATAGTAGGAAGCTGAGTTTCCTCTAACCAAGCTAAATTATATCATCAGTATGAGGACTAGATTGTTCAGCTAAAGTTGAACAAACTTTTTAAGGGGTTGGTTACACTTGAGGGTCTCTTTCATGAAGGAGACCATATGAAGAAATACAAGGTAGTAATATCAATTTATGAATAAAACTATGAGAGATTCATCATATTCAAGGGCAACCTTCTCAAGCTTGGGAAGGTAAGTAGTAAGTCTGAGAAGCATGCTTTCATAGCACTTTGCCAAGAGTATGCAGATATTTTTGCTTAGGAGTAAAACAACCTAAAGGGTTTTGATCCTAAGCCATCTCAACATACCATATAGTTGGAGGCCAATTCCAAGTACATGAGGCAAAAGAAAAGGCCCGCTAATCCCAAGATTAAAGAGCTGATGAGGAAAGAGCTAACTAAGTTGATCAAGTCTAGGATCATCTTTACCATCAAACATTCATCATGGGTAGCCAACTCGGTGCCTATAAAAAAAGAAGGGGGAGATTAGTCTTTGTGTGGACTTCAAATATTTGAACAAAGTATCCTTAAAGGATCACTATCCTCTACTATCCATGGAGCATCTTCTCCAAGTAGTTATAGGATCAGAACACTTGTCTCTATTGGATGGACTTTCCAGCTACAACCAAGTTTGGGTGAAAGATGAAGATCGGTATAAGACTACATTCACCAAAAAATTGGGTATGTATGTGTACCAAAATATGCCCTTTGGTCTATCAAATGCTGGTGAAATTTTCCAAAGAGCTATGGACATAGCTTTCTAGGGGCTAATAAACTAAATGGTGTTGGTTTACTTGGATGACATCATATTTTTATCTAAGAATGCTAGCAAGCATATGGACCACCTAAGGCTAATTTTTGAAAGGTGTAGAGAGTATGGTATTTCTTTAAATCCCAAGAAGTGTGTGTTTGTCATTCATAAAGGCAAGATATTAGGCCACATCATCTCAAAGGAGGGGTTGTCTATTGATCTTGAGATAACAAGTGCCATCTTGGCCTTATCCTTGCCCAAGCATAAGAAGGGACTCCAAAGTCTCCTTAGAAAGATAAAATTCATGCGAATATTTATCCTTAGTTTTGCAAGTTTGGTCAAACCCATCATAGCTATGCTTAAAAATAACTAAGTGTTCACTTGGTCAAATGAAGGCAAGTCAACATTTGAGGCTATCAAGTAAGCCATCACTCAAGCACCCACACTTATGAATCTTGATTTCTCAAGGGATTTCATATTGTATGCTTTTGCCAACATTGATAATATATCAGCTATGTTGATGCAAAGGAATGGTGAAGGACTTGAGAAACCATTAGAATTGTTTAGTTAGGAGCTTGAAGAGTATGAGGTGAGGTATACCTTTATAGAAAAGCAAGTCCTTGCAGTAGTAAGGAGCTTCAAGAATTTTAGGCCAATGTTATCCAATAGAAAAATACACCGTATGGTGTCTCATCCTAGAGTAAGATACTTCCTTCTTAACAAGGATTTGAGTAAAAAAAAGCTGGTTGGATTACTAAAGTCATGAAGTGTGATGTGGATATCAAGGTCACGAAGCTAGTAAGAGGTAAATGCTTATGTGAGCATATGGTTGATGATTTTTATGAAGACAAAGAGGTCATCTTGGTAACACAAGATAACATAAAAGTAGATGCACCTCCACCTCACAATAGTTGGCTCCATGATATGACACACTTTGCGCTAACAGGCAAGTATGCTCAAGGTATGGATAAAGCTAAAAGAAGGTATTTCAGACTTCAGTCCATACCTTATGTTTTAGTTGATGGGGTTTTATTCAAAAGATACCTCAATAGAGTGCTCTTAAGGTGCATAGATGATGATCAAGTAGCCAAGCTTTTGGATAATTTCCATGATGAGCCTATAGGAGGTCATTTTACTCTAAAGACTACTACAGAAAAGATCATGAAGGTTGGTTACCACTATCCCAGCCTCTTCAAGGATGCTTATGCATGGGTGAGGAGGTGTTAGGAATTTTTTCTCTTTATAGGTAATCAAAAGTTAGCAACTTTCCCTCTCAACCCATTCATGTAGATAAACCATTCATGCAATGGGGTTTTGACTTCATTAGAGTAATCAACCCCCCATTAAGTGTAGGGCATAAGTGGGTGCTTACTACAATTGATTACTTCACTAGGTGGGTGGAAGCCATTGTATTGAAGGAAGCCAATGAAAGTGCAGTCTTAGATTTCTATGACAACATTATGACCAGGTTTGGTGTTCCATCCACTATCATATCTAATAATGCTTTAGCTTTCCTTGATTTGAAAACAAGTGAATGGGATCTCAAAATGGGCATCTACCTTAGCACTTTCTCAAACTATTATCCTTAAGTTAATTGGTTGGTTGAGTATACAAATAAAAATTTGTAGAGGATTATCAAGAGGACCATGGAGGAGAATCCAAGGACATGGCACACCAAGTTAAAGATAGCCTTGTGGGCTAACCGGGTAACTCCTAAAGCTACTATTGGCAATTCTCCATATGTTCTAGTATATGGAAGGGAGGCCAAGTTACCCATTTCCCTCAAGCTACCTACATTAGAGCTATCCCATTAGTTAGAGCTACTAAAAGATGAACCCATGAATATGAGATTGGTAGAACTCATAGAACTTGAGCAGTCAAGGGACCTTGTAATGAAGACGCTACAAGCACATCAAGCTCAGGTCAAAAAGGCTTTTGAAAAAATAGCTACAGTAGGGACTTTCAAGGAGGGATACTTGGTTCTCTAATGGGTTTCAAAAAATTCTAAACTGGGTAACCATACCAAGTTTGATAGCTTGTGGAGTGGCCCTTATTTGATCCATAGATGCAAAAAAAATAATGTTTTTCATCTCACCCAACTAGATGGGGAGGTATTACCCATCCTAGTCAATGGGATTCATCTAAAGCCATGTTATTAGAAGAGTTTGTAGCCATTGTATGTTATTATACATTTTGTATAGATTTTCATGTTTTTTTCTAAAGTGCCTTATGCACATCTATTTCAATTGTGTGTTTCCCCTTCCCTAAGTGCCTTGGGCATAGTTTTTTTCATTCTAATTGTTTTTGTTGCTTCAAGGGAGATTTATAAATAAATCCAACTTTTTAAACAAGTAGTGACTCCATGCCCAATGGATGGAATGAAGCAAATGAGTTGGGTTCTCAAGAATAGCAGGTATGCTTCCCTATGAATCACCAAAAATGTTGGCCATTTTTAGCCCATATATCAAAATTTTCCTAAGTATGAAAAGGGGAGCTTTCAAGAAAGGAAATGGGAAGTCTTTGGGAGGAATTTAGGTTTTCTAGCAATGACAACTTTAGGTTTTTGAGGACACACTACAAATCAGGTTTCTAATAATGCTTAACTTCTAAATGTTTAATAAGTAAAAGTAATTTGGGTTTACAAACTTGAATTACTCATGGGCAGTGTATTTCAAGTTCTCCAAGGAGCACTACTTGATTACTTGAATTAATCATATCCTTTTTTTAGGGCAAAAGGGACCAGTCAACTTTTTTTAAGGTCTTCTTCAAAAAATTTGAAGGGTCTTTCAAGAACTTGAAGGTACACTTCATAAATCCAAAGGGATTTTCCTTCTCCAAGTGGATAGTTACAATTTTATTGAAGGATATGTTACCCTTCAGAAGGACCATTTAAAAATTCCTGAAGGTTATATATCCCTTTGGGAGGATCATTCATGGAAGTTTTAATGGACACATAAGAAACTTGGAGGGTCTCTCACCCTTTGGGAAAGTCCATTGCAAAAAGTCTAAAAGGCAATTTTTGAAGGAAGAGGACAAAAATTTTGAAGGAATTCCTTCAGATAAATTATTCAAATAAATTCCCTCAGGATTTTTTCCCAAAATAAAAGGCTGAAGGAATTCCTTCAAAATAAAAACCTAAGATCAAGTGTCCAAAGGAAATGATGGGCCAATGGATGTCAAAATCAAGATAAGTGATTAGCTGTTGGAAGTAATTGGGTTTGAAAACCTTGAAGTCTTAAGGCTTAGAAACAACAAAGTGAGAATACTTTAAGATGGACAAGTCCAAATTAAGTAAGCTTAGAGAACCCAAATTATTCTACACAAAGTAAATCAAGTTTCTCCAAGTTTTTTACTTAAAAGGCTTTATAAGTAAAGAATTTAGGAAACCTTGAAGTTGGAGAGATCAAAGAACCCAAATTACTCTATATAGAGTAAATCAGGATTCTTCAAGTTATTGACTTCAGCTTGGTCTAGCAATGCAAGAATCATGATGCAACAAATGGAAGGCTACACAATGGCATAAACTAGAGTAGAAAGGGCCAATCAGTAAAGAACAAGTGACACAAGGATGACCAATGAGCATAGGAGTTTCCAAGTAGTTGATAGCTATAAATTATTAAGGCTCTCATCCACTATATTTCAATCCCTATAATCATCAATCGACACTTAAATGCATCATGCCAAGAAGAGACATTCCAACTATTCAAAAAATGGCTTCTCAAATGCACCAAAAGAAAAACTTAAAGATGGGAGGGACTTAAGAGGATTTGCTGAGTGATCATGAGTAGCATATTTAGGGAAAATAAGAAAGTGCAACATCAAAGTTCTAGCCATCAGTGAATCCTTCTTTCTTCCTCTTCTCTCTCCCCCTTTTTTATATGAATAGAGGCCTTAGAGCCAAATAAATCATCCTTAGATTGGTGATAGAGTTACTCTACATAAATCACTTTGTAAAAGACTCTTTTGAAGAAATACAAAGAAGACTTTTCTATTTTTAGTTAAAATAAGTGTGTAAATTTGGTTTCATTTGTAGAATGTATGATTTTCATTCATCACCTATGATTTTTTATAGCAACTTGCTTTTGATCCTTTTAGTTTTATGCAAGATTGAATGAAGTGTCTATATTTTGAGCTCTCCTTGAAGTGTTACTAGTTCATAATGTCTATTGTACACCTATTTTGTTATCCTTCAAATCATAAGGCTTCCCTTCAACCTCTACATAAAATCTCCATGCTTATGGCCTTGAGATAGAACCAGAATAGCATATGTCCTATTTGGGTTCATTAGTAGTTGGCTCTTTTTCTAGACCAAATAGATCAATTATTTTTGGTGCATCACCTCCCTTAGCTTATATTTCCTTTTCAGTCATCCTCCCACCCCTTTACATTAGTTGATATTAGATTTTAGTGTGAGGTTAAGAGCTGAAGTGAAGCATATGAGGAACTATCCTCATAAAAAAGGCTGAGGTTCAACCTCACCATAAGATACCCACATCCTAAGATTGTCCCCATACTTATAGATAGAAGTGAGGGATCTTGAAGAACTCTCTCACAAGAGAGAACTTCCAAGCTATAATAGGAGTTTTATATGAGTTATCACTCCCCCCTTCAGATCCATATACTACTTTACAGTCATTGGTTTTAGCTCCACCACTAGTTTTAGTTTCTCCACTAGTTACAATTCTTTCTCTAGTTTAGATTTAGACATAGTTAAAGCCTCCATCATCAGCACAAAGATTTCATAAACTTCCATAGAGGCCTTTTTTAGAACAATTATAGTTTTAAGATTCTAGATAGCTTCCAGCTATAGTGTTCACATCTAGGGTAGTATCATTGAGGCCCCATACCTCTAAACACAGAGCACATGTTCAGAGAGCTTATCCTACCACCAAATGGGTTCCTAAGAACCCCATAATTAAATCCACTCTAAAAGTTACAGAGGGACCCCATAGTTGGTTTCTACTTCAAAAAATTTAGAGCAGTTACAACATACATAGCTTTTAGAGTTACAGTCTCAACCTCTCCATCATACTTCATGATCATGCACAATCCCTCTCCTTGATAAAGGACACCATTGTACGAAGTCTCTCATGAGACTCATTGCTTAGTATCACTTCTTTTCAATTATTTTTACATATATTCCTTTTAATTAGTTTTACATAGTTTATTTTTACTTACTTGTACATAGTTTTTCAGTATTTCTTGTACATAGTCTCCTCATAATTGATTGTACATAGCTAATACCAAAAACATTCAAATATGTCAAAATACCAAAAATAATACAAAATTTCAAAATCTAAAAACATTCAAATAATTCAAAAATAAAAAAATAATTCAATTATATGTACTATCCATGATTTACATTTCTACTACCATGTTAGACTTACATTTGTTATTCTATGTTATTGTTTGTTGATTTATCTACATTACCATGCTTCCCTTGATCTTCTTTAAGTATGTGAAGTGACATCTATATCCATGATTGTTTCATTCTACCCATTAATGGGGCATCCTACTTCTACATTCAAGACATACATCGATATATCTACTCATTAGGGCATCTTCTACATGACTACACCATCTAGGTTATGGCATTCCTACACCACACACTCTAGTTTTCATGTTGACATACATTAATTACTAGCTTATATAGATTACTCTATCGATATTCAAGTGTATATAGCACTTACATAATTCTTAGCATATACCTAGTCGTGTACTATAAATTTTCCATATTTTCACCTCTTGCTTTGATTAGTTAGATGTGATAGTATTTCCAACATTTACATGCCTTCCTTTCTTGCTTTGCATAAATATATATGATTGTATTTATAAATTCATGTTCTATCTTTTATGTGTGCCTTAGGACATTTTCTAGTGTCATTTGCTTGTACTCTTCCATGTGTCTGTGGCCTTCATGCCAACCTTGCTTGTTTTCAAAATTTATGTGTATGTGGAATTTGAACATGCCTTGTATGCTTGCTTCCTATTTTGGTGACATGTGCCCATATCCCTTGTTTGCTTTGCCCCTTGGCCACTTTTTTATGTTTCTTGCTTCTTACCTTTTATGCTTATTTATTTTTTTACTTCTCAATTTTTTGCAATGCTATGATCCACATCATGTATTCTCTTGCTTTCTTGGATGCTATGATGAACATCATACTCCATCCCTCCTTGACAACTAACAACTAAAAACTAACCAGAATTACAATTATAGTTCACTATATTACATATGTTATTACATTTTTACATCTATCTAGGAATACCCATGTTGATATAATAATCTCCATTACAAACCATGTTATATCTTGAGATATCTTGTCGATTATCATTGCTATATCATGTATTTTTATAGTATAATACACTTCCATGGCTCTTTATTTTGAGGGAATTCATTGTAGGGTCTTCATTCTTACCCTCAAAAGAGGGGGTAACAAATAAGGGTTTTTGTCATTGAGATCAGATCCTGTAACTAATCAAAAATAAGTTTTTAGAACACCCATTATAGTATTCAGACTTCAAACTACATAGAACAAACTAGACAGATAGTGATAATCATAGAGCAGTCTTTAGAATCAACATAAGACAAGAGTGCCAAGTTTGGACTACAACACCAGATAGTAAGGTGTCTTATTTTGGTTCTCCTATCCAAATAACAAAAAAACTAGATTTTCTAGAAACAGACAAAAAAATAAGTATAGTTATAATTTTATCAGTAATAATTCAATTCAAAATCAATTATTTTAGTATAGTTTTTCTCAGACAATATAGATATAAGGGGTATAATGCATGACATGATGGAAATTGGTATAACTTCTAGATCAAAATCCATGTTATAGACACTAGTGATTGGGAGCAAAGTGCGTGGCACATTTGTTTTCTCTTCTTTATAGTTTATGACATTACCCAGGCATTCTTAGTAGTTACATGCCTTATTCCATCTATAGGTGGTTGGGATCATTCTCAAGTGGCTTCCACATAAGCATATTGCCTAGTTTTAGAGTGGATTTCATATAAGCCTAATCTCTACTTTTTTTAGTGGCCAAAATTGGCTTAGTTTCTAGCATCATCTATCCATGTCACATTATCAGATTATAGAACATTCATTGGCTTTAAGATCAATCTCATATGACACATATTTCATACTAGTATCAGTTCATAGTTTCACTTCACAAGGCAATGATGGAGCCAAAGGATTGGTTAGCTTTTATATTCTTGAGCCACCTACTTAGAAGGATTAGATATACAGTCTAAACATCGATTAGCACATGTATGATCACATAGCTTCACTCAGTAGATGATGATGGATCCAAAAGCCTAGCCTTTGTATTCTTATGCCACTCTTAAGAAATTGAGCACTCGACTATGTTCATGATATTACTTTTGGTACAACATCATTCAGTACATACCCAACATCACTTAGCATCACAATAGGTTTTTTATTATTTTTCATACCTGGTGAAGTGTATTCATTCCTTTCTCTTCCTCTCTTTTTTACCCAACTTTTGTACATTTTTACTTCAGACATAGTGAGTCTAGTAATAACTGATCTAATCCTAATTTTATTTTGTATATTTACACTTTAAAACATGCTCTCTATGCACACCCAAAAACACACATATTCATGAGCTTCATCCTTGTAGGTAAGTTTAGGTATACTTTTTACTTTTCCTTTATCCTAGTATTTCACTTTGCTACATCACTAGAATAAAAGGGGGGAAATGTAGTCATATAAAATGTCAAAATTGGTAGATTGAGTGTGGATTATTAAACCCAACTCATATGCCTTTTTTGCATGCTCTCATGACCCTTATGGACACATTTTTTCTTATTCCCATTCATCTCAAGATTTTTAAATGATCATTCTACCTCAACCCAGTAGCATTTCCTAGGCCAATCCTATCCCCCCAAGTTTTGCACCTATAGGATAGGAGCACCCAATTTGGATTATAGTGTCAAACCCTAGGGTGTCTTATTTTAGCACTCTTGTCCAATTGAATTTTTAGCTCTAATAGTTATTTCCTTATGGTTCCTATCTTTTATCTTGTCAGCCTAACATGAATAAATTTGACCCATGACCAATAGATCTCTATAAAAGCTCATTAAAAATTCATTTAGAAGGAGGTTGGAAAATATTAAAAATCAATAAAGAATACAAGTAAAACTATTGAGGCAAATTTTTCTATTCTCTATATACATCCATCTAATACAACTACAAGCATATCCAAATACTCACACCAGTCCCTAGCCACCTCAAGCACACCTAGTTTAGCATTTTTTCATCTACATTACATTATTTCACAAATCACATTAAGAAAACTACATATGTCATGATATCTCTTCAGAGTATTGGTATGTAGGTAACATACCCACACAAGGGGTGTGGATAGATGTTTAGTGCATCTTACACACACTAACCCCCCCCCCCCATTATTTCTCAAATTTTATCAAAGCACAATGAATTCTAAGGTTTAGATTAAATCAGATCTACAAGGAGTTTAATAGACTTTTAGTAGTTGAGATTTCATAAGCAGGCTCACATAGGGACAACAAACAAAACCCAAAAAACTTAGGTCTTTGTGAGAAATTTAGACAACAGTGGTAGAAGAGGACAACAACACTAGACTCTAGGGTGTCCTATTTCAATTGTCTTATTTTTCACAAAATTAAATATAGATCTTGATTTGTGACACTATCCCAGTCTTGCATAACCAATATCAGACCATGCAATATCCATTTCAATTCATTTTAAGCTAAGTCTTATTTTTCAATATTTATTTTTATTTATACAAAGGTTAAAAATACAAATAAATTATATAACTCAGTGGTTAAATTGTTACAATATTATTTACTGATTTAGTCAACCTATACCTTTAACTAAATTAGGAATAAGACACCAATATTCCCAAAATAGTTAAATCATACAACCAAAATCAAATGGTATATGCCTAGCTGATATAGTTAATCACAAGAATTGATAAAAACAAATTTTATCAGGTTGGCCAATGCATTCAGAGAGATTGGAAAGAACTACATTGGATTGTCCTATACAGTTGGAATGAAAGAGGTAAAAATAGACTCTATCAGGTTGGTTGATAAAGCTGGGGAGAAACATAATTTTTTAGTTTGGCCAATGTAGTCAGGGAGATAAATAGAATTATATTAGTCTAGCTGATGTAGTTTATATAAGGATGGTAAAACAAACTATATCAGGTTGTTTGATGTAATCATGGAGACAAACATAGATAATTTTAATAGACTAGTGATACATTTCACAAACACATAGCATTGTATTAGGTTGGTCAATGTAATCTAGAATCACATAATATAATAGTATTGAGATAGCTGATATAATCAATGAGAAAATAGCAGGCATCAAATTAAATCTAAATAATCTTCAAAAATAATATTAGGTAGATAGTAAATAGATTTGACTAAAAATGTGGGCTCATAAATATAATTGATCATTCATTGACTAGTGTTAGACTAATATTTCATATCACCAACTAGAGAGGCTAAACAATGCTTGTAACCCAATAACCCCATTTTTTAGGGTATGATGAGAGTAACTTCCTTGGGTGATATATTCCTCTCAAGTGCACCATAAAATTAGATGAATTGTTGGTTTTATAATTTCAATAAAAAAAAGGAATCCTAATAATTTTATACATACCATGAGGTATGTGGAAACTAAACTTTGTGTATAACACTACCTAGGGCCTAGGTATTGGGATAGTATCCCTCACTTCACGGTGCCAGTAAAACAAATCATCACTTAGACAAAAAATTAAATATCTCTATATAGTTTTAAAAATTCTAGAACATAGTTTTTAGGGAAAACCAAACAAAGAGAAAATAAATATTGAAAATCAATGTTAAAATTTACAACATTTAATGAATTAAAATAAACATGAACATAGAATTATATTGGGCTAGACAATATAGTTGTAAACTAAAAAAATAAAATGATAAAAATATAATTATATTGGTATGGGTTATACAATTATATAAACACACAAAATTATATTGAGCTAGTTGATATAGTCTATAAAACACATAATGGTATTGGGCTGGTCAATGTCATTCACAAACAAGTGGGAAATTATTTTGAGCTAGTTAATACAATAAGTTAAAGGAAAAATATAAGAAGCTAAAATAAACACATGAAACTAATAAAACCAAAGGTGTATAGTTCACCAAAATGTATGCATGGGCTAAGATTCACCTACACATGCCTTATCTCAATAGAATCAGACTCACATGAAAGTCAAATCAAATAGATCATGTCATACTTGGATATTCAAGTAAGGACCAATGGATTCTATAGATATAGAAAAGGGTAACTTAAAACACAAGTGTTAATAGGAAATGGTTCCAAAGCCTATGCCTATGGGAAAATGATGTAACTCTAACTATACCTTAACAATGATATACTATGGTTGTATAAAAATAAACAAAATGGAAAGGGTTAGATTGATCATACAAGGTAAGGTATCATAGTCAACAAATGGGGGTCTAGGAAACCTAAGGTGGATTATGGAAAGTCTAATCAATCATATAACCATACCAGCTTATTTGGTGTAGATAAGACCTAAATAAGGAAACATATGCATATATTCACAAAACAACAAGTAAAATCTAATATACTAAATGAAATAGTATGGGTTTAAAATATTGACCTTGGAGAGGATCTATGGACACCTCAACCTCCATATTGGCTCAAGTAGATCTATGTAAGAGATGTTGTATGTTAAATGCCTCAAATGGTTGGATAAATACCTTAAGACATTCACAGCTAGGGACACCTAATGAGTCCTCTTATTGAACCTCCAATACTACAAGACAAGACTCCTCAAGATAACTTTCTAACCACAAACTCTCTAAAATGGTACTTAAGGTATAAGTATAGGTTAAATTAGAGTGAATAATGTGTATATTCTTAATTTTAAATTAAATATGATCCCTATATATATGGTTCTAATATCTAAAACCAACCCTAGATAGTACTGGCCCAGATAATAAAATTTAAAGGAGTCAACTAACACAAAATGGTATCGGTCATGTCGATATAATATAGATGTCAGAAAAAAGGCTCAAAACTACTTTGAGTTAGCTAATGTAGTACATGAAGGATGAAGACATATAATATATTGTATTGGATAGGTTGATATCATAGGATATAAGGGGAATTGGCACAACTGAATGGGGACAAACAAGAGAGATGATAGATAATATGAGGAGGTAAAACTAATATATATCAATGATGTGACCATGAAAAAATAGTAACATATCTTAAAAGGCACCACAGGTTTGCCTACCCCTTTCTTAGTGCACCCTTTAAGGCATGCACTCATGGAGATTTATGCATTGACAAGTGTTATAATAGAAATTGTTAGTAAAAAATAAAGTAAAAGATATTGTATATGCACATTCCACTTGATTAATTACAAGTTCCATATCTCCAATACTTTTATAGATGTAATATTTAAATCACTTGTGTTGTAAAGCCTTATAATCAAAGCCTCATATTTTACTATATTATTTATACATGAAAATCTTGATTGCTATATTAATGGAATACTCTGATAA
The DNA here is from genome assembly GCA_037957365.1 of Torreya grandis. Taxonomy (NCBI): domain Eukaryota; kingdom Viridiplantae; phylum Streptophyta; class Pinopsida; order Cupressales; family Taxaceae; genus Torreya; species Torreya grandis. Next base: position 4,762,123 of record JARHVA010000128.1, on the reverse strand, counting down.
TGGGGAGTTACTAGAAATAGTTAGCCTTGACACCTAAAGCACATTTGGACCCATAAAAATACATGGTCCAAGTTTTGTTTACTTTGATATACATAAAAAATCATCATGAAAAGTGTCATTTATAGGAGAGTGTTCTAATAAGGGAGTCAAAACTAATTGGTCAGTGATGACCTATCCTATTACCAATTTATGGGATAAAAACATGAGATCAAACTACATGAGTAACATGACCGAACATAATAACTAAGCATACATTTTCTATTGAGTTTTAATTATTTTTCATAATCGACCAATATATGATTGATCTAAAACATATTTTGTTCTCTATTTTCATCATCATTTTGTACAAGCAAGTTTCTCAATGCATGTTTGGTGGCATAAATGCATAGTAAACTTATTACTTGTTTAATCCATTTCTGAGGGGGAATTTCAACAATAACTTTTAATTTCTTATGATCAACTTAGATACCCATATATGATAAATGATAAACCCCAATAAATTTCCATATGTAACCCTAAAGGTACATTTCTTAGGATTTAATTTCATATTGTATTTTGGTAATTATTCAAATATTTTCATCAAATCTCTAGGATGATTTTCATGTTTATTTTATTTTCCCAAGATATCATCAACATAATATTATAAAATATCATGCATATAATCATGGAATATATTTTTGATGTCACTTTCATAAGTTGCACTAGATTTTTTAAGACCAAACTGTATGACAACATAGAAAAATGTTCCCCAAAGAGTTGTAAATGTGGTTTTATGTTGATCACTATGATTAATATTTATTTGATTATAACCATAAAATACATCCTTAAAGGAAAACATCCACACCTAATATTAAAATAAATTATCATATCAATATTTTGTGATGGTAAATCATCTTTAAAATATGTTTTTTGTAAGTATCTAAAGTCCATGCAAATCCCAATTCCTCCAGTTGGTTTAGCAACTAGGATAATGTTAGAAATCTAATTTCAATATTCAATAGGGCATAAAAAACCAACACATAGTAAATTTTGAATTTCATATCTAACCAATAAATAAACATTAGTATGTAGATTTATAATATTTTTCTTAACTGGATTAACATCAAGATGGACACCTAAGTTATGACCCATGATGGATGCATCGATACCAAGCATATCAACAACAAAAAAACAAAAAAATTAGGAAAATCATGTAATATTTTCATACCTTTTTTCTCTTTAGGAGTAATGAATGCACTTAAATATAAAATATTAGGGTATTGTTTAGTACCATAATTAACTTCATTCATTTATTCATTAAACATTATAGATTGATCCTCAACATATGGAGCAACTGGTAAATAATAATGACCATATAATGGAATGTTTTAATCCATAAGTGAGGGATCATACTCCCCAAAATATGTGAAATTACTTAAATAAAAAGGAAACATCTACTTATAATGGTAAGAAGGTAAATTCACATGTGATCTCAAATATTCTTGAAGGGATTCATTGTTAGATAAAGAGTCAATAGGCACAATCTAAGGTGAATTTACCTTCTCAATCAATTCAATATGTACAAGATGCAAAGCTATGATAGTATTTATCTATTTAATATGATTCATGTTATTTTTTATCAAGTGATTATGAAAATATATTTTATTTTATAACACTTTCAAGATTATGAACATCAATATACCCATGATTCATTTGAAAGGGATAATATTTTACTCGATAATCCTCACCATATCGAAGCCTTATTTTAAATTGATGAATAGTTGGAATGATAAGATCTTTAATACATTTTTCATGTTTGCCTAAATCTAAGCCTTTTTATCCCATTTTATATATATAATATAATCCAAAGCCATATTTTTCCAAATTTTTGGACTAGGTCAGGAGGTTGTTTTGGTTTATAAGTAGTGAAACTAGTGTCCACTATAGACTTTTTATTTTTATCATCATCAGATGGTGTATCATTAGGCATAGATGATTTAAGAGGTATACATAAGTCTTGTGAGGTAGATTATATTAGTTTTATTTTTATTTTTCTTATGATATTATATATTAAAATTGTTATTATATCCTTTTTATAATATAAAATTAGTGAAGTTGAAAGGTTATAACCTTGCAATCCAAATGTTATGATGTTTTTGTGAGGGATTTATGATCATTAAAAATAAAAATAACCCTTATGATGGATTTATCATCATTCAAATTAAAACTAACTTATCATCATTAAAAATAAAACTAACCTATCATCATTACAAATAAAACTAACCTATCATCATTACAAATAAAACTAATCTGCATGATGTTTTTTTCTTTCACAAATATTAAAATTTTCTCAATGATTATTGTTTAGAGACTAAATCAAATGCAATACATATGTTGAATAGTATGAATGGAAGGAAATGATATTAAAAAAATACTTTTTAAATCAATCTAATTAGTTCAATAAATTAAAATAAACCATGTGAACAATTTTTCTCTTCTCTAACATGTGTTATTTTCTCACACACATGTTTCATTTTCTTCTCACACATTAAACTCTTTTTTCTCATATGATGAATATGTTGGAAAAAGTGTTGTCATTGATTTCAAATTTAATGATAAAGTGGTGATGTCATTTTATGAAGTATGATATCATGAAGTGACTAGAAGGATTTGAGTATGGAATGTCTATTCTGGTGCAAGAAGGAGCATGATGGCTCTAGGAGATGAGTCTATAGAGCATGTGACCTATGTGAACATGGAGAGAAGCTTGAAATAATGGAATGAGTGAATATGGCATGTTTATGATGATTTGAGATCAGTATAACAAGGTTCTAAGTGCTTTAATTATCCAAGTTTGACTGATGGTTTTAGATCCAATGTGCATAGAGACCTAGTGAGGTCCAAATGAAGGGTCAAATTGAGTTTACAAGGTGTTGCAACCCATATGATCATGGATTGAGGTGTAACAGGGTGGTTCAAAGGTTATAACCTAGTTTCAATTCTTAAAGGAATACAAAGCAAGAAATAACATTGAAAGTTTTCTTATGTATGCAAATTGAAGGTTTCCAATCCTGAGAAGGAAATTGAGATGTTCATTGGCACGTGTAGAGTTTACATGGTGACCTAATAAATTTGGAATAATTTTTTAAGGGTCATAAGAGGCTTCCAAAATCATTTTGTAGAGAAACCAAGCCCTCAACTTTATAAACAAATGTTAAGAAGGTAAGGAGGTTTTTATGCTTGCAAACCCTCATAGTGGAGCAATTAGAAAGATGTGAATGGTTTTGGCATAGAATTGATTGTAAAGTCAATTTTTATGATTATATTTTTTAGAGGACTCCTCCAAGCACCTCCAAGTGGTAGTGGTGTGTTAGGGTAGTGAATAGAAGGTACATAAAAGTGATTGTTTCTAAAGATTTTATTATTACAAGCAGGGTTGGCAAAGTCAATGCATACAAATCACTGGAGGTTGAAGGTAAAAACTTGTTATTGATACTTTTGGAGTTATTTTATCAATTTATATTCACTATTTCAATAATTTTTTTAAACAATTTGTCCTATTTATAAATCTATGAAGAGTGAAAATGGTGAAAGAAACCAAGTAGAGTGAAAAGGTGATTAAGGAAGAGTTTTAGGTGACTAGGGATGGATCAAATGGTTTGGGGATTTTTTTTAAGACCTATTCATAATTTTTCCTTGGTATTTAATTTTTGGTGATCCTAATACATAAGTAAGAAAGTGATCTTAAGTTGATCAGTTTGTATAAGTCAAGACAATGAAGGTGTATGTCTCATAGAATAATATATATGTTCCTTACTTACTATTAGACATCCATACCATTGTGATTGGAGTTTATATAAAGGTTTTAGGTATATAATTAATGAATTTTTATTTGAATTAAGTGATCTTATAGGTGTTAGGAGTCATGTTCACTATGACTATGTTTTAAGTCAAGATGACTGCTACAAGCATGCTGAGGGAAGTGAAGTGTTTGAGGTTCTTTAAAAAAGAGTTTATGAATATATTTATTTATTTATTATACCTAATTTAAATATTCATTCTTTTGTAAATTTGAGGAGATAGTTTGAAATGTTGAGATGGGGAATCCAAAAGGGCTTATCTAGTTGCATTGGCACTATGTGAGAATGGTTTGAGAGATTGGTTTTTAAGACCAGTGAGTAACATTAAAACATGTGATATATCTACTTTAAATTGATATAGAGATAAAATAGAAGATATGGGTGTGAATTATATGTCTTGAAATAACTCTTATAGGTGTTAAACAAGAACTTATTCATAATTGTGTTCTTGAAAGCTATAGGCGGCTTGAGTGACCAATTTGTAAAAGTGATTTGGAAGTGTTCTTGATATAGTTAAAGAATAAAATAAGTATGGATATGTTTTATAAGTCTAAAATTTTCATAATAATTCATTTTAAAACATTTTTTATCAAGTTTGAAATTCAAAGTTTCTTGATTGTACTTTGACTATGTTTAACCAGTATGGGTCGTCATGTTGCAGAGTTGATTTTGGATTATTTGAGTCTATGTGAAGGAGTCCAATAGACATGGAGAGGTTTTTTAAGTAATTAATAGTATATTCATATCTTTTTTTCAAATTTTTGTTTTATAAATATGATAGTATGCTTTAGCTCTAAGAGACAAACTTGTCTGTGTGTGAAGGCCTAAAAGGTGAGTAGACCTAATTGATAGGTTCAAGGTGTCAAATAGAGTTTTATATGGTATGGAACTATGTGGAAAAGATAAATATTATATTAAATTCAGTTTTTATGTGTTTCATCCATTATTAAAGTCAAAATCTGGTCCAAGAGGTCATAATTGTAATGTGTTGGTGTGAAGGGCTAATTCCATTAAGGTCTCTATTAGGCCTAATTGAGTTTTAGCCTCTATAGGTCTTAAATAACCTATGGAGTGTTTGGTTATCATATGTAATTTATTTATTAACCTATTTTAAGTGTTATTAAATTGGGTTAAGGATATTTTCTAACCAAGATAGGTTAGATGGAGTATGTGGTATAAAGGCAAGGCCTAATTGGCCTATTAAGACTAGTTGAGTTGGTATGGAATAAAGAGAAGGAAATATCTCAATAAAGGAGAAAATTTAGGTCACTAAGGACCATAAAATTATGAATAATATTATTCACTCATATGTGATTAAGTTAATATAGGTGGATACATAAGTCATGGGACCTAATGAGCCTAGAAGAGGCATATTGAGCGAGTGAGCCTTAGAGGTTGTTTGAGTGAGAGTGAAGGGGAAAGAGTGCAGAAAAAGGAGGTCATAATTATTTAAGAGCCATAAATAGGTGTTAAATATGATTATATATTCAAGGTATCTGATTTTTTTTCTTGGTTTCCTCCTTATAATTTGGATCTTGTAAAAAACTAGTTGGGTGGGTGCTCCTTGTGAAGTGGGTGATTCACTAAATGTTGAATCTTGTCATTATAAGATAGTGGTCCATGTACATGGTTTAATGGATTTTATTCCCCAAGAGGTTTTCCCACATAATCTCTTGTGTTATATTTTAATGTACTTGTGTGATTATTTGCTTATGCATTGTTATATTATGTATGCTTTGTGGAATGGTGTTTGGAATTTAATATGCATTGTTGTGAAACTGATTCACTCCCCCCCTCTCAATAGCTACTTCCAGCATAATAGTTTGAAATGAAGGAAAAATGATATTTTTTTGTTTTAAATTTGATAAATTTCACCAATGATATATTTTAAATTGTGTATTTTATTTTAATTTAACACTTCGTTTTATTTTATGTACGTGGAAAATGAGTTTTTTACATATTTTTTATAAATTTTACTCATTCTATTCATTTATTTTTATTAATTTAAATATATATTTTTAAATCAATAAATTAGGGTTATGGGGTCCCTTACCCTTTGTATTCATAAAATATAATCTTAAAAATGATCATCCAAAAGAAGAAAAATTAAGTTATGAGCACAAAAATATAGATTGCTACAAAATAAGTAGAAGCTATAGAATAGTCCATTAAAAATATATAATATTAGAGAACCAAAATTCATTTTATATCCAATGGAGATGCATCATTTTTAATGCAAAAATTAATAGGTTATGACATTAAGTTTTGGTTTGTTCAAGTGAAATGTACCATAACAAATCCTTTTCACAAACCAGCCAAAAGTTTGAAGTGTTTTTTTGAGAGAATCTTGAGGGAGACTATAACCTTTTTTGATTTCAACATCTTTCCATTTATAAATATCCATTGTATCATTTATGTTATATAAAATTATCCAATTATCAATTTTATACGAAAGTGGAGGAAACTAAAATTTCAATCCAATCCCATAGAATGTAAAATAATATGAAAGTAATAAATCATTCTTGCCAAAGAAAATAAAATATTGACTGGAGAATGGGCCTCCATCTTCAACATATCAAGAAATGACATCCATCTATTGGAGTATAAATAAATAATAAAGGAAGGTCCCAAATTCACAAAGGATTCCATAGCTTCCCTTCTAGCCCATCGAGTGGTAGTCCTCACAGACTCATGCATCATGGCTCTTGAAACTTGTTCAATTATTTCTTCCAACCTATGGTGCTCTGCTCTTAACCATAAGGGACAATTGAATTCAAAATAATCATAAATTTTTATCTTAAAATCACATCTATTTTCATTATATATAAGTCATAAAATCTCTTACATACATCTCACCAACCAACAAAGTCATATTCCATTTTGAAAATAGTGGTAAAACCAAATTATGTAAAAAAGTTTCACATAAAAAAATCTTCCTCAGAAAAATCCCTAGAAACATCTTCAAACATATATGATTAAATTAATATATATAATTGATTTAAATTAACCCTCTTGAGCATATATTTCAATCATATTTCTTTCAAAATAAAATTATAAACCTTAGGAGGTCTTTTGCAAGAAAAAATATCTAAGCCCAAATTACCTACAATATTTAAAGAAGCTTGGAGATCATTAATTTTCCCCATTAAATATTATTTCTCTTTATCTTATTTTTTTAAATCAACAAGTTCCTTCCTAAGCTAGTTAATAATTTTGTTCTTATAATTTATGACCTAAAGAGATTCATTCAAGGATAAATGAGAAACATTGGAATTTTGTATCCTCTTACCCATGGTTTTAGACTTATCCCAAAATAAGTCTTATTTTTGAAACTTAGAATAAATGTTTTCCTCTAAAAAAAAATTAGATTTATTCTTACTTTGAATGTTTTCCTAAAAATTTATTTTTCTATTCCCCTTTCAAAAATAAAACTTCCTGGGTTTAATCTTAGAAAGGATAAAACTAGATTTACTTGTTTACAGATAATTACCTAGACCCTTTGGTACATGTATATCTAGAGCGAAATCAAAAATATTTGAAAAGGAATATAAAATATCCCTTAAAATTGAAATACAATTCTTCACTAAGGCATCCATAATGATGAATTTTGTAAGCCCTAATGAGCTAGATCCCTAGAATTACCTTTCTAAACTATAAATATCATTTTCTCAAGCATTTTAAGCATGAAGAAAAGGAAATTCATGCAATTATTATATTTCAAATTTATAATAAGATATAAATGGAACCTAAAAATTAAGTTATAATGGCCCTCATATGTAATATACTTTTGGATAACTTTTGTCACTTGAATCCAAAAGGATGGTAAATAGTTACAAAGAAAACCCTTACCTGTATCAATGATATACTCACCTGACATAAGAAACACAACTTTATAATTAATATTTTTGGGTTTTAAAATATAACACTTTTCTCCTTCTCTCAATAATCTCATAACTTTGTAAAGAACCTCTTCAATCACTATCACCTCCAACCCTTTAACCTCGCTATACTTAGAAAAAATGTAAAACACCCCCTCATGAAACCCACAAAAATTTTCAAATAAGGTGATCTACCTTGAATTATAAAAGACCTTGTAGCAATCAGGTGGTTTAACTTGATATCCTCATGAGACGTAGGTTTTTAATGTTTCATAATCTCTAATTAAGAGTACTTGTAGCTTAGTTGAATTGAAAAAATAAAAAGTAGAAAAAAATCATTTGAAATAGAACTCCACCTTAGAATTTGATGAGGTCCTTAATTTAATCATCATTAGAACTATCCTCTAAGAGAATTAACATGAGAATAACCATCAAATCAAATCTTTCAAAGGAAGTCATGATAATAAAGATAATCTTCCATTATAACAAGCACAAAAAAATGGATAGAAATAAATGGTCACACAAAAGGTAACAAATATTTTAAGAGTACATTAGAATACTCCTAAATGGGGTAGGGGGTTCCCAAATCAACCAACATTGGGCTAAATATAGTGTCCTCCTAACTGAAGGAAATAGATCAACCAATGTTTTCTATAACCCTACTTCAAATGCTTTTATTAATTCCTCTAAAAACTTATGAGCATTAGATTTTTGCCTCTTTTTATTTACTTTAGATAAAAGAATAGGTAAAAAATGCCTTTATTTTGAAGTAAAGAGCATTCAAACTCAACTTTTCTCTTTTTTCCCAAGGTATCCTTTAGATCCATAGGAACAATGTTTTCCTTTGAAAAATTATCTTCTTCAGATCTTTTTAAAATCACACCATCCCTTGTAATTGGAAATCAATAAGAAACCTTTTTCTTATAAATATTGTCCAAAATAAATATAAAGCGTATGAATATAAAATAGAATTGCCCCTATTCTCCAAAACTTATTTAAAATGAAATACATTGCCTTTGTCTCTATTTAAATCCTCAAACTCCTGAAACTCCCTAACTTGAAACATATATTTAGAAAACTATTGAGAATGATCCATAAAAAAAGTATCATGATCTCAAACCTTAACAAGCATATCATTTCCTTGTTGTAAATTTGGAAAGATAGACTCTTGACCCTTTTTATGAAAGGAATAGGGTCTTGTAATAAATAATAAAGTAAAACCCTAGGTTGAGAATCAATCATATCATTTGATTGAATAAAATTTTTCTTTTTCTTTTGCCAAAATTTATTAACACCATTAAATTTTTCAAATTATTTAGAATTCCTTGAATAATGAGACAAGGATCATATCAAAGGTTAAAATTATGGCATCCTCACCTTAATTTAAATTTCTAGCACCTAAAATAATTCATGATCATCAACCTTCAAGATCAAGGCTTTGTATTTTTCTTAACATAATCAATATGTACCTTAATCCTTGTAAATATGGCATCCTTTATAAATTATCTTGGATCGATTTCACATAGCCTCTATAGATAATTTCCTATTATTTGAAAAACATCCATCTTCCAATACTCCAAAGGGAAAGCATATAGCCTAACCCAAACCTTTGAATTAGTGATAGAAGGATTATCTCTCAAAAACATCTATTTTCAAGGGAAAAGATCTTATTTCCTTTTAACTTCTAATAATTATAAATAATAAAGTCTTTTTCATCCTTAGTATATTGTTTAAATAAAAATCAACCTTTAAACAAATAGCGAATATTACTTTCATGAAAACATTTCCAATGTTCTTTCAACTAATTTTCCAACTGAGAACCCTTCGACTGCCTACCAAGTAACTTTCTTAAAAGATATTTTGAATCTAGATCATCACATTAATTTAAGATCAAAGCCTTAGGAATTTTCATTTTTTGAATATTTTTAAAATCAAAAGAAATAAAAGTGGAGTGAATATCTAAACCTTATTCCAAAATAGGAGTATTTAAGTTACTACTGGAGTAACTATATTTTCATTTTACCCTTCTAGAATATGAAGATCCAAATCTAAGGAAAGTAGATCTTCCTCCTTAACCATAGTTTTTTGACCAATCTCAACCTTTTTATCCATTTTACCATTTTTTAAAGGAGCAAGGTTGATGGATCCAAATCTTATTAAAATAATCTGTAATTGTTATTTTGAAAGGTTAGAAAGAAAAAATCTAATCCACAAAAACTCCTAAGCTTTGTTTCTATAATAAATAGATATTCACAATATCTTGAACCATTACATTAGCACCCTTATTAATATCATATTTTACCAATTTTTATACATCACCCACTTCTTTATTCACTTCTATTGGGTTTTACCAGAATATAACAATAATTTTTTAAAATTAAATACACATATTCAACATATAGATTTCACCACGAGAAATCCTAACTGGTGATATTTAATTAAATGCATTAATTTAGTTAAACAACAAGGTTATGGATAATACACTTAGCTAAGGATCACCATGTAAAGATATAAAAATCATTAATAAACTAAATAACCATAATTACTGCATTTCAACATAAGTGAAATAGTACAAGTTTAACCACAGCTGATACAATATTACAACCTCTAATGTAAGAAATACAATGTATAAATATTTTAGCTTCAAAAATACATAAAATATCTCAAATGATAAAACATGATACAAATATCCTCTGAGCAAAGTCTCCACGACTCAAGTATCAATATGTAATCTCAAGTGTAGTCTCAAGTATATTACTCTAGCTACAAGGGAGAGCATCATCCAAGCACTTTTTACCAACCATGGGCAATAGATCCCCTACACTATATCCCAAAAATGGGATGACCCTCCCTTCATGAATGGGTATATAATGATAGTTTGGGAATCTAGAGTAACAAACCAGAACCCATGTGTCAAAGATATCTAATACATAATGTGTACCTTAAAAAAATCATTTTAATATGATATCGCATAAATATAGAAACAATATCAACATATGAAATGACAATGTTTATCAAACTTTACTTTGGCCAAAGTTTTCAATAATAAATGATCTCCAAGATTAGTTAAAAGCATACACACCACTTGATCAAATTACCCCTTATCTTGCATTGATGGTGTTAAATAAGCCAGTTAAATCCATCCACTACTTAGGGTCATGAATGCAGGATTCAGTACAAATAAAAAATAATATTAAAAACCTAAAGCTTAATTCTTAATATTTAATTTAGCTAATCAAAATACACTAAATATATAAATATCACATCTATTCATTTATTCTATAAAATAAAGTGAATGAAATCCAAGAATCTAGTTTATTATAAATAATAAGTAGAATACAAAAATAGTCCTCAATATAACACACCATCCAGGTAATGAATATTTAGACTATCAATTACTTTATCTAATAAGAAACTTATAATATTATTTCTTCACGAAATAATATTATAACCCTGGCTAATAATTTTTTTATATTCTAAATATAACAACATCTAGTCCTTACATATAATTATGTTCTATATTTAATCTCATAAATACAATAAATGTTTTATTTTTAAACATTATAACATTTTTTATAAACACCAATGTAATCAAATGACCATTATTTGTTATTATAACTATAGAGTAATTTCCTACTCTACGTTGTATTTAATTATTTTTGATTTGAGCACTGCAATTTTGGTTCTTCGGGCGAAGCGACAGAATTTTAAAGCAGAGGGCCGGTTCATTTTTCCCAAGTGTTGAGATGCAGTGGAAGCTGCCAAGTGTCACCCTCTGAGCAGGTCTTTTTCCCCTTCTTGTTTCCTTCATCTCATTTTTGCTCGAGTATTAGTTCAAGTGGATGCTGCCAAGCATCGCTTTTCAGGAGACAAAGCTGACAATTGGCATCCCCCAAGTCACCTTTTTGTAAACTTTTAGAATTGTGGATCGTGCCACATACCCTGTAGTAGTTAAGCAGAACACACCACGTGTCAGCATCCACATCTCATATCAGTGTCTGCACTTCATTCAGAGACTCTCACCATAAGGCAGTAGAGAAGATAGAAAGTGCCAAGTGGTAGTTGTGGAGGCCCTAAAATCCCTTTTTGGAGAAAAATTTCAAGTCACCACGTGTCAACATTCGGGAAGCTATGAGTCCAATGCTTTCCATTCAACGCACAAAGGCGTCATTTTATTTTTCTTAAGTGCCACAAAGTAGCGGATGCTGCCAAGTGTCGTTCTCTGGGTCTCCCTCTACTCCATCCATAGAAGAAGTATAAGATGTCACTTATCTTCCTTGAAGCCACGAAAGTCTCCACATGTCAACGCCTGAGAGAATCATCGCCAAGCTCTATTAACAAATATGAAACGATGGTGGGTCCTGGGTGTTACTTCAAAAGTATACAAAAGTTGCCAAATGTCACCATCCATAGGAGTTCAATATATTCCCTAATGATACTATGGCACAGCCAAAGGGGAGTGGAAAGAGCCGTGTGTCTTCGATGAATCAGGCAGAAGGTGCCAAGTGTCATTTTTCAGTGTATTTTAGGTGATGAAGGGGATTTTCAAAAAATTGACCAAGTGTCCTCTCCTATTTCAAAATAGCAAAGTGTTTAGTGTATTGGTTGCTAAAAGTGAAATGGAGGGAAAATCAGGTAGAGTTAATTCGAGTAGATGAAATAGTTCATCGGGTAGATTTTTGGAGCCACCCATAACATTGAAGGCACCGTCTATTTGTCTCCTATGAGCAAAGGATGGAGAAGATTGTGCAGGAAATAAAGTATAAAGAGACATCCAGGGATATAAAAGAAGAAGAATTGTAAAATTTGAAAAGAAGAAGGGAGGAATTCTCATATTTTTAGACTTTCAGAGTTTTTGACCAATAATATCATTTGCTTTTGTTACATTTTCCTGAGTTGAAAGGTTTATATGACTATGTGTGTTTCTGCATCTTTTGTATGACTGAAAGATTCAATAAGAAAATTGAACACTATGCCCTTGTTGATGTCATCTGTGTCATTTGCAAAGTAGTCTATGTCGTAGATTTTCTAGTGTTGTGATTGGAAATGTTATTTGCTTCTGTCCCATTTTCTAGAGTTTGAAGTTCTACATAACTGTGCGTGACTTTTGTGCCTCCTATGTGATTGGAAGATTTTATTAAGAATATTGAACACTATTCCTTTGTTGACAATTCTTGTATCTCAGCAAAAGATTCCCCTGTTGTGAGCCTCTGTTTCTATTATTCCAATCTTTTACATTGATCATGCACTTGTCTGCTCTTAAATGTAATAGAATCACATAATAGTTTCACTGTGCTCAGGTTAGGATTAGGATTACTCTTAGGTGCATCACCATAGTTAGGTTTCCATTCCTGCATTTTGCATTTCTGTTTAGTCTCCTATCCCTTTTCCCCATCACCCAATACAAAAGAAGAGACCAACTTCTTTAAAATCTGGAGGTTGTTTTCAAGTTGCATTGTCCCACAGCTTGAAACTTCCCATTGTTGTTGATTAAGATCTAGCACCATTTTAAAACATCAACAGTTTTTGGCAGGCTCAGTGGGACCAATCTTTCAAGGAGTTGAATAATTTTGGTGTATTCTTCAGCCAATTTGCCTTTGGAGGTTTTTATCGACACCAACAATGACTCTGCATCACCAGCCAATCAAGCAGTATCATCAAGAAATCCCTTTGGTATGTATAATTCTGTAACTCATAGCTATGAGTCTTATTCTCCTTCAAATATGTTTTATCGAGAACAAGCTTCTCTTAGAATCATGTCGAGTAATGAGGATGCATATTGTTATGAGCCACATCAGTCTTATGCCCAATCCCCCCAATATGTCTCATCCCATGTTGAACCTAACCTTATTTTCACTTTTAAAAAAGCATTGCTAAGATTTAAAAAATATGTGTTAGAGCTTGATAACACAAGGGGATGTGGTCAAGAAATTCCTTGTCAGGTCATCTATCAAGTGAGGGAGGCAATAAACCTAATCAAAAGTGAGTGGGATCCCATTGAAAGGGCATATTGGCAAGAGCTTACATACAAAATGTTAGATGTGTGTGGATTGATTGCATTTATAGAAGAGAAGCTAGGCATTCATGAGAACTAACCTTATCAAATCTACCAAACTTCATATCCACCACCACAAATTCTAGATCAGGCATATGCCACCCCTATTCATGGGCAAGGTCAAAATTGTCAAGGTTAATTCCCCAATAATGCAGAGCCCATGTTAGCAGCAAGTCAAAATGACCCCAGACCCTCACTTCTTCCTCAACTCTCCCCCACCATTCCTCAAAAGGCTCCTCACTTCCATGAAAATTCCTATGAGCCCGATTCAGAAGAAACTTCTTATACCACTCCCCAAATATTTTAGCATGATGACGAGTCTCTAAGTTGGACCGAAGAGGATGATGAAGCAGCTAAAAACTTTGCAGAGGAGTGCATTCAATTCATGGCTGGTTAAGAGGATTTCATTAGTACAGAGGAGGAAGAGATCACCATAGACTCTCTTTTTGATGAGCAAGAGGATAAGCTACAAGCTTTTTCTTTAACTTTTGATGAGGAGATCATTTCTAATTTTTTCCTCACTTTGCAAGAGGATATGGAGAAACATAGACACTCCCTCAACCAAGTCATTGAGATAGGAGGCGATGAGCTGGTTTTAGATGAAGAAGAAAGCCCTGAGATTCAAATGAGTATGCAGAAGAGATACCAACCTTTTAATTCATCCTTGCAAGAGGATGAAGTCATCCAAGAGCATGATGATGAAATAAAGCTAGAATATGAAGAAGATGTGCCAAAAGATAATGGATATCAAAAGGCACAACATGAAGAACCAATAGCCCATGATTTCTTGATGACACCTGACAACATGAAGAACCAATATTCGATGGGCATTCAAGGACAAGAAGAGTTCATGGGTGTCGAATACACATTTTGCTCAGACTCATTCGAGTGTAGGCAGACCTGTGTGGCTGGTGTAGAGAACATTCCATCAACGACATATCCATTGCAATCACTGGTATGGCAACGCAAGTTGGCTTGTCATAAAGAGGATGTGGGAAAGTTCATTTTTGATCCTGAAGGAAAATAAGGATTTCTAATCAATGTAATTAGGTAGTTTCCATTCTCGCATTGCTTTGTTTTATTTTTGCTTTCCTGCTTTTCCTTTAAAATAAGCATTTTAAACGCAGAGTCAGCATCTTAGAAATTCTTTAATTCTTTATTTTTTGCTGCAATAAATGCTTCCCCAAATCTTTTGAAATCTCCAAGGTACCTTGTGCTGCATAATGTGTCCGCCTCATTGTTTCCTGAAGATTGAGTAGGATTTGCTAATGGTCACCTTAATTTAATGCTATTTGGGACTTGATAGGCCCATAAAAATCCCTTAGAAAATTTTTAAGTTTACAAACTCTCAAGCATTCCTATGAAATTATCTTGCTCATTGTGATTGTGGCACCTAGTGAAATTTGTTACAGCAAGCGTGTTTTTATCTTGCAAAAGGTTCATACCAGGTTATTATACAAGATATTTAGAGATGGCAGGAACATCAAAAACACCCAAGAAGAGAGGAAGAGTGCAGTCCCAATTGGACCCAGAAGAGGAAGAATAGCCTTCATAGCACCCAATGCAAAGCACTACAACTTCTCCTCAGGTAGGAATTACTCCCCCTCAATCCATGCCTCCACCCAGCCAAATGACACCTCCTGCCACTGCTGCCATTCCCATTTCACAATTCACTTCATCCTTGATGCCTCAAGCCTTAATGTTACCTTATTTCTCCCCCTCCATTCCCAAAAAAATGCCCCTTCAACTCACCCCAAGCCAGCCAATGGTTCTCCAATACGGCCTGCCATAAGGATTTCCCTTGGCAAGGGGATATATTACATCCCCTTCCACTTTCTAGATGCAGGTTAATGCTGCAAGGAAGGCAAGAGAAGCCCGATTAGAGAAGAAGAGGAGTAAAATGAATAAAGTGCTAGCGGTGCCACATTTGAGGTCACAATTTGACCCCATTCAACAGTAGCTGACGGTGACCCATTTGTCACCCAAAATTGCCAAGCTGAGTGAACAAATGTGGCTGGAAGACTACACCATGAATGCAGTGGCCATCAACATTTCCCTATTCAGGACTCAAGACAGAGTCAAGCTCATGACCGAATCCACTTTTGTGGTCATAGAAGATTATTTAAGGATATCAAGGAGACTGCAGAAGATAGAGGCCAACCTGGCCATGGAAAAGGAAAACTACAATAGTTTAGCCAAATAAATAAACCAAAAGGACAATGAGATAGCTAGTCTACAAAAATAGTTGCAAGATACTATTTCCCTCTAGACTCAATGGGCAATTTAGGCCCAAAATGATTCTTTGAAAGTAGAGCTTGTACTTGCCAAGGGTGTAGTAACAGCTCTAAGATAGAAAAATGCAACATTGTAGGGAAGAATCGAAGGAATCCAACTGTAGGTTACCCAATCATAGCAAGGGTTGCTAGAAGAACAGAACAAGGGTGCAGCTTTTCAAGCCCAGTTCTAGGCAGAGCAGCAATGGACCACGCAACTAGCAATTGAGCTGGCCAATAGGCCAAAAGGTATCAGAATGGTGCAGCTGGTGAAGGAACTCTACAAGTCAACATGGGAGAGAATCTCTTTCACCTTTCTATGCCATGTGTAGTAGCTGTGCAAGATGGTCTAGAATTTGGTACAGAGTGCTTTGGCCACGATCTCCCAGAGAGTCACAAACTCTCATTCTTTATTGGAGAAGCTCTATAGCTCAAGGGATGCAACATTGGCAACCGGAGGGATTCTCGATAGAATGGCTATCGTGAAATGGGTCAACAAGGAGCTCAATCATAATGCCGTAGCCAACAACTACAGAAGCTGTCTCGATGTTGTTGAAGAAGGCATCAGAAAAATGAGGCAACACATTGAAGATCTGGTGCAACTGGGCCTTCTTTCCCCATTTTTAGATGCAAGGATAGTGTTGCTGGTGGATCAAATCCAACCATTGATGTTGGCTAGGCAAAGGGATCAAATAGTTTTTTAGAGCTTGTGAGATGATTCTCCAACCTCTGAGGTCAAAAATGTTCTAATCCCTATTTTTTGGCTAGAATTTAAGCTGAAAGCCACTACCCAGATCCTGCAAACCTTTTTGCACAAGGATCTCATTAGCTTGGATTTGGCTTTTGATGAGTTGCAGAGAAAGGAAGGATTATCCGACCATGAGTGGTCTATCTTCTAGATAGCTCTTTTAAAGCTGTAAATTTTGAAATTTTGATTGAGTGGGAGTCAGGTTCTTTTTGAGTAGGCTCAAAAGCCCTGATGGTTTCCAATAAATGTAGATTAATTTCCTACTCTATGTCATATTTAATTATTTTTGATTTGAGCACTACAATTTTGGTTCTTTAGGTGAAGCAGCAA